>SJYX01021225.1:154985-273453 GCA_006410675.1 Oreotragus oreotragus | reverse complement strand
GACTGCAAGGAGATCCAACCAGTCCATTCTGAAGGAGATCAACCCTGGGATTTCTTTGGAAAGAATGATGCTGAAGCTGAAACTCCATTACTTTGGCCACCTCATTCGAAGAGTTGACTCATTCTAAAAAACTCTGATGCTGGGAGGGATTGGGGGCAGGAGGAGAAGGGGACGACCGAGGATGAGATGGCTGGATGGCATCACGGACTCGATGGATGTGAGTCTGAGTGAACTCCGGGAGATGGTGATGGACAGGGAGGCCTGGCGTGCTGCGACTCATGGGTTTGCGAAGAGTTGGACACGACTGAGCGACTAAGCTGAACTGATATATATGTATTTAAATGTTGTATTCTTCAATAATTATGTCCTTCTATGTTGTATTCTTTTATTCTTCTCAAGAATTCACTGAGCTTTTGATGTTTGGTTACAGTAGTGAAAGGAGAAACATGACCACCTAGAAAAATTAACTGTTATCAGTCTCTGTAGAGTCACATCACAAAACTTCAGTCAAGTACATATTATGGAGAGAGCACAGTGGATATCTAAAACTGTGGGTAAGAAACTGGATACCTGCACAGACCGAGACTCCTGAGCTCATCCTAAAAAAGACATTTACCAATTGAAGTGAACACTTAGAGGGAGAAAAAGTTTTTTAATGTTTAATATGCTTATTTAACAAGGACCCAGGAAAAGTTTGTACTCCACTTGCATTTGAATAAAGACTAGTTGTAATGGGCCCTGGGTTAGTGTAGATTACCACAAGCACAGTGCCTGCTACCTGAAAAGCTTCAGATAGATTTCTTACTGTGCTGATGCCTCCGATGTCCCTTTTTCTTGGAAGATGAAAACAGATGTGCGGGCCTCGCTAGTGAGAGACCGACCCATGAACCAGAAAGTGACCCTGAGCTTCTTTAACCATCGGCCTCATAATTCTGGGCAAGGCTTTTAGTTTCTCTTTATATCATCTGGAAGGGGCTTGCCAGGTGGCTCAGCGGTAAAGAGCCCACCCGCTCATGCAGGAGATGTAGATTTGATTCCTGGGTTGGGAAGATGAGAGGGTAACAGGCAGGAAGGCCAGGGGTCTCCAAACGGAGGAAATAGCCTGCAAGTGTCAGACATTTTCTCTTTCTTAAGTGGCAGGAGAAAACAAACTAGCGATATTTTTTCCCTTCTCTATACAAATTTAAAGGAGGTTTCTCTTAAGATTCTGTGTTGCCATAATGATACCTGGTTTCACCTCAAGTTAACCAATGCCTTTTTCTTATGGAAGTGTTTATCTTAAGCTATGCTAATGTACTATGCATTTACCCCAAACTCTGTCTTCAAGTCGGTTCCGCCTTTTGGGCTCAACCTACTTGATAAACCAGTATGTTACACTCCGATATTGTTCCTCTAATCTATGTAAATGAAACTATTTGTATGGTGATCTGCCCTTCTTCAAGATTCAAGTTAATCATTTTATGGCCCAAGATCAACCATTTGGAGCCAAGGTTATCCCAAAATATTCTTATGGGTGTGGGGCCTGGTGCCATTCTAAGTTTTGAAACATTCCTTTCTTTCATTAACAGACTGCTGGTGACTATATAACATCCAGCTGAATACTAGCAGACGGGTACTCTTTCTGCCCCCTTCTGATGCCTATGTCAGAAGCTTTCTCTATCTCCTTTATACTTTAATAAAACTTTATGACACAAAAGCTCTGAGCGATCAAGCCTCGTCTCTGGCCCCGGATTGAATTCTTCTCCTCCGGAGGCCAAGAATCCCGGCATCGTTAATTCAACAACCTTTCAAAGATTCCCTGGAGAAGGAAAGGGCAACCAGTTCTTGCCTGGGAAATCCCATGGACGGAAGAGCCTGGTGGGCTACAGTCCACGGGATCTCAGAGTCAGATATGATTTAGCAACTAAACCACAACAATAATACATAAAAATTAGAGGTTGGGGACTTCAGTATATAATCCTTATAGTTCTTTTGGGTCTATAAACCAGATATTTCAATATGTCTTTTACTAGCTTTATTTCAATAAAGCACATGTTATAGAAATTGACTCCAATTTTCAAATATAAATACATACAGGGTTTTTATATATCCATATATATGGATATATAAAATAAGATCATCTGCATACATATGTGTAATACATTGGATTTTCTTTGTTATTTAATTTTTCATGGTTAATGATTAATGCCTCCAATAAACATACAAATTAATATATGTCAAAAATGACAATTTCCCATCAATTAACAAATTCTAGATAATGCTAAAAAAAACTTGCCAAATATTCATGCCACATACTACCAAATCCATGTTAATGGCAAAACACCTCACTAAATTTTAAATGAAGACAGGATAACATTATAAATAATTATTTTTATTTGTCTCAAGGAGATACAAATTAATGAATTGCATGTCTGAATTCAATCTATGTGACTCAAAGATGAATCTAGATGAAGAATTATGCAAATATCTATCAAGTCCCCACCCCATCACGTTTGTGAACTTACTGAGGTTTTGGTTTTTATTTCTCTGTGTCATTTTCCAATTCTAATTCCACAAAAGGAGAAAATAATATTTAGGGGTTCGTTTCCCATTGTATTCTAATAAGTAACAACAAAAAAAGACGAGGACTTCAGTCCTAGATAATGAGTTAGGGGAACACCTATCTCATAAAAGTTTGTGAATTATTCCTGAGCAGTAGTTTGAGAGGTCAGCTTGTCTCTTTCAACTTATAATGAGACTGGCAAGCTAAACTAACTAAATTGACGGTATCTTATCCTATTGTAAATGACCTTGAGACAAGATTATTCCATTTCTTTTCTTGATAATCCAATATAAAAAAAAAATCTAGCTGTGGCTGGAGCAACGCAAATTTACTCTCCTTCAACAACGAAAGAGGTTACTGCTGCATGAAAAACAAGCTGAGCAAATTTTCTATACTCCTTAGTTTACTATTAGGAAATAACTTTGAAACTCTTTAAAAGCTGAAGTGAGGCCATTATTATTAAAAATGAAAGCTGAATATAACTAGATCAGTGATGAAAGCCTTCAGCTTTTTCCTTATGCTTTCTTTCATCCTGTTGACACCGGCAGCATGGAGACCAGGGCTCCAAGGCTGTGCATTACCACATTCCTCCCAAGGCCTGCCCTCCCCAGTGTTTCCAAAAGTTAGAATGCCACGTTCCCAAACTGTGCATCCTCTCAATCACAGAACAGTGATACTAAAGACACGGCAGAGTATCCAGCACTATCATATTTGTCACCAGCAAACCTATCTGTTATTCTCATCAAGAAGGGGCTCTAATAGATAGATTTTAGATTTCATTTTGAAAGGAAGTATCAGCAGTATTTAAAGCTCAACGTATTTTCCACACCCTAAAACCTCTTCATCATTTTCTTGCTTATTCTCATCGCCCAGTTTGAAATATAGGAGAAATCAGACTTTTCCAGTTCTCTTATTTCCCACATCAAATTACTTGGCAAATGTGAATTCTTCTGATCCAAGTCTTATTTATTTCAAGTGGTTCGCATCATTTTCTAAGCATGCGCATTCCCTGTGTCCAAAGTCGCTAGTGTTGGGGATGCAAACCCTAGGTTCCTGACCAGAGACAATTGCCTTGGGGTTCTCATAGGACCAAACCAGCAAAGTGACCTAAGGGACTGCTTCTGGCAGCTTCAATGTCGTTTTCCAGAACTCTCAGAAATTCTGTAATACTAAATTATATAATAATAAATTCTCCTAATATCCTTTTAAGAAGTTAATTTTCCACTTAAACTAGCAAGAACTGCTTTCTGCTGCTTGCAAACAGTACCCTGAATAATGTGCTTACTGCTTAAGATTAGGTACAAGTAGGAAAAGTCTGCCTTACTTCATTTCTAAAGCAAAGAAAGAATTTAAAATGCCTTGACATAACATCAATTTCACTGTCTTTGCCAACTGAAACTGAAGATTTAGCCACCAGGAAAAATAAAAATGAGTGAGAAACTGAAAAAAGTATTAATTTTTCTGACTTGGGATGGTGTTCACGTTTATTTTTCCCACTCGTGAAAATGATTTTAGTTTTTTTTTTTTATTAGTTAATGGACTTTATTTTTTAGAGCAGTTTTAGATTCACTGAAAAATTGAGCAGAAAGTTCATATACTCTCTGATCCCATGCATGCATTGCTTCCTCTTGCTAACATGCCCAACCCAAGTTTTGCACTGGCTTACCATTACCCAAAGCCCAGAGTTAACATTAGGGCTCGCTCTTGGTGCAATACATTGTATGGGACTAGACGAACGTATTATATAACGACGTATATCCATTGTCACAGTCCCATGCAGAGTACTTTTCCACTGCCCTAGAGATCCTCTGTGTTCTCCCTGTCCATCCTTCTCTCCTCCCTCATCACTGGTAACCAGTGCTCCTCCTACTGTCTCTATAGGTTTACCTTTTCCAGATCATGTAGGTGGGATCATGCTGTACATTACCTTTTCATATTGGCTGTTTGGTTTAGTACAATGCATTCGATGTATTTTTATATTTTTTCATGGTTTGAGAGCACATTTCTTTTTTTGTAATGAATAAAACATTACTGTCTGATGTGACAGTTTGTTTATGAATTCACCTGTTAATCTTAGTTGAATCCAAGTTTTCACAATTTTGAATAAAACTGCTACAAATTTTATGTATTGGTCTTTGTATGGACACAAATTTTCATCCCTTTGGGATAAATACCAAGAAGCACAATTGCTGGATCACATGATTTTATTAGAAACTGGCAAACTGTCTTCCAAAGTGACTAATTTTGTACTCCAAGGCCAGATTTGCCTGTTAGTCCAGGTGTTTCTTGATTTCCTATTTTCTCATTCCAGTCCCCTATAATGAAAAGGACATCATTTTTGGATTTTAGTCCTAGAAGGCCTTGTAGGTCTTCATAGAACCATTCCACTTCAGCTTCTTCAGCACTACTGTTTGGGGCATAGACTTGGATTACCGTGATACTGAATAGTTTGCTTTGGAAATGAACAGAGATCATTCTGTCGTTTTTGAGACTGCATTCAAGTACTGCATTTCAGACTCTTTTGTTGACCATGATGGCTACTCCATTTCTTCTGAGGGATTCCTGCCTGCAGTAGTAGATATAATGGTCATCTGAGTTAAATTCACCCATTCCAGTCCATTTTAGTTCACTGATTCTTAGGAAGTTGACGTTCACTCTTGCCATCTCCTGTTTGACCACTTCCAATTTGCCTTAATTCATGGACCTAACATTCTAGGTTCCTATGCAATATTGCTCTTTACAGCATCGGACCTTGCTTCTATCATCGATCACATCCACAACTGGGTGTTGTTTTTGCTTTGGTTCCATCCCTTCACTCTTTCTGGAGTTATTTCTCCACTGATCTCCAGTAGCATATTGGGCACCTACCATCCTGGGGAGTTCCTCTTTCAGTATCCTATCATTTTGCCTCTTCATACTGTTCATGGGGTTCTCAAGGGAAGAATACTGAAGTGGCTTGCCATTCCCTTCTCCAGTGGACCACATTCTGTCAGACCTCTCCACCATGACCCACCCATCTTGGGTGGCCCCACAGGGTATGGCTTCGTTTCATTGAGTTAGACAAGGCTGTGGTCCTAGTGTGATTAGACTGACTAGTTTTCTATGAGTATGGTTTCAGTGTGTCTGCCCTCTGATGCCCTCTTGCAACACCTACCGTCTTACTTAGGTTTCTCTTACCTTGGGTGTGGGGTATCTTTTCATGGCTGCTCCAGCAAAGCATAGCTGCTGCTCCTTAACTTGGATGAGGGGTATCTCCTCACCACTGCCCTTCCTGATCTTGAACATGGAGTAGCTCCTCTCAGCCCTTGGTGAATGCAAAATTTTCTTTTTCTCTGTTTCCTCCAGTCCTCTGCATGCCCTATAATCAAATCCCACTGGCCCTCAAGGCCTGATTTCCTGGGGATTTCCGGTCCCTTTGTCAGATCCCCGGGCTGGGAAACCTAACTTGGAGTTGAAATCTTAACAACAGTGCAGGAACTTCTTTGGTGTTATGGTTCTCCAGTCGGTGTGTCACCCACCTGGCAGGGGATTTGACTTTATTGTGATTGTGCCCCTCCTACCATCTCCGAGGCTGCTTCTTTGCCTTTGGACATGTGGTATCTTTTTTGTGTGGGTTCCAGCATCCTCCTGTCCATGGTTGTTCAACTGCTAGTTGTAATTTCGGTGCTCTGACAAGAGGAGATGAGTGCACGTCCTTTAATTCTGCCATCTTCTGCTGGAAGTCCATTTCAAATTCTGGCAATGCTGTTTCCCTTTGGAAATTGAACAATTATGAATATATGTATATATGTTTCTTCATATATAAAATTTGATCAAAAATCAATTAACTTATTTAAAAGTGATAAGTAAAAAAATAATGTGAAATATCAAATAATCATAAAAATTAAGATTCTATTGTTTTATTTGGAATAGAAGATAAAATCAGGATACTTTTTATTTCCCTGGCAAATATGCTCAAATGTTAATCTCCTATAAACAAAGTCTCTCTTTCCATGAAAAGAATCTTAGATTTGCCTAGCTAGAGCTCTTTCTATGTGTTTGTGTAGTCATTTTTTTAATGGTGTGGGAACTTAAATGTTTGGTTCCTCTATAGAATATAAAGAATAGTCATCAACACTCGTCACTCATTAATGAATTTCTGAAGGTGTCAAGTCACATGAAATCTATGGATAATCAGTACAATTATATTTCAAGCAGATGTATTTCCTCAATATTTCATTGTAAACATTTTTACTTCATACATCAGTACTTTAATATAACAAAGCAGCTAAGTTGTAAGGAAAAAGTATGGCTTAGAGCGTTAGTATTTTCATTTAGCCAAAACTAAAAAGAGTAGCATAGTCTCATTTCTCTTATGCTTGATTCCACACCCATTGTGTACACTTTTTCCAGGAATATCCTCCAGATTAGAGAGATTAATGAATAAAAATATCTCTGATAGTTTCAATTGTATCCACCTGCAGTGGCAATCCACTCCAGTATTCTTGCCTGGAGAACCCCACGGACGGAGAAGCCTAGTAGGTTACAGTCCACGGGGTCGCAAAGAGTCGGACACGACTGAGTGACTTCACCTCACCGCAACTAATTTACAAATGTAATTATTTATTGATTTAAGAATGTATTATTGTTGCAATTCTCATATAAACTAAAGCCATGGGATTCAATGCAATCCTTATCAAAATTTCGATAATAATTTTTCAAAGAAATAGGAAAAACATTAATAAAATGTGTATGGAACCACTAAAGATCCTAGATAACCAAAGCAGTCCTGAGAAAGAATAAACACAGAGGCATCACACTTCCAGATTTCAACTCCCACCACAAAACTAGTGATTGTAATAGTATGGTGGTGGTGGTAGTTTAATTGCTAATTCGTGTCTGGCTCTTTTTGACCCCATGGACTGTAGTCAGCCAGGCTCCTCTGTCCATGGATTTCCCAGGTCAAAATACTGAAGTGGGTTGTCAGTCCCTTCTCCAGGGATCTTTCTGACCCTAGGATTGAACCCGCATGTCCTGCAGTACAGGTGGTCTCCTGCACTGCAAGCTGATTCTTTACTAGTATGGTACTGGGCATTAAAATAGACACGTTGGCCAATGGAACTGAAGAGAGCAAAGAAATAAAGCGCTGCATACACAGTCAACGATTATTTGACAAAGGAGCAAAGAAAAATGAGTGGCAAAGTGTAGTTTTTATGAAAAATGATGTGGGGAAGAATGAATAATCACATGCAGAGAAGTTAAATCAAACCACTTTCTTATACAACTCAAAAGGTTAACTCAAAATGGGTTAAAGACTTAATTCAAGCACAAACATAATTTAAACATAAACTATAAAGTCCCTAGAAGGAAACAGGGGAAAATCTCCTCAATACTGGTCTTAGCAACAATTTCTTTTTTATTTTTTTTTTATATAAAACCAAAAGCACAAATAACAAAAGCAAAAATAAGCAAGCAGGACTATATCAAACTAAAAAGCTCTGCACAGTGGAAAAAATCCAAAAGACAAAAAATTAAACTAAATAATGCAATAAAATATTTGCCAACCATATATCTTATAGATTAATATACAAAATATTTAAGAATTCACACAACTCAATAACAAACAAACAAAAACCAAACAATCCAATCTGAAAAGTGGACAGTGTACCCGAGTAGACTTTTTTCCAAAAACAGCATACAAATGGCCAATAGTATATAAAAGTATGCTTGACAGCACTAATCATCAAGAAACTGCAAATCAAGACCACAGTGAAATAGTATCTCAAGCATATTAGGATGGCCTTCAACAAGAAGACAAGAGAAGTACTGGTGAGGATGTGGAGGAAAGGGAACACTTATGCACTGTTGATGGGAATGTAAGTTGGTTCATCCCACTATGGAAAACAGTATGAAGGTTGCTCAAAAAATTAAAAATAGAACTAACATATTATCCAGCATTTCCACATCTGAGTGTATATCCAAAGGACACGAAAACAGAATATCAAAAAAGAGGTCACATCTCTGTGTTTATTTCAGCATTATTCACAATAGCCACTGTTGGTGGGAATGTAAGTTGGTTCATCCCACTATGGAAAACAGTATGAAGGTTGCTCAAAAAATTAAAAATAGAACTAACATATTATCCAGCATTTCCACATCTGAGTGTATATCCAAAGGACACGAAAACAGAATATCAAAAAAGAGGTCACATCTCTGTGTTTATTTCAGCATTATTCACAATAGCCAAGATGTAGAGACAACCCAAGTGCTCATCAATAGATAAGTGGATAAAGATGTTATCTGCACAATATATTCAATGGATTAATTACTTAGCTGTGAGAAAAAAGAAAACCTTTCCTTTTGTGAGAACAAGGATTGACTTGGAGGGTGCCGTTCTAAGTTAGAGAAGTCGTGCAAAGACAAATGGGCTTCCTTGGCGGCTCAGTGGTGTAGAATCTACCTGCCAGTGCAGGAGACACAGTTTGGATCCCTGAGCCAGAAAGATCCCCTGAAGAAGGAAATGGCAACTCACTCCAATACTCTTACCTGGGAAATCCCATGGACAGAGGAACCTGACAGGCTATAGTTCATGGGGTTGCAAAAGAGTCAGACAATTTAGCTACTAAACAACAACACAAAGACAGATATTGTATGAGATCACCTGTACATGGAATCTGAAAAGGCCAAGCTAATAGAAACAGAGTGGAATGGTGTTTACAAGGGATCAAGGAGTGGGGAACGGGAAGATGTTGGGGAAAGGGTATAACCTTGAAACTAGAAGATGCATAAGTCACGGAGCTCTAATGCACAGCATAGAGACTATTCAGTTCAGTTCAGTTCAGTTCAGTCGCTCAGTCACGTCTGACTCTGCGACCCCATGAATTACAGCACGCCAGGCCTCCCTGTCCAACACCAACTCCTGGAGTCCACCCAAACCCATGTCCATTGAGTTTGTGATGCCCTCCAGCCATCTCATCATCTGTCATCCCCTCTCCTCCTGCCCCCAACCCCTCCCAGCATCAGAGTCTTTTCCAATGAGTCAACTCTTTGCATGAGGTAGCCAAAGTATTGGAGTTTCAGCTTTAGCATCAGTCCTCCCAAGGAACACCCAGGACTCATCTCCTTTAGGATAGACTGGTTGGATCTCCTTGCAGTCCAAGGGACTCTCAAGAGTCGTCTCCGATACCAAAAGCATCAATTCTTTGGTGCTCAGCTTTCTTCACAGTCCAACTCTCACACCCATACATGACCACTGGAAAAACCATAACCTTGACTAGACAGACCTTTGTTGGCAAAGTAATGTCTCTGCTTTTGAAAATGCTATCTAGGTTGATCAGAACTTTCCTTCCAAGGAGTAAGCATCTTTTAATTTCATGGCTGCAATCACCATCTGCAGTGATTTTGGAGCCCCCCAAAAATAAAGTCTGACACTGTTTCCACTGTTTCCCCATCTATTTCCCATGAAGTAGTGGGACCAGATGCCATGATCTTCATTTTCTGAACGTTGAGCTTTAAGCCAACCTTTTCACTCTCCTCTTTCACTTTCATCAAGAGGCTTGTTAGTTCCTCTTCACTTTCTGCCATCAGGGTGGTGTCATCTGCATATCTGAGTTTATTGATATTTCTCCCGGCAATCTTGATTCCAGCTTACAAGAAAATCAATACAATATTAGATACATAAAGAAATGGAGGAAGGGAAGAAAGGGAGAAAGAAAGGAAGAGGAAAGAAGGAAGAAAGAAAATTCTTTCAAGAACTTGAAATAACCCTTCTGTTAAATGGGTATTCCTCAGGCACTGAAGACAGAAGTGTACCATCTTGATTTTTACCCTCTGAGATATTCCTCACCCACTTTTATACCTAAATTTAACTTTAAAGTTAATCATACACAGTGTTTCTTTACCTAAAAATTCAGTGTATGTAACTGGAACTGTACTACCTTTTTATCCCCATGAACTTGCTGTTTTCTTCCTTGAATGAAAGGAATAGTTCAAATGGGGCTGAAGGACCTGTACACAGCAAAGAAAGAATTTCTTCTTTCCTCCTCTGTCATTATAGAGTGGGCATGCAAATGTACAGCCAAGAGCCTACATTTTAAGTTTAATTTCCCTTCAAAATGAAAAATGAGAATTGTGTCTTTATTCTATGAAACATAGTTTCAGAAAGCTTGGAATGAGAACACAATTTCCCTAAGATTCAGACAAAAATTGAGGTTAATAGTTGAATTTTTAATAGATTTTCATGTCTTAAGTTCCATATGCAGCAGCTCATAGAGATCAAAAGATCTCATTCACTTAAGAGGAGATATACCCTCTAATAAATAAGTCAATTGTTTCAGGTTAGAATTAATTTCTGGTCTTTATAAATGTCCTAGGAATTCCTCAGATATAAGCTGTTTGTTAAACACAAATTCTTTCGTTCAGTTTTTTTCCCTTCCAAATGGAGATTATGCTATTATTAAAATGCAGATGAATAAAATAAAGACTGTGCATTTTCAAAGGGGACTCCCTCTTAAAAATAGAACTGGAATTCAACTTATAAGCTATTTTGGGGAGTTTACTACATGTCTGTACTGTGCAAGGCACAATTATGCCAGGTTTAATGTTAAAAAATAAAACCAAGGAGATCGGGTCTAGGCTCATTCCCACTTTGCAGCATTTTTCAGTTGAGAAAGCAGGCATAGAGTGTCTAGTTAGTTGGCTTAAGGTCTCCCAGATTGTACATGGAGAGGGAAGAATGTATATGCTAGCCTTCTGGCACCAGAGCCTAGAATATTAATCTCTATGCGGCTCCTTGATAAAAATAGATTTAGATTAGAGTCTTTCAATACACGTAATGATTTCATAAGTAGCTTCATAGATTGTTATTTTCTACGTTGTCCTCATAGCTTCATAGATTGTTATTTTCTACGTTGTCCTCAATAAACATGTAAATAGAAAGAACCTGAGACTTTCTAGACCAACATGTTAAAGAGACTCAGGAATAACAGGGAATGAGGAAAGAAATCAAATCACATTTTGTCACTCTTTCAACTATTTCCTGAAGAAGAGAACAGTAGATGCTTTCATATATGCTTCAGTAACATTGTATACTATTATAACTCTCAATATATAAAAATAATTGTTTGTGGCAGCTTAAAAAATAACGTTATGGACTTTCTCTTGACCCTGTAAATATTTTACAATATTGCAAATATTGCAATCAATAAACATTTAAAATTATATAATTAGCTTGCATTCGAACAAGATACAGCAAAAATATGAAGTTTCACATTAGAAGTTAACACAGAAGTTGAAAATAAACTTTATCCTATGCTTTGAATTTTTTAAACTTGATTTAAAAATTAATTTCACTTTTTTTTAAACTTTTTACTTTAGTTTCTCAGCACCAAGTATTTTAGGTTTTAATACATGGCAGTTTTGAGTTAGACTAGGTTAATCATTATAATTTTCTAAATAGAAATCCACCCAAATTGCTATGTGATTCCCTCCCACTTTTTTTTTCCTTTCTTCAGTTGTAACATCACCTCTCTGTGAAATCTACATTTATCTCAACAGAACACTCCTTTGATAAATGACTTTTACAGTAAAAATGTTTCTAAGTTTTAATATAAACAATACATTCATTTCAATTTTAAAGAAATGTCAGGCTATTAAATGAAAGCAAATCAGTGTGTTGAGCAACTTCTTTTAATCACTTCATACTCCTGTCCAGACTTGTTTCTTTCTGTAAAGGTCACTAGCTAGAAAAAGCAAATTACTTTAAAAACTATCTCAGGAACATAAGGATATATTTATTTGAACAAGGATACATTTAAAACTTTTTAAGTGTTTAATAGCAAATAATTTTACAGCAATTTCAGAAATAATCTTATGCAGTTAGCGTTGAAGAATTACATATATATAATTGAAGAAAAAGGGAAAACCACTAGACGATTCAGCTATGACCTCAATCAAATCCCTTATGATTATACAGTGGAAGCGAGAAATAAATTTAAGGGCCTAGATCTGATAGATAGAGTGCCTGATGAACTATGGAATGAGGTTCGTGACATTCTACGGGAGACAGGGATCAAGACCATCCCCATGGAAAAGAAATGCAAAAAAGCAAAATGGCTGTCTGGGGAAGCCTTACAAATAGCTGTGAAAAGAAGAGAGGTGAAAAGCCAAGGAGAAAAGGAAAGATATAAGCATCTGAATGCAGANTGACAACTCATTGAGAAAGACCCTGACGCTTGGAAAGATCGAGGGCAGAAGGGGAAAAGAGGGCATCAGAGGATGAGATGGCTGAACAACATCACCAGTGCAATGAACATGAACTTGGGCAAACTCTGGGAGATGGTGAGGGACAGGAGGGCCTGGCCTGCTGCAGTCCACAGGGTCACAAAGAGTCAGACACAACTAGGTAACTGATCAACAGCACTTGTGTATAATATACATGCAGGACCATACATTTTTTAATGTCTGGGTAATAAAAAAGCACATGTTCTGGAGCCTGTGTTTAATTGGGATCAAGTTATTAATGTATCTTTGTTTTATTAGAGACATATTTTAAAATTGGATATTTAAAATTTTTCATATTTAAAAATTGGAATGATACTGTAACTACCTGATACAATGATTTATAGAATTAAATCAGTGTCAATTCCTGTGTGTATGCATGTGTTAAGTACTTTCAGTTCTGTTCAACTCTTTGCAGCCCTATGGACTGTAGCCCACTGGGCTCCTCTGTTCATGGGATTCTCCTGGCAAGAATACTAGAGTGAGTTGCCAAGCCCTCCTCCAGGGGAATATTCCTGACCCAGGGAACGAACCCATGTCTTCAGTCTCCTGTGTTGGCAGGCAGGTTCTTTACCTGGGAAGCCCATTGATTTCTGTACTTTTCAGCGAAACAGTAAAACATATATTGTAAGCAGAGAATAAATGCTATCATTTTTCTTCCATTTTTCTAAATAAGAACATAGAAGGGACTCTAAATATCATATGAAAGAATGGATTCATAAACAGTGTTATATTAGCTTATTTCAGCCCCATCTGAAGTTTTTATGTATTGTCATTGTTTTAATCACTAAGTCTTGTCCAACTGTTTGTGATCTAGCAGACTATAGTCCACCAGGCTTCTCTGTCTGTGGGATTTCCCAGACAAGAATACTGGAGTGGGTTGTCGTTTCTTCCTCCAGGGGATCTTCAAGACCCAGAGATCAGATCTGTGTCTCACGCATTGGCAGGTGTATCTTTTACCAGTGAGCCACCAGGGAAGCCTGAGTTTGTATATGTATACCTCTTTACACAAAGTTGGCTAATGCAGACATGATTCTATATTTGATGATCTCATGGAATGAATTATCGTAACTCTCCATATCCCAGATTCTTAATGACAATGAATAAAGGATCTCTTAGGATTTATAAAATCTAAAAGCTTAGTTTTCCATTTTCCTGAGAGTTCTTAAATAAACAAGTTTTTTTAAAAAAGTACAAAACCACATTTGTTTTATGCTTTTGTAAAAGTCAAGAAAACAAATGCAAAACCAACAATAGTCGAAGTCACTTAGGCTTCTATAGCATCTAAGTAAACAACTATTCTGTCATTTCCCAAACTGTTCCCACATATATAACAGAAATTATGTAGTTAGAAATACAATTTATGCTTAAATTGGAAACCACTATGTCTTTGCATAGTAGGAAAGAAAAATGTTAATTTGATTATAGGAATGTTAATGAGTAAAAGCCAAATGAATTATAATTTTGTCTTTCAGATGACAATGAATAGAGGATCTCTTAGGATTTACAAAATCGAAAAGCTTAGTTTTCCATTTTCCTGAGAGCTCTTAAATAACCAAGTTTATTTTAAAAATGTACAAAACCACATTTGTTTTTTGCTTTTATAAATGTCAAGAAAACAAATGCAAAACCAACAATAGTTGAAGTCACTTAGGCTTCTATAACATCTAAGTAAGCAACTATTCTGTCATTCCCAACCTGTTCCCACATATATAACAGAGATTATGTAGTTAGAAATATCATTTATGCTTAAATTGGAAACCACTATGTCTTTGCATAGTATTAAAGAAAAATGTTTATTTGATTATAGAAATGTTAATGAGTAAAAGCCAAATGAATTATAATTTATGCAAAACCAACAATAGTTGAAGTCACTTAGGCTTCTATAACATCTAAGTAAGCAACTATTCTGTCATTCCCAACCTGTTCCCACATATATAACAGAGATTATGTAGTTAGAAATATCATTTATGCTTAAATTGGAAACCACTATGTCTTTGCATAGTATTAAAGAAAAATGTTTATTTGATTATAGAAATGTTAATGAGTAAAAGCCAAATGAATTATAATTTTGTCTTTCAGGTCTCTGTGGTCAATCAGCTGGATATGCAAGTCATTGTTTCTAATGTGCCCCCTACTCTCGTGGAAAAAAAGATAGAAGATCTTACAGAGTAAGAGTTTTTCTTTACTTACATATTTGTTTTCATATGGCTACATTTTTTACTGAATTAGGTCATTTTGATTATTACAATGTTCAGACTAAACACACATTTTTAAATTTTAGTTTAATTTTATTTTACTTTACAATACTGTATTGGTTTTGCCATACATTGACATGAATCCGCCATGGGTGTATACGAGCTCCCGATCCTGAACCCCCCTCCCATCTCCCATCCCTGATCATCTCTCTGGATCATCTCCTTGCACCAGCCCCAAGCATCATGTATCCTGTATCAAACATAGACTGGTGCTTCGTTTCTTACATAATAGTATATATGTTTCAATGCCATTCTCCCAAATCATCCCACCCTCTCCCTCTCCCTCAGAGTCCAGATATGTGTCAGTATACTGCATTGGTGTTTTTCTTTCTGGCTTACTTCACTCTGTATAATCAGCTCCAGTTTCATCCACCTCACTAGAACTGATTCAAATGTATTCTTTTAAATGGCTAAGTAATACTCCATTGTGTATATGTACCACAGCTTTCTTATCCATTCATCTGCTGATGGACATCTAGATTGTTTCCATGTCCTAGCTATTATAAACAGTGCTGCAATGAACATTGAGGTACATGTGTCTCTTTCAATTCTGGTTTCCTCAGTGTGTATCCNATCATTGTTTTAATTTGCAGATGGTGCAAATTGTGCAGATGGTGTTTGCAGCCATGAAATTAAAAGACGCTTACTCCTTGGAAGGAAAGTTCTGAACAACCTAGATAGCATATTCAAAAGCAGAGACATTACTTTGCCAACAAAGGTCCATCTAATCAAGGCTATGGTTTTTCCAGTGGTCGTGCATGGATGTGAGAGTTGGACTATGAAGAAAGCTGAGCACCGAAGAATTGATGCTTTTGAACTGTGGTGTTGGAGAAGACTCTTGAGAGTCTCTTGGACTGCAGCGAGATCCAACCAGTCCATTCTGAAGGAGATCAGCCCTGGGTGTTCTTTGGAAGGAATGATGCTAAAGCTGAAACTCCGATACTTTGGCCACCTCATGAGAAGAGTCGACTCATTGGAAAAGACCCTGATACTGGGAGGGATTGGGGGCAGGAGGAGAAGGGGACGACCGAGGATGAGATGGCTGGATGGCATCACCGACTCGATGGACATGAGTTTGTGTGAACTCCGGGAGTTGGTGATGGACAGGGAGGCCTGGCGTGCTGCGATTCATGGGGTCACAAAGTGTTGGACATGACTGAGTGACTGAACTGAACTGAACTGAAGGCTTCACTGGCAGCTTAGGCAGTAAAGATCCCACTTGTGATGCAGGAGACCTGGGTTTGATCCCTGGATTGGAAAGTTTCCCCAGAGAAGGGAATGGCAACCCACTCCAGTATTCTTGCCAAGGAAATCCCATGGACAGAGGGGCCAGACAAGCTAGAGTCCATGAGGTTGTAAAGAGTCAGACATGACCGAGCAGCTAACACTGAATGACTTAATGATGTGAAAACTTTTTCCATGTGTATTAAGAAGTATGCATGTTTATATTAGTATAATATGTAAATATTTATATTAGTGTATCTCCTCTGTTGAGGTGTCTGTTCAGAACTTATGGCCATTTCTTCGTTGGGTTGTTAGTTTGTTATTGTTGAGTAGTTCTTTGTACATTTGAATAGCAGTCTTTTTATCAGATGTATCTATTTTGAATATTTCCTCCCTGACTATGGCTTTTTTATAGTTATTTTTTTTAATTGAAGGATAATTGCCTTACAGAATTTTGTTGTTTTTCTGTCAAGCATCAACATGAACCAGCCATAGAGATACATATGTCCCCTCCCTCTTGAACCTCCCTCCCATCTGCCTCCCCATCCCACCCCTCTAGGCTGATTCAGAGCCCCTGTTCGAGTTTCCTGAGCCACACAGCAAATTCCCGTTGGCTATCTATTTTACATATGGTAATGTAAGTTTCCATGTTACTCTCTCCATACATCTCACCCCCTCCTCCCCTTTCCCGTGTCCATAAGTCCGTGCTCTATGTCTGTTTCTCCACTGCTGTCTTGCAAATAAATTCACAAGTACCATTTTTCTAGATTCCATATATATGCGTTAGTATACAATATTTATCTTTTTCTTTCTGACACAGTGTATAATAGGATCTAGGTTCATCTGCCTCATTAGAACTGACTCAAATGTGTTCCTTTTTATGGCTGAGTAATATTCCCTTGTGTTTACAGACCACAACTTCTTCATCCATGCATCTGCTGATGGACATCTAGGTTGCTTCCGTGTTCTAGCTGTTGTAGATAGTGCTGCAGTGAACATTGGGGTGCATGTGTCTTTTTCAGCTTTGGTTTCCTCAGGGTATATGCCTAGGTGTGGGATTGCTGGGTCATATGGTGCTTTTATTCCTAGCTTTTTAAGGAATCTCCATACTGTCTTCCATAGTGGCTGTATCACTATCACTTTACATTCCCAACAACAGTGCAAGAGGGGTCCCTTTTCTCCACACCTTCTCCAGTATTTATTGTTTTTAGAATTTTTGATGATGGCCATTCTGACCAGTATGAGGTGATATCTCATTGCAGTTTTGATTTGCATTTCTCTAATAATGACTGATGTTGACCATCTTTTCATGTGTTTGTTAGCCATCTGTATGTCTTCTTTTTTCTACTTTTTGACTGGGTTGTTTGTTTTTCCCATATTGAGTTGTATGAGCTGCTTGTATATTTTGGAAATTAATCCTTTGTCAGTTGATTCATTTGCTATTATTTTCTCTCATTCTGAGTGTTGTCTTTTCACCTTGTTTATAGTTTTCTTTGCTGTGCAAAAGCTTTTAAGTTTAAGTAGCTTGTTTATTTTTGTTTTTATTTCCCTTACTCTAGAAGGTGGGTCATAGAGGATCTTGCTTTGATTTGTGACATCAAGTGCTCTGCCTATGTTTTCCTGTAAGAGTTTGATAGTTTCTGGTCTTACATTTAGGTCTTTAATCCATTTTGAGTTTATCTTTCTGTATGGTGTTACAAAGCATTCTAATTTCCTTCTTTTACATGTAGCGGTCCAGTTTTCCCAGCACCACTTATTGAAGAGGCTATCTTTGCCCCATTGTATATTCTTGCCTCCTTTGTCAAAAACAAGGTGCCTATAGGTGCATGGGTTTATTTCTAGGCCTNGTAGCGGTCCAGTTTTCCCAGCACCACTTATTGAAGAGGCTATCTTTGCCCCATTGTATATTCTTGCCTCCTTTGTCAAAAACAAGGTGCCTATAGGTGCATGGGTTTATTTCTAGGCCTTCTATCTTGTTCCATTGGTCTATATTTCTGGTTTTGTGCAAATACCATACTGTCTTGATAACTGTAGCTTTGTAGTGTAGTCTGAAGTCAGGAAGTTTGATTCCTCCAGCTCAATTCTTTTTTCTCAAGACTCCTTTGGCTATTTGAGATTTTTTGTGTTTCCATATGAATTGTGAGAAATTTTGTTCTAGTTCTGTGAATGCCATTGGTAATTTGATAGGGATCACATTGAATCTGTAGAATGCATTTGGTAGTATAGTCATTTTCACAGTATTGATTCTTCCTACCCAGGGACATGCAATATCTTTCCTCTGTTTGTGTCATCTTTGATTTCTTTCATCAGTGTCTTATAATTTTCTATATACAGGTCTTTTTTCTCCTTAGGTAGGTTTATTCCTAGGTATTTTACTCCTTTTGCTGCAGTGGTGAATGGGATTAATTCCTTAATATCTCTTTCTGATTTTTCATTGTTAGTATATAGGAAATGCAAGTGATTTCTGTGTATTGATTTTTTATTCTGCAACTTTACTAAATTCACTGATTAGCTCTAGTAATTTTCTAATAATATCTTTAGGGTTTTCTATGTATAGTATCATGTCATCTGCAAACAGTGTGGGAGTGTTAATTCTTCTTTTCCAATCTGGATTGTTTTTATTTCTTTTTCTTCTATGATTGCTGTTCCTAGGCCTTCCAAATCTATGTTGAACAAGAGTGGTGAGAGTGGACACCTTTGTCTTGTTCCTGATCTTTGGGGTTGTGCTCTCAGTTTTTCACCATTGAGAACAATGTTTCCTTGTGTCCTGGTCTTAATATTTCAATCTTGCCAATCCAAAGATACAATTTAGTATAACTGCAGGGAAAGAAAGTAAATATACTTTTTTTTAATTCACTCCTTCAAAAAAAATATAACAATTGCTCTCTGTCATCATTGTGAATTCTATATTAAGTAATTTAAAAAAAGTATTGTCCCTGCCCTCATGAAAGTTTTCTGCCTAACTGAAAAGATAGAAGTAAAAAGAATTAACATGGAGCAAGTTGGCAAAACTGTCTAGAGAAAGGTGGTGGAATATGCTTATATCAGTTGCAAATCTTCTCATTTGTGTTTTGCAAGTTTTAGTAAATCAAAACCAAAAAAAAAAAGTCATAATTGGTATTGATGTGGGAGATGAAGTATCAGTGTAATATTCCATGATTAGTTGTGCAGATCTGTTCAAACCCCCCTTACAAGCTCAGTGCTATGAATAGATTTAGTGAGTTAAATCTCAAAAGCCATTCAGATGGGATTCAAGCATTATTCTTTAATAATTATTAAAACTAAAGTCTATAGGAAATGAGAGGGGGAAATGGAGGATGAAAGCAATGCTGAGCTAATCATACTCTTACCAAAGTCTCTCAGGGAGTCTTAATTTAAGGGCTTTCCCCTCTTAAGGTGGCCCTAGCCCTCTGCTCCACTTACCCGCAACAGATAGCGCTGTCGGGGACCGTGGTCCTTACAACGCTTTTCTCTTCTCTTTGCTTATTTGTTATCAATTTAAGCCATTATTGATATGATAGATCTTCACTTCTGTCCACTACTGTGGTAATACTTGGAACATTTCCATATTTCAGAAAGCCTCTATTATCATTTCTGAATATTGATGAGGTATGAAAAGGGAAGGGCTTCCGAGGTGGTTCAGTGGTATAGCATCCGCCTGCCAATGCAGGACTTGTGTTTGACCTCTGGTTCAGGAAGTTCCCCTGGAAAGGAAATGGCAACCCACTCCAGTATTCTGGCCTGGGAAATCCCATGGACAGAGGAGCCTGGTGGGCTACAGTCTATGGGGTCACAAAGAGTCAGACATGACTTAGCAACTGAGCATGCACAAAAAGGGAGAAGACAAGGGGGATAACTGTCAGCTTTTCAGTGAAGTTGTTGCTTGAATTAAAATACTCAGTAAGGCTGTCTGCTCCATCTAGGATAACAACAGTGGGTTTTTTCATCTAAAATATATTTAATTATATTTCAAACAGGCTACAGTTCATGGGGTTACAAAGAGTTGGACACCACTGAATGACTAAGCAGAGCATTTAAATACATTAATATATTTAATGCAATTTTAAAATGATATTAAAAATGAGGCATTAGATTTCAATAAAATTAATTTTTTAATCAGAATTGTCTAGTTAAAAATAATTTCACATATCTCATAGAATATTATAAAACTTCAATTAATAAAATAATGTTTCCACTGTATAGAACATAAGAATAGCATCTAAACTGTCCCATGCACCTCTGTAGTTGAGAAAATGCCTTTTTCACCAGTAGAAGTGATGAGTCCTCTTACAAAATCAAGATTTAATCACTTTCAACTGCTGATGGGAATAACTCTAGCCAAGCAGTAGACCTGTGAATTCAGTTGTCATTTTGGCTTCTAAAATGGAGCCAATTTGCCAAAATAATAATTGTTTGATTCTGCATTTTGCTTTTGCACATATCATCTCATCCCTCAGATCACAAGTTAAGTGGCACTTCCTTCTGCTGACCTCCCTTTCACTTGGTTTATGTTAAGCACTATAACTGTGTATGCGCTATCTAATCCTGTGGGTTCTTCCTAATTAGAATTAGAGTCTATTGAATTGTCTAATTTATTCAGGAGGCCGAATGCTCTACAAGGGCCACCACTATATTCAAAGTCTTTTGGAAGTAGCAAGCAGAGCGCCTGGCACATGGTAACTCCATAATAAATACTGTGGTTATTACTGTTGGCAGATAAAAACTCAGAGTGTATGTGGATAACAGGGTCAGACCCAGCATCTGAATACTCCCCAAAGTCAGAACCAGAACCCAGACTAGAGCAGATTTGCTGGAACCAAAATTTGTCACTCCCGGCAGACAGGCCTCACTCTCTGCACATTAGACAAAGACTTCATTTTGCAATCATCTACAAGGCAAGACCAGAGAAGGTAATGGCACCCCACTCCAATACTCTTGCCTGGAAAATCCCAGGGACAGGGGAGCCTGGTGGGCTGCAGTCCATGGGGTCGCAAAGAGTCGGAGACGACTGAGCGACTTCACTTTCACTTTTCACTTTGATGCATTGGAGAAGGAAATGGCAACTCACTCCAGTGTTCTTGCCTGGAGAATCCCAGGGACGGGGGAGCCTGGTGGGCTGCCGTCTATGGGGTCGCACAGAGCCGGACACGACTGAAGCGACTTAGCAGCAGCAGCAGCAGCAGCAGCAGCACAAGGCAAGACACAACGGAACGTTCTCGTTTTCAGTGGAGTTTATTCTCAGAAAGGATTATAAAAAATACTTTAAAAAATGGCAAATCTAAGGTAGTTTGAGGAAAGTATCGGTAAAAATAATAAACCTACCAATGTGACAATTTATATCACCTTGTTTTCTTTTCATTTTAAACAGGCTCTCGAGGTACTTAACGACCATGCCTTGAATTTAGCTTCCACATAATGTAAGCTCTTCTAGGAGATGAATATTCATCAACAATTAGTATTCCTGAGGATGCATAGCTTCCCATGTATCTCTTTATAGTGCACTTTATTAGAAAAAAAATCATTTTCAGTTATCATTATTGATTTTGCCCCAAATGTGAATTTTGATGTGTTTAAAAGGGCTTTTGCTTAGATACTGAAAGCAGAGCCTTCATCTCCCATAACAGCCCAAAGGTTCCCAAAATAGAGCAGACTGCCCTTTGTAATTTAAGTGTCTGTAAACAAACTCCCACAGGTATGGCTGACTTTCTTTCAATCTCCTAAACTACCAGAATTAGTACAAATTTTGAAAGTTTACTTGTAGGCCATTTGCTGAAACAATGCTGTGTGCATTTTTAAAATGTCTCATTGATTGAAGAGCATACCATTAAACTCCTTTTCACATATTCTGCAGCTGTACCCTCATGATGTTTTGTTTAAGGAAAAAAAAAAAGTCTTCTGAGAAATTAAGTGATACAAGCCAGAACTTGTTGGCATTTTAAGCACTTGTCTATAAGTTCCACTTACTGAATAAGTAGTTTTTTAGCCTCAAACCTTAGTGATTGCAGCATATAAATACCACAAGAACTGTGCCATTCTCTTATCCTGCAATAGCAACTTGAAAATGAATTAGTACTAGATTTTGTTTTGCCTAGATTAAATGTTAATTGGCTGCAAATTCCATCAAAATTCTAATATGACTAATCCAAAAGAGTTAACCCATCCTATTGATATCTGTAATAAGTTTCTAAAACTCAACTAGAATGCTGTTTTTGTTTTCTAATTTGCATTGAGTCTCTATAAGAAACATGAACAAGATTATTTTATATGCATATTTTGTAAGATTTATAATTCTATTTAGGAAAGTCTAACATTCTACTGTATATGAGAAAATAGACCCAGGATTTTTTTTAATTTAAAAAGAGAGAAGGTGGGAAAGAAAAACAAACCCCAAACTGTCTAATTACCATCTGGTAAATCCAAGTGGGATTATGTTCTTTTGATTCCAAAGTTGATTTTCTCCTCTATATTACATTAAACATGAAGAAATACAGTGATATCACTACAATTGTAGCATAGGTAGCTCCATAATTTTTTTTTTATGTCCAGAGCCTATTTTAATTCAATTCAATCCTACAAGTGCTGAGGCATAAGAAAAACAATTCTTTCCTAGGTGCTTCTCTCAAAGAGCTTAAAATCTAATTTAGAAAACCTGTATCCAATTATGATAAAACAGACCAACGGTGAAAAGTGAAGAGGAAATGTGCAGCTTTCTGTGGTAGCACAAATGAGAAAAATATTTCTTCAGTTGGTGAAATTACAAAATGAATCATTAATTCACGGAATGGTTTGATCTCTGAGTAGAAAGTAGAAGGAAATCTAAAGAATAAATGGACGTGAATGTAGAACAGTGGAAGCTAGAGGGAAAGCACGGTAAGGGCAGAAACATTTCAGATGCACTTGGGGAGAAGGCATGTAGTCTCATTAGCCTACACAGAAGTAAATCAAAGAAAGCAGGAGGTACCGGCGGGAATGTCACCCCAGCCTGGGGAGGCTGTCGTCCCCTCTGCTTCTTTACTGGCAAAAGTCTCCTCTTGAGCGCGCTAATATTTCCAGTGCAGAAGCCTTTTCTGTACCCTGCGTTCATGGAGCAGAAGCATTAACAGTTCTGGTCATCTATAGCTGCATAACATATCACCCCAAAATTCAGCAGCATGAAACAACTTTTTACCTTATTTCACAGTTTCTGGGAGTCAGGAATCTTGTCGCAGCATTGCGGGATGGTTCTGAATCGGGTTCTCTGACAACACTGCAGTTAGCTGTTTGCCAAAGTTGTAAACCCCTCAAGGCTTGACTGGGGCTGAGAATCCACTTCCAAACTTACATGTGTGTTTGCTGGCAGGCATTAGTTCCTCTCTAGCCGTAGGCCGGAGCCCACAGCTCTCTGCCTTGCGAGCTCTTCCTATATGAATCGGGTTCTCTGACAACACTGCAGTTAGCTGTTTGCCAAAGTTGTAAACCCCTCAAGGCTTGACTGGGGCTGAGAATCCACTTCCAAACTTACATGTGTGTTTGCTGGCAGGCATTAGTTCCTCTCTAGCCGTAGGCCGGAGCCCACAGCTCTCTGCCTTGCGAGCTCTTCCTATTCTGCCTGTGCGTCCTCGTGACATGAAGGCTGACTTTCCTCAAAGTGAGTGATCTGAAAGTGAACAGAGATGAGCAACAGACCTCCCCAGACAGAAGCTGTGGTCTTTCATACTCTAACCGCGGAGGTCATGTCTTATCGTTTTTGCTTATACTGCTGGTCACTGAGACCAGCTGTGGCTCACGTGGGAGGGGAGTACACAAGGGTGTGAATACCGGAAGAGAAGATCTTTGTAGGCTGTCATGGAGCCTGGCTCCCACTGCAGATTAAGCTGTATGCTCATGCTAAGTGTTCAAAGCGGGGCAGAAAGCGGTTGTGTTCTCACAGAATCACTTCACCCCTGAGAAACTTCCAAGCCTGTTGATTCTCGTTTGCTGTTCAGAATGCCAATGGTCATTTTCAGGCTTTGACTGCCTTAAGAAAAATAAAGCATATCATGCTACTATCCACAGGAGTCTGAGGTTCCAAGACAGTTTTATTTTCTGTCAAGGATTTACATTGTATTATATTTACCAAAACATTCTTCTACCTAGTTTCAGCCTGGCTTAACAATGGCTAACCATCTTTCATGAGAAATCTTCCTCTAACATTCTCTTATCAAAAAAGAATTCAACATTACCAAGAATGTAATTCATTAAGCAAGATACCTTAAAATAATTGCATCCAACTCCTGTATATAATATCTTATTCTTCATGTATAGTCCATTCACAGCTTTTTATACCTGTATCTCTTTATATCATGTTTTAGTCACATAATAGCTTAGCCAAAATTTCTGTGAATCCTTTCCAGGAAGCCACTGTCTTGCAGGCATCTTACACTTGAGATTTCTCCTGCCTCACTTTCCATCTTAATTTGTCCATTGCTTCCTTTGACTTGAGACACTGAAGTGCTTTCCGTAGGGATCAGACGTGACTTTCTCCTCTTCACAACTCTTCTGGGTGACTTCTCGTCTCCTTCGGTTCTTCTACTTCTATCTCCAGTGGGCTTCCCAGATGGCTCAATGGGAAACAATCCACTTGCCAGTGCTGAAGATGCAGGAGATGCACGTTCAGTCTCTGAGTCGAGAAGATTCCCCTGGAGGAGGAAATGGTAATCCACTCCAATATTCTTGCCCGGAAAAATCCATGAACAGCGAAGCCTGATGGGCTAGGGTTGCAAAAAGTCAGACGTAGCTGAGCATGCACACACTACTACCTGCAAGTACTTGCATGCACATCGATAAGCATTCCTGTCCTAGCATTCCTTTCCCACTTCACTTGCCCATTCAGGTTACCAAGTGGCTTCTTTTTTTTTTTAATATAAATTTATTTATTTTAATTGGAGGCTGATTACTTTACTATATTGTATTGGTTTTGCCATACATTGACATGAATCCGCCACGGGTGTACACGCATTCCACATCCTGAACCCCTCTCCCACCTCCCTCCCCATACCATCCCTCTGGGTCATCCCAGTGCACCAGCCCTGAGCACCCTGTCTCATGCCTCAAACCTGGACTGGCGATTCATTTCACATATGATATTATACATGTTTCAATGCCATTCTCCCAAATCATCCCACCCTCGCCCTCTCCCACAGAGTCCAAAAGACCGTACTATACATTTGTGTCTCTTTTGCTCTCTCGCATACAGAGTTATCATTACCATCTTTCTAAATTCCATATATGTGCATTAGTATA
Organism: Oreotragus oreotragus; assembly: GCA_006410675.1. Taxonomy (NCBI): domain Eukaryota; kingdom Metazoa; phylum Chordata; class Mammalia; order Artiodactyla; family Bovidae; genus Oreotragus; species Oreotragus oreotragus. Next base: position 247,911 of record SJYX01021225.1, on the reverse strand, counting down.
CTGTATTGCAGAAGGAAATGGCAGTCCACTCCAGTACTCTTGCCTGGAAAATTCCATGGACAGAGGAGCCTGGTAGGCTAAAGTCCGTGGGGTCGCAAAGAATCGGACATGACTGAGCGACTTCGCTTTCGCTTTTGCTTTTATACTGTATTGGTGTTTTTCTTTCTGGCTTACTTCAGTCTGTATAACAGGCTCCAGTTTCATCCACCTCATTAGAGCTGATTCAAATGTATTCTTTTTAATGGCTGAGTAATACTCCATTGTGTATATGTACCACAGCTTTCTTATCCATTCATCCGCTGATGGACATCTAGGTTGTTTCCATGTCCTGACTAGTATAAACAGTGCTGCGATGAATATTGGGGTACACGTGTCTCTTTCAATTCTGGTTTCCTCGGTGTGTATGCCCAGCAGTGGGATTGCTGGGTCATAAGGCAGTTCTATTTCCAGTTTTTTAAGGAATCTCCACACTGTTCTCCATAGTGGCTATACTAGTTTGCATTCCCACCAACAGTGTAAGAGGGTTCCCTTTTCTCCACACCCTCTCCAGCATTTATTGCTTGCAGATTTTTGGATCACAGCCATTCTGACTGGTGTGAAATGGTCCCTCATTGTGGTTTTGATTTGCATTTCTCTGATAATGAGTGATGTTGAGCATCTTTTGATGTGTTTGTTAGCCATCTGTATGTCTTCTTTGGAGAAATGTCTATTTAGTTCTTTAGCCTATTTTTTGATTGGGTCGTTTATTTTTCTGGAATTCAGCTGGAGGAGTGGCTTGTATATTTTTGAGGTTAATTCTGTCATTTGCTTCATTTGCTATTATTTTCTCCCATTCTGAAGGCTGTCTTTTCCCCTTGCTTATAGTTTCCTTTGTTGTGCAGAAGCTTTTAATTTTAATTAGGTCCCATTTGTTTATTTTTGCTTTTATTTCCAGTATTCTGGGAGGTGGGTCATAGAGGATGCTGCTGTAGATGTGTATAAGAGACAGCCCCAGTGGAGGTTCACCACACAGACTCAGCGATGCTGCTCTGTCCTGGACGAGCCTTGCCCAGAATTGCCCAGCTGCTAAGGTTGCTTNTTCTTACCAATTTACCATCTGCAAATTAGGGCTAGAATTTGATTCCTTAATTTATCCAATATTGTCAAACTCTAAATCTAAATATGCTTGATAACAATTTAAGTGACCTTTAAAATAAAAAGCCTGTCTCTTATACACATCTTCTTTTAATTTCATGGCTGCAGTCACCATCTGCAGTGATTTTGGAGCCCCCAAAAATAAAGTCTGACACTGTTTCCACGTTTCCCCATCTATTTCCCATGAAGTGATGGGACCAGATGCCATGATCTTCGTTTTCTGAATGTTGAGCTTTAAGCCAACTTTTTCGGTCTCCTCTTTCACTTTCATCTAGAGGCTCTTTATTTCCTCTTCACTTTCTGCCATAAGGGTGGTGACATCTGCATATCTGAGGTTATTGATATTTCTCCAGGCAGTCTTGATTCCAGCTTGTGCTTCTTCCAGCCCAGCGTTTCTCATGATGTATTCTGCATATAAGTTAAATAAGCAGGGTGACAATATACAGCCTTGACATACTCCTTTTCCTATTTGGAACCAGTCTGTTGTTCCATGTCCAGTTCTAACTGTTGCTTCCTGACCTGCGTACAGGTTTCTCAAGAGGCAGGTCGGGTGGTCTGGTATTTCCATCTCTTTCAGAATTTTGCACAGTTTATTGTGATCCACACAGTCAAGGCTTTGGCATAGTCAATAAAACAGAAATAGATGTTTTTCTGGAACTCTCTTGCTTTTTCGATGATCCAGTCTTATATGAGCATTTATCTTTATTCAAACTAGAGTTTTGTATTAAAAACAACAACCTTGGGAATGTAGAAGTTAAAAATGTCAGAATGCTTTGGTCTACATAATCAGTTTGTGTGTGCGCACACATGCGTGTGTGTGTGTGTGTGTGTGTGTGTATTTAAGTATAACTATGTACTTAGTGCTGTTTACCTTTCTGGGATCTCATTATTCAGTCTGTATTGAAATGTTTGCCTGAACTGGAAATCCCAGTGAGCCTCTGCTTGGTGAGTCACATGCTACAAACAGAAACAAAGAGTAAAGGCAGGTATGGTTAGAAGGGGACAGAGAGGAGTCCTTGTAAGAATGACAAGAACAAGTGGAAGTTTAGAAAAAAAGGTAGACAATGTGTTTCTCTAAGATACTGGTGGAGATGAAATAGAACATCTTTGCAAAATAGCTGCTATATCCATTCACTAGTGTGAGGGCCCACAAATAAATTATTTTCACAGTCATCTATGTCTAAGATCTAGATATCAGCTTCTGTTTCCATATTTATTAGCAATGGCCATAAGTATTAAATTGTTGCAGAAATAACATGTGTAATGGAACAGTGAAAAGAAGAATCATTCTTATTTAAAAATTATGGTTCCATGACATTAAATAATTATATACTTTTAAAACCTAGTACTCTCCAGCCACTCTTTGCTCTGTTTGTCTATCTCCCGTCGTCTCTTTCTTTCTTCTTTCATTTGTGCCTTCATTTATTCAGTGAATATCAGGTGTCCACTATATATCAAACACTGTTCTAGGCACAGGGACTAAAGTAATAAACAAAAAGTGCACAAAATCCCTGCCCTCTTAGAGTTTACTTTCTAGCAGGAAAAACAGACAAGGCTAGGGAAGGTCTCACTGAGGTCATTTTGAAAAGACAGGAAGGATGTGAGAGACTGAGCCTGGTGGGTATCTGGAGGGGAGAATGATTCAGGAAGAGAAATAACTGCAAAGTCCTGGGATGAGAACATGCCTTGTGTCTTGAGGAAATAGCTAGGATGTCAGTGGCTGGAGAGGACTGAGCGTGGGAGAGACTACTAAGAGTTGAGATCAGAGAAGTATGGAATGCAAGAATATGTAGGGCCTCATGGGCCATTGAAAGATTGTGGCTTTTATTGGGTGTAACATAGAAGGCAAATGGAGGTCTTGTTTTGTTTAAATAAAATTCTTATTTTCAGTATATCTATATTTTTTTTCTTATATTTTCTTTTACTTTACAGTATTGTATTGCTTTTGGCATACATCAACATGAATCCGCCATGGGTGTACACGTGTTCCCAATCCTGAACCTCCCTCCCACCTCCCTCCCCATACCATCCCTCTGGCTCATCCCAGTGCACCAGCCCCAAGCATCCTGTATCCTGCATCAAACCTGGACTGGCGATTCGTTTCTTACATGATATTATACTTGTTTCAATGCCATTCTCCCAAATCATCTCACCCTCGCCCTCTCCCACAGAGTTCAAAAGACTGTTCTATACATCTGTGTCTCTTTTGCTGTCTCATATACAGGGTTATTGTTACCATCTTTCTAAATTCCATATATATGCTTTAGTATACTGTATTGATGTTTTTCTCTCTGACTTACTTCACTCTGTATAATTGGCTCCAGTTTCATCTACTTCATTAGAACTGACTCAAAAATATTCTTTTTAATGGCTGAGTAATACTCCATTGTGTATATGTACCACAGCTTTCTTACCCATTCATCTGCTGATGGACATCTAGGTTGCTTCCATGTCCTGGCTATTATAAACAGTGCTGTGATGAACACTGGGGTACATGTGTCTCTTTCAGTTCTGGTTTCCTTGGTGTGTATGCCCAGCAGTGGGATTGCCGGGTCATAAGGCAGTTCTATTTCTAATTATTTAAGGAATCTCCAGACTGTTCTCCATAGTGGCTGTACTAGTTTGCATTCCCACCAACAGTGTAAGAGGGTTCCCTTTTCTCCACACCCTCTCCAGCATTTATTGCTTGTAGACTTTTGGATCGCAGCCATTCTGACTGGTGTGAAATGATACCTCATTGTGGTCTTGATTTGCATTTCTCTGATAATGAGTGATGTTGAGCATCTTCTCATGTGTTTGTTAGCCATCCGTATGTCTTCTTTGGAGAAATGTCTATTTAGTTCTTTGGCCCATTTTTTGATTGGGTCGTTTATTTTTCTGGAATTGAGCTGTATAAGTTGCTTGTATATTTTTGAGATTAGTTGTTTGTCAGTTGCTTCATTTGCTATTATTTTCTCCCATTCAGATGTTGAGCATATTTTCATGTGTTTGTTAGCCATCCGTATGTTTTCTTTGGAGAAATGTCCATTTAGTTCTTTGGCCCATTTTTTGATTGGGTCATTAATTTTTCTGGAATTGAGCTACACAAGTTGCTTGTATATTTTCGAGATTAGTTGTTTGTCAGTTGCTTCATTTGTTATTGTTTTCTCCCATTCAGAAAAATACCTTCTCAAAATTAAATTTAGGTCATTCTTTTATTGAAACAGGTAGCTTCATTTGAAGTTTGTGATGATCTAAGATTCTTCAAATAAGAATGAAAATTAGATGTGAGATCTTATTATTCAGGATGCTTTGACTGATGGGTCAACATAAACTCAAAATACTGTACATAAGAAATAAGCATAACTATTTGAGTATATATCTTGATTTTGTGGCTCCAGAGTCTTCAAAAAGCTTGTTATCTTGGCAATCCAGCTAGTCCAGGAAATGCTGTTTCTCAGAGTGATGTGTCTAAATGGCTAAAGCTTATTCTTTTATAATTTTTAAAGAATGTTAATTCTTTCCTATTTTCATTCTGAAATACATGTCATGTCCCTCTGCCTTTTTAAGAGTGTATACTCTACATAGCTGAATATGTTAGTGTTGTCTCAAAACTGATTATGAATTCACAATTTCCTAATATTCTAAATATTATCAAGGAATATTAACATGTCTTTACTATTTCACCCTTAACTACCCTAACTTAGCTTGTATCATTTAATAATTTTATAGTGATACTTACTAGTTATTCCTTGTCTTCTATTGAATTCAATTTGACCGATGTCAATTACTGTCAATTTGTCTCTTTCAAGTAAAACATCTTTATATTTCTGTGTTGCCAGAAGAAACTGTAGATGGTCAGATAGTTAACCTGCTATGTCTCAAATAAAATACAATAGGCACTGGATTAAGACATGAGTGACTCTTCTATAATAAGAGCATATGTGTTTTGCAATAATTACTTCCTGGTGCTTTACAAAATTTAACCTTTCTTTGCCACATAAGACATCCTATGAAAGAGGTGATTATCAACATTTAAGCATGAAATAGCGATCAGAGAGTATCTTGTTTGCTTCTGTAAAAGTGGTTTATATATGCTTAACTTTTATTAAATAGTACCTGATTACACCTGAAAAAAGTTAGAAGCATGCTTGTCTCTTAGCTGTTTTAATGTCATCTATTGGAACAGAATTTTTCTGAATACACCATCCAAAAGATGTGACACTCTTTTCAACTCCTGCTTTTGTTCAAAGCATATTTAATATTTATATTATATATCAACAACATATGCTTTATAAAGATAGGAAATCTACTTTTCACTACTATAATTTCAGTTATATAGTAAGCATCTGATGCATTTTCCTGAATGAAAGTTTTGTGCAAGCAAAATCATGATGTTCTTTTCTTTATATTGAGACAAAATTTATAAAAACTGAAAATGGCAATGTAAAGTATAATTTCATAGCAATTATATGATTTTTCCTCTTACATAGATATGAATATTTTTAAAAAGAAAAATCAGGCATCTTTGAAAGAAGTGTTGACTTCATATAAAATTGTCTTTGAAACACAAGCTTGGGCAAATAGTTTAATCTTCCCCAGACTCAATTTCACCATTTGTTGACAAGATAAAACTCCTTTCATAGAATATTGTGAGAACTAAATAATATAAGCCATCTAGGACTCTTCTAGGACTATGAAAATTGTGAACATTCAATGAACAATAGATATTCTATGCAAATGAATTTAGAGACCCAACGTCAGTAGGGTAAGGCAGAGAGATCTCAGAGTTTTGGCATGTTCTATTCAAAGAATATAGTTTAGTAATGGAGGTCAGATTATGGATTATGGATTCAAGCAAACTAGTTTGATGTCGATCTTGTGTTCCTTTGCTGCTGCTGCTAAGTCGCTTCAGTCGTGTCCAACTCTGTGCGACCCCATAGACGGAAGCCCGTCAGGCTCCCTCGTCCCCGGGATTCTCCAGGCAAGAACACTGAAGTGGGCTGCCATTTCCTTCTCCAATGCATGAAAGTGAAAAGTGAAAGGGAAGTCGCTCAGTCGTGTCCGACTTTTCACGACCCCATGGACTGCAGCCTACCAAGCCCCTCCGCCCATGGGATTTTCCAGGCAAGAGTACTGGAGTGGGCTGCCATTGTGTTCCTTTAGATAGAATTAAACATAAATTTGTGGGACTCCCCTGATGGCTCAGGGGGTAAAGAATCCACCTGCAATGCAAGAGACACAATGACTCAGACACCTTGATCCCTGGACTGGGAAGATACCCTGGAGGAGGAAAAGGGCAAGCCTGCTTCAGAATTCTTGCTTGAAAAATCCCGTGGACACAGGAGCCTGCCAGGCTATAGTCCAAAGGATCGCAAAGAGTCGGGCATGACTGAGTGACTAAGCACATAAGTAAACCTAAATTTACTAGTGCAGTAAGCATAGCAGGTGCGTGCCAGATTCCCTTTTACAGGATGTCTTTTCTTGTTTGTTTTCTATAATATGTGTTAATTTAGAGATTTTTAAGGACAAAAATTTTGGATCCCTTTTTAAAAAGAGACTTTGTCCAGGGAAGATTTATGTCATTGTAAAACAGAGCAGAAGATACAGAGAATGCCCATATACTTCTTCTTCCACCCCTCTCACACATAGCTTCGCTCACTATCCATATCTCGCACCATAGTACATTTGTTACAATAAATAAACCTATGTTGACACATCATAATCATCTCAAATCCATAGTCTACATAGTGTTCACTCTTGGTTGTATATTCTGTGGTTTGGACTACTGTATCTATCATTGTAATGTTATACAGAATAGATTCACTACTCTAAAAGATCCTCCATGCTCCAACTATTCAAACCTTTCCCACTAACCCCCAGAAATCAGTGATCATTTTACTGTCTCCATAGTTATATCTTTTCCAGAAGATCATACCCTTGGAATCATATAGTTTATAGTCATTATGATTCCTCTCAAAATCAACTTTAGTAGATTGAAGATGGAAGTAGCAATAAAGACTGTTAGATCTGATTCAGCACCATGAAGCCCCAAAATGCTCCATGTCCCAGGGCTGGGGGTGAGAGAATGGAGGGCATAATGAAAGCATACACATAGACGAAGTAGACAGCAGAGGGCCAACTTGGTACTTAAAAATCGGAATTTATTATTCCAATGATCAGACTAACCAATATATGTTTCCTGTAGGTATTCTTAGATAAGTCACCTCACCTTCAAAGCCATCTTCTGTATTTCCTGAGACATCTCTATCTTAAGATGGGAAAACAAACTCCATACGATCATCACTTTTATTTTTCTCCTTTGTATGTGCTTTCAGTGGCTCAGCTGTGTCTGACTCTTGAGACCCCAGACTTTAGCCTGTCAGTCTTCTCCTTTCCATGGGATTTTCCAGGCAAGAATATGGGAGGGTTGCCATTTCCTCCTCCAAGGGATCTTACTGACCCAGGGATCAAACTCGCTTCTCCTGCATCCCCTGCATTGCAGGTGGATTCTTTTCTGCTGAGCCACTAGGGAAGTGGCCAGATCATAATCCAAAATATTTCTGATAAGCACAAAATCAGCACAAATTGGGAGTAGATTAAAGAAAAATGTAATGATCTAATAAATCCGTTCACGATTGGGAAGATTTTTCATAAGGTATCAATGTCCTTTGATAACTAAGAACATGATGCCTGGAAAACAGAATGCTCAAAGAGTAAATGTTAGCTGCTATAGGAATGATAATAATTACTTCCCACTTTCTTGGAACTGGCTTAAATAGCTCTACTAATTTTTTTTTTCTTTTATTACTTTGTTTTCTAATGCTTATAGAAGTAACCAAATGATCTTTTGCAATGAAACACATATCTTTTTAATTATATTAAAATATTCAGCAAATTCTCCCATAATGGGAATCTGTGCCCCTTACGAGTGGCCTTGCATGTTTGCGTTTTGAAGCATCTTAGATTGAACTTAGCATTTATCTCTTTGTGAGCATTGTTTTTCTGTTACAAATTCTTGAGATTAAGGCATAGGAGAAATAGCTATGCGAGTAAGGTTAAGGAGATCTTATTATAACATACAAATGATTGGCAATAGTGTCTAAAGAAGCTAAGAATTGTTTGCATTTTGTGTCTTCCTCCTTGCTCTTTCCACTTCACCATGAAGCTCATATAAATAAAAGATGCTTGGGATTCTAAAGTTTAAGTGGTAAGAATCTGTGGAAACGGCATTTTCAAAAATATAGATAAAATAATTTAGAAATGTTGTGTTATAAATCAGAATTGGTAGCTTACGTCTCAGAGTTGGTCAAATGCTTCTTATTTTCTAAATACATATGAAAATTCAGTGAAATTAGGGCTTTATTGACTTTATTGATGTCCTTATTGCTTTGGTGTAGAGGAGCCTAATAGTTTCATGAGAAATTCACAAAACATCTGAAATGAGTCTGTGTAATTAATCTATGGCTCCTGGAATAGAGCTTACAAAACATGCTTTAGAAATCTAGCCAAAATGTGTATTTCTGGGATAAGAATTATAAAATCACTCCAGAAGAAAATCTAGGAAACAATAAAAAATAAAAGCCAGCACTTATATTGTCTTAAATCTGCATAAGACTTAGTGTTGAAAGGAAAGGTGGAGTTGAAAAGCAAATCAATAAACACATTATCGTTGATCATTTTTATCTGCATTTTGCTCTAGAGTTGAGAAGCTCAGGGAATTTTCTATAAAGGGATATATTAATAGTTTACTAATAACAAGTTAAAAATAATATTTGTACTTTTAGTGATATTATTTACATTTTTCTGTTTCATTAAATTAATTTTGTTATTAAAATATTTAAATGTTAAAAATAATTAGTAATCATCATAGCAAAATTCTTTTGTAAATAAAACTTTATTTTCAAGAGCAGGTAAGGCTGATTTCGCTAATGGGCTCTAAATTAGCGAATCCTAATTTGGAGCATTATATTTTGTAAAGAGAAAAAGTTACAATTCTTGTTTTTTCTATTCTAACTCCTATAAGAAAACACTTTAAAGAAAATCTTGTGTGAAATTTCCAACTGATAAATTAGCAGTTTTTCCTAGGATGGCTTTTCCTTTTGAATTCACAGAATCTAGGCTTAAGCCCTGGTCCAATAGTGGTTAGGAAGTCTTAGACCAGGAAATTAAACTTTTTGATTCCTAGTATCCATATCTTGGGGCTTCCCTGGTGGCCCAGTGGTAGAGAATCTGCCTGCCAATGTAGGAGATGCTGGTTCAGTCCCTGGGTTGGGAAGATCCTGTGGAGAAAATTGAAATCCACTTCAGTATTCTTGCCTGGGAAATTCCATGGACAGAGGAGTCTGGAGGGCTACAGTCCATGTGGTTGCAAAAGTGTCCGACAGGAGATAGTAACTGAGTATGCATCCATATCCTGAAGCTGGCAATTTAGTCATTAAATAAAGATTAGTTCTTAGGTGTAAGCACTGAAGATTTGACAGTAAACTTAAGCAAAGTCCTTGTTCCCATGAAACTTACATTCTGTTGGGGAAAAACAGCAAATAGGATAAGAATAATAAATAATACACAATTTGATGTCAAGCAGTAATAACTATAATAAAAACAAGTAAAACTAACAATATATATTATGAAACAGATGTATTATTTCACATAGGATGATTGCGGAAAACCTTTCTAATGCGTAGAAATCTAGCAGAAACCTAAGAGAAGTGAGGGAGAAAGTCATTTGTCTGTGGTGATGTGGGGAGTCAGGATTAGAGAAAGTTATCTCAGAGAGAGGACACTACATATATGAAAATCCAGAGTTAAGAATATATCTGTCATATCAAGGTATAGATGTCAATGTAGGAAATGAGTTATATAGGATCTCATAGGCTACCTGGATGATTTTAACATTTTACTTTGTGTAAAATATAAAGTCCTGGGCTTCCCAGATGGAGCTAGTGGTAAAGAACCTGCCTGCCAATTCAGGAGAGGTAAGAAATTTGAGTTTGATCCCTGGGTCTGGAAGATCCCCTGGAGGAGGATATGGCAACCCATTCCAGCATTCTTGCCTGGAGAATCCTATGGACAGAGGAGCCTGCTGGGCTATGGTTCATAAGGTCACAAAGAGTCAGACATAACTGAAGCAAACTTAGCATGCACACACGCATAGTAGCTACTAGTTACATGTGGTTATCAAGAACATGAAAAGTGACAGGTCCAAGTGAGAGGTGCTGCAAATATAAAATACACACCAGATTCCAAAATTTTAATATTTTTGTATGGATTATATATGAAATGATTATTTTGGATATACACAGCTAAATAAATGTATTAAATTCATCTCATCATTTTTATCTTTAATTTTTTAATGTGGCTACAGAAAATTTGAATTTATATGTGTAACTTGCATTGTATTTCTTTTGGGCAGTTTGCTTTAAATGTTTTGCACAGAGAAATAACATTGTAACTTTAAGTTTTAAAAGCTTTGTTGAGTGGGAAATCAGGAGACCAGTTAAGAGTTTAGAGCAATAGTCCAAGAGAGGGATCAATGTGGCTTGGAACTGATGGTAGGTATGGACACAGGGAGGAGTAAAGCATATAATTTTTGAAGATACAACCTACAGAATTTGTTATAAATTGGACATATGAGAAAAAGTAAGAAACAATACTGACTCCTAGGTGTTGGGTCTGAGCAAACAAAGCCAAATAATATTTGCCATACTTGAACACTGAAAAATTTGATAAAAATTATACATGCAAAAGTAATGGTGTTGTGTTCTTGGAAAGGATTGACTTTATATGGCAATACTTGATTCATGTCAATAAAGGCCCTGGATGTCAGTCCTCTCTCACCATCATGATACTAATTTCTCAACTTAGTAATGGGTTAAAGCTGCATTATCTGTTCTTTGCAGTCACATTTTTTAGCTCTACATTAAGATTTTTTAAAATTTATCTCACTTATTCCATGTGAACTGAGTACATTATAGATATTAGGTATGGTGCTATCCAATTATACCAATGAAAATATGTTAAAAAATATAGGCCCAGCTGGGATATATGAAATATTTTATTGTATTGAAAGTCTATAGTTCTATAGTTTTTCTTATCTACTATGTTCTAAATTGAATTGCTATAAATATCTCCAATCACATACCAATTTTGTTCAAGTATTCTTAACACAAAGATGAAGTTGAAGAGGTTAACAACAGAGTATGACTATAAATGATCTAATTTTATCAGATTGTCAAGCATAGATATTTCAATAGCACAACTTTTGAAAATAACATTTTTTGTAATAGGCATCTAATAGCTGTAAAATAAATTGAAGCCAGTCATAAAAATAAAACATAAGCTCAATATAAAATGAAATCCAAATTTTTTAATATTCAAAGTGAAAGTGAAAGTGAAGTCGCTCAGTCGTGTCTGACTCTTTGTGGCCCCATAGACTGTAGCCTACAAGGCTCCTCTGTCCATGGGATTTTCCAGGCAATAGTACTGGAGTGGATTGCCATTTCCTTCTCCAGGGGATCTTCCCAACCCAGGGCTCAAACCCAGGTCTCCTGCACTGTAGACAGACGCTATACCATCTGAGCCACCAGGGAAGTATATATCATGTATATACTTCAAGTATATATTCCAAGTATATATCATGATTCCTTTAAAAAATGATAAATGTAATTTGGTTTTATTCAGTCTAGGTGATTCATTGTTATGACACAAAAGGGATTCACATACTATTTTTCTAAAATACTTGGCTTGGGGCTTTATTTTCACAGAGAAAGAAGTAACTTCCTGTCTTTCCTAGCAGATATACTCATTTTTCAACTCATTATGTTACAAGAACTCATAGTATTTTACAAAATCAAGATATTCCAGAATACAATTTGACTTGTACAAAACAGTATGTGATGTTGTTACTTATGTACTTTGAAGAAATAACCAAAGCAAATTACTTTTCAGACTTCTCCGGTAGCTCGGATGGTGAAGAATCTGCCTGTAATGTGGGAGACAGGGTTCAGTCTCTGGGTGGGGAAGATTCCCTGGAAAAGGGAATGGCAACCCACTCTAGCATTCTTGACAGGAGAATTACATGGACAGAGGAGCCTGGTGGGCTATAGTCGGTGGACTCACAAAGAGTCTTTTCAACTCGATTTTACTTTTTCTTTAGATTCTACTGTATATTGATTCAGTAGAGTCATGTATGATGATGTGTTTGCTTTCAATAGGTTTGTTCATATTTTAATGTCCATACTCACCATTGATTGATTAACACATTTCTGAATGCTTATAGTCAAAACTACCAGTTTCTCTTGGGAGAAAGAAAAAAGTATTGAAGGATAATAAGTGAGTGTTCTAAATTTATACTTGCCATCTTATATATATGATATAGAAAAATGTAAATACATAATTGTGTCCCTCTTCCATTTTTCTGCAACACACACACATATACACATATAAAAGAATGGTGCTTAGCTGCTACATTTAGATTGTATATTTTGTCAGATTCAATATATTTGCTCCTATATATTTTTTTGCTTTTTTTTCCCCCCAGAAACAATGAAAACAAAGCAAAATAAATAAATAAACATAATGCTTTTTTAGAATTCCAGTGAGGACATTTTAATGTTATTTTTATTTAAAAATAATGTTTGATATATTTGAGCAACTGCTATTGTTTGCAAAAGAGATAAGTAGAATCTTTTTAACTGAAAATGAATTGAAATACTCATTTTAAAAACCCTGTTTTTTAGTTTTAGGGCTGATAAAGATGGTTTTACATTGTTTCTGTTTGCCCTGTAAGGGGAATACAAACATTAAAAAAATAAAGCAGTTTTGGAGCAAATATCCTACTTAAGAATAAACTTAAAGAATAGGCAGAGCTACATTGTAGGAAATAAAAATAAATTTAATTCTTAAAAGACAATTTTAATGAAGATACCATAATACTGACTGTAATATTTTTATTTAACTTATTATTTGTGCTATACATTTTAGAAGAATTTGAATAAATATTTTAAAGCTAACAACAGAGGGAAAAAAAAGTAAAGTGTTATAATCTCTATTTACTTTTCGCAAATATCATATCATTCAGTTTATTTTTCAGAGTCTTTGGTTGCACCAAATAGAACATAACTAGAAAGCAGTTGCAAGATGAAAATAATATCATGATATTATGATTCCATTAAAAACATGAATCACAGCTGCTTTATAAAGATTTCCATGATACATACTGGGCATTTTTTTTCCTTTCAAAATACTTATTTCTCTTATATTCTTTTGTTTTATGATCCAGAAGTTTTGCCAAATAGAATAGCTTATTATCTCATAATTATTTCCAGGCCATGTACAAGATAAATATATTGTGTTCTTGTGCAGCCACTCAATTCAGATACCTGATCATCAATGATTGGTGCCTTTATTCTCAATCATATTTTTAATTCTTTTCTTAACTTTTTCCAACTTCTATACAATTTACCTTTCTGTGCTGCTGTTTTATTACCTTGTGGAATAAATTTAACCACATGTTTATAAAAGAAAATTCCATTTGTATCATCAGTAACACAAACTATTTTATTAATAATTTCACTTATATCTAAGTTGTAATAAAGGTTACATTTAGTGTGTTTTTTAATGTTTAACTTTATACAAGGAGAATTAAGACAGTTTATAATGATTCATATGGTGAAACAAGGTAAAAAATATTTAACCTAGGTCAGAAACTGAATATGGCAAACAGAATAGAAAGACATTGTGGAAAGAATGAAAATGAGACTGGTAATAAAGAGGCTAAAACATCCTGCAGAGACACTACAAAGTAGGAAACAAACTTGGTTTTCACCATTTTAAGGCCGAAGTGAAAGAAGCACACAAAAAATTGGAAAAAAAATGTAAATCAGCTACAAAATTAAGAAAAAAACTAACAAACAAAGAACAAATCACTTCCACTGGAAATGCAGAACTATTTCTGAGTGAAATGCAGGATTGGAGGAATGACTTTATCTTGTGGGACATCTTAGAGAAGATATATCCTAATGTCATTAACAAAATGTTCTATGGAATCTGGAATATTGCTGAGGATATGGTCTGGGTAAAGTCTCTACCAAACCACCTAANAAATAAGAGTCTACCCTGATTCAGGTCCATAGTTCCGGTAGAGCCCAAGTGAATGCCAAGGATCCTCTGCCTCCCATTGCCCCCCGAGAGGAGGCAGAAGCTACTGAGAATCATGTTCTTGAGAACTTCTATCCCATAACTCCCACCATCAGTCTTTAGGAGTGCAATGTTTATGATGTGAATGATGACACTGGATTTCTGGAGGGCTATTTTTACCCCTATCCTCACACCCAGTATTTTCTGGAGGTGGCCAACTTAGAACCACACTGCTTTCAAGCCAGATCAGTTGTGATCCTGTCTGCCTTTGGCAGTGTGCTGGCTCAGGCTTGGTTCCTGTATGGGAATGGCCCTAAGGTTTTGGAGCAGCCAGTAGTCATGCAGAGCATGGACACCCACGGGCATGTCTTCCTGGTGCTACAGCTGAATACCACAGATCTGGCCTCTGAGGAGGGCCTCAAGAGTCTAGCCTGGGTGGACTCCAATCAACCCCTGCATTGGCACTTTTTTTGTGTTCCAGTGACCAAAAAGAAGGTGGTTGTGGACCATGTTGGACCAACTTGTTCCCAGCAAGAGACATTCAGGAAGTTTTTAGCTCTCTATTTTCAAGGTGTTGTGTGGCCCAAGGACTGTCCTGAGGCCTGGAGCCCCAGACCGCTCTCTTCCTAAAGATCCTGGAGTCTGGGCAGTGCCTGGGGCTTGTCCTGAGCTGCTGCACTCCTTTGGCTGGGGGTCTCACCCACAATAAAGAGCCCTTAGGGTGCACTGGAGCCTGTGTTTGTTGTGAGGGTGCTGTCAGGCGAGACAGCCACAGTTGCACACAAGCCCTTGTCCTGAGCTTGCCTCTGTGCAAGGGCCAGCCCTGGAGCGTCACCTGTCCCAGCTTTATCTGTGACCCATCTTGTGACTTTACATAAGAATCTTCAGCTGAGTTTCAAAAAAAGAATCCTGGAGTGGGTTTCCATTTCCTTCCACAGGGGATCTTCCTGACCAAGGAATCGGACCCACACTTTCTTGTGCCTCCTGCATTGGCAGGCAGGATCTTTACCACTGTGCCAGCTGGGAAGCTCCGTGTTCTAGTCTACCTGTTTTTTTCAAGTTGACATTGACTGCTCTGGGGATAATGAATTGTAGGGAAGCAAGATTGACTATAAGGCAGAGTAAAGAGTGTTGCAGGGATCCAGGCCACAGATGATAGTGACTTGACTAGGGTTAAGGAAGGAAAAATGTGAGGATTTTGGACACATCATGGAGGTACTAGAGATGGTACTATTACACAGATCTGCTAATGTTCTCCCTCCTTCCAAGGATTTTCATCTCAATTCATTCAACACAAAGCTGACAGTGTCATCCTTCTAAAGATGTCATCCTTTGCCTGAATGTGTCAATTGGGTCCCTGCTGTTCATAAAATAAAGTCCAAACTCCTTGGTATAGATTCAAAGTCTTATGCTTTAACTACTTTAGAGAGATATACAGAGGGACTTAGAAGGAAAGGATAAAACAGTTACAAAGCAGTTCACACAGTACTATTCACAGAAAGTGGTGCTGGCTGTTGATGTGTGAAGAACTGGCATTCACAACTCTTTAACTGTTCTTACTCTGAAAGGATATGTAATAAATGCAAGAGTCACAGGGCATCAACTAGTGGTTATGTTTTAACTTCCAAGGGAAGAATAGGGAAGTTTTAAGAACCAGGAGAAATGTAGTAGCTCCTCAGATCACAAATCAATAAACGAATTGATTGATTTGATTATGATCGTTGACTGCATCCATTTCCCTGAAATATAATACCCAGCTACGATGGAACTGAATGAACACCTCATAACAAAACCTGCTTTTTAATGGTCAAGTCATCATGCTTTACATTAAACATGTGATTCCTTTTCCTCTCTGCCTTAAGTAAGCATTTCTTGGAAAATGAAAATTCATGTCAGGATCTTCAAACCAGATTTGAGAAGTCATGGTAGTAATATTCCCTGGAAGAGGGCATGGCAACCCATTCCAGTGTTCTTGCCTGGAGGATCCCCATGGACAGAGGAGCCTGGTGGGCTACATACAGTCCATAGGGTCACAGGGAATGGGATACAACTGAAGCTACTTAGCACACACGCCCGTACATTATTAATATGAACAATACAGAAAAACAGAAGAGGGCAGTGTTACCACAGACTCCTGCATCAACGCCAGGCTTTGAAGAGAAAATGCAAGTTTCTCTGAGTCACCCTGTTCATATCCAGAATCTCAAAGAGTCACAGTTTCAATTGCTTGTTTCTTTCCACTTGCTGAGTCTTAAACTCTCAAACCAAGTCAGCAATGAGGCCTCCACTTTAATCTACCACTCTATTACCTCCTGCCAAGCTTTCTTAGCAGAAAAAGACCCCTTTTGTCTGTGATATCAAGAAATACAAGCCCAGCTTCATGTTTACAGTAGTTAAGAATGATTTTGTCTTTTGCAGGATGGATGCTGAAAGAACTTCATCTGCATTTCTGCATTGGCCTCAAGAGAAAAACCCTCTACATTTAACATGTTAGCATATATGGGCTCAAAAGGTTTTTTGTACTGCCACGAAAATAGGTGTATGCAGCTACATATACAAAGGTTTAGTCAAAAACTTTCACTGAATGCCTGGTACACGTAGAAAACCAGAAAGGAAAGCGTTCCAACCCTTGAGACAATTTAACAGACAAGCTGAGAGATAGCTCTTTGTATGGAAACGATTATTAATTCAATAATCAGTTGATTATTGAATCAATAGTAATACTAATTTATATAATAATAGATACTGCTCCTTGTAAGAAAAGCTATGACAAACCTGGACAGCATATTAAAAAGTGGAAACATTACTTTGCTAACAAAGATCCCTAGTCAAAGCTATGGTTTTTTCAGTAGTCATGTATGGGTGTCAGAGTTGGACCATAATGAAAGCACAATGCTGAAAAATTGATGCCTTTGAACTGTGGTGTTGGAGAAGACTCTTGAGAGTCCCTTGGACTGCAAGGAGATCCAACCAGTCCATTCTGAAGGAGATCAGCCCTGGGATTTCTTTGGAAGGAATGATGCTAAAGCTGAAACTCCAGTACTTTGGCCACTTCATGTGAAGAGTTGACTCATTGGAAAAGATTCTGATGTTGGGAGTGATTGGGGGCAGGAGGAAAAGGGGATGACAGAGGATGAGATGGCTGGATAGAATCACTGACTCAATGGATGCGAGTCTGAGTGAACTCGCGTGATGGACAGAGAGACCTGGAGTGCTGCGATTCATGGGGTCGCAAAGAGTCAGACACGACTGAGCGACTGAACTGAACTGAAAGTTTCTACAAGTTTGTTTTATGAGAGAAAATTAGTTTATGATATTAGGAAAGCCTGTGCTGTGCTGCATATCCCTCTGGCCATCTGCAGTGCCTATTGATTCTTTTAGCCAGGCTTTTGAAAAAATATTGACAGGTACCTGGAGTGGAGCTCCCTATGTTGCTAGTTAAATATAAAACATATTTACTTCAACAAATGGCTAAGTAGGGTTTGCAATCATGAAATCTGAAGAGTTTTTACAACCACCACAACAAATAGCTAACATTTGTGGCATGTTTTTTATTTGTTGGGCTTTGTGCACCTAATTGGGTGTTATCTAAATAATGTCTTATAGAGGCCTTTAAGGTAGAAATTATTATTTTCCCCTTTGCAGAGAAGAGTTTCCTAAAATGTTGAGAGGCTCACTAATTTTCACAAACATACAGATGCCAGTGGTGGAAATTTAATTAGAATCTACATCTATGAGCTAGCAGCAGGTTGGGTTCCTAACCACTCCCTCTGCACAATACATCTTAGAAGGCAGACCTAATTAGAAACCCTACCTATTTTGGGGGTTGGGTGGGTGGAGGAGGAGTGAGCTGCTCTAACACAAGGCCAGAAAAACCTATCAAATAGCAATTGTACTGTGGCTCATTCACACAAATGGGTAACTGAAAAGATGATTGTTGTAACAGTTTTAGTGCAAAAAAAAACCCAAAAGCTAGCTATAAGTTAAGACCTAATTAGAAACCCTACCTATTTTGGGGGTTGGGTGGGTGGAGGAGGAGTGAGCTGCTCTAACACAAGGCCAGAAAAACCTATCAAATAGCAATTGTACTGTGGCTCATTCACACAAATGGGTAACTGAAAAGATGATTGTTGTAACAGTTTTAGTGCAAAAAAACACACAAAAGCTAGCTATAAGTAAATATTTGTTTTAGTTATAAAATGATTTCCATAAAGCTGCTACACTTATTTTTTTATAACACAATTTCTGGTGAAAGACACATATAAGAAATTGGATAAGTGATGCTGTAAGTGAAAATTTAGGGGAATCAACTAAAAATAACTACCTTTGATAATAAATCAGTTAACTGAGCCAGTTGTTTATTAGTTCTCTTAGTCTGTGATTTTAAAAAAGTGTTTCACATTAAAAAAGTTTTTCTTTCAACATTTATTATAAGAAGGCTATATAGATTGCAAATTTTAATTTAAATTAGAAGCTAGTTTAAATTTTAAATACTTAGCTATCATGTGGTAGCACAGTAAAATGTTAGTCCCTTGGACTACAAGGAGATCCAACCAGTCCATCCTAAAGGAGATCAGTCCTGGGTGTTCACTGGAAGAAATGATGCTGAAGCTGAAACTCCAGTACTTTGCCCACCTCATGAGAAGAGTTGACTCATTGGAAAAGACCCTGATGCTGGGAGGGATTGGGGGCAGGAAGAGAAGGGGACGACAGAGGATGAGATGGCTGGATGGCATCACCAACTTGATGGACGTGAATCTGAGTGAACTTTGGGAGCTGGTGATGGACAGGGAGGCCTGGCGTGCTNGAGAAGGGGACGACAGAGGATGAGATGGCTGGATGGCATCACCAACTTGATGGACGTGAATCTGAGTGAACTTTGGGAGCTGGTGATGGACAGGGAGGCCTGGCGTGCTGCAATTCATTGCGGTCGCAAAGAGTCGGACACTACTGAGTGACTGAACTGAACTGAATTGACTGATACATATATTTTGATATAAACATATGTGAACATATAATACATATAACTGTATTAACATATTTCTTTATAGAAACTTTGAAACTTTGTCTAAATAACCTATTACTAAATATTGTGAGTATGCTACTGATCTTTTAAACTGAAGTAGAACAATAAACCCTAAATGTAAATTTAATTTTTTAAGTATTATAATTATTATACCAATTCATTCACACTATATTTAATTCTTCACATATCAGACAGTTTGTTGTTTTGAAAAATGTTGCCATAATTAAATACCATACTGCCAAATGTTCAATTATACTACTTATATTTTCAGTTGATGTATTGCTTCCAAGAATTTAGATTCAGGGCACAATTAACACTATATAAGCATCATCACAGGCATCTCCCTTGATACAGTGTTTGTGTATGACACAGATGTTACAGATTGATAAAGAGTATTATAGATCTTCCTCTCTCTCTCCCTGTATGTGCATATGCATACATATATATATATATAAAATAGAACTTATTTTATTAAAGTTAGATTTCCCTGATAGCTCAGTTGGTAAAGACTCTGCCCACAATGAAGGGGCTGCTGGTAAATCACTTCAATCTGGTCCGACTCTGTGTGATCCCATAGACAGCAGCCCACCAGGCTCCCCTGTCCCTTGGTTTCTCCAGACAAGAACACTGGAGTGGGTTGCCATTTCCTTCTCCAATGCATGAAAGTGAAAAGTGAAAATGAAGTCGCTCAGTCGTGTCCGACACCTAGTGACCCCATGGACTGCATCCTACCTGGTTCCTCCGCCCATGGGATTTTCCAGGCAACAGTACCGGAGGGGGTGCCATTGCCTTCTCTGACAACGAAGGGGACCTCAGTTCAATTCCTGGGTTGGGAAGATCCCCTGGAGAAGGGATAGGCTACCCAGTATTCTTGGACTTCCCTTGTGGCTCAGCTGGTAAAGAATCCACCTGCAATGTGGGAGACCTGGGTTTGATCCTAGTTTGGGAAGATCCCCTGGAGAAGCGAAAGGCTACCCACTCCAGATGGGGTGACAAAGCGTTGGACACAACTGAACAACTTTCACTCACTCCACATTCACTTTAAGCCTAAGTCTAATAATTAAAGCCTTCAAAGTCATAATATCATAAATTGACAGTGACCTAGGGCATGCAAATACTTATACTGGTAGAATTTCTTGATGAAATTACGAACTGTAAATCCACATGACATTTTATTTCAAAAAGTATGTGTAAACTGGCTTAATAAATGAATAAAGTGGAGTGAAATAAATAAGGGCAATGTAAACAATAGCTTTAATTTATATCTGCCAATTCAAAGTAAGTACTTAGAGAGTTATATTTTAAAAAATGAGGTTAAAAAATTGGAAGCAACACTTTATTTATGTACATATGAAGATCAAGGTCTAAAAATACATTATTATGAATATCACACATATATATTTATATATATGTATATGTGTAATGTAATACATATATATAGCATAGGCAGATATTGTAGAAATGCTTAGGTATGTGGACATAGATGATAAACAGAAAGATTAATTTTTACAAAATATGTTCATATTTAAAATACTTAAATTTAGTTTTAATATATTTATCAGAAAGAGGTTTAAAAAAAAGACTTCAGATCTGACCTTATTTAACTTTATCCCAAAATATCTCTAAATGTTTAAGGAAAAAAATCTTGATGATGAGAAAAAAACGAAAAGAATGAGGAGTACTTCAATAAAAGAAACGTCAACTATGCTCTTCTATACCAGTTTAAAAATAAACAAGAATATACTTCATTTACATTGGCGATGTCCTCTGGTGTCCACACCATAGACTTGTGCTCAGTGGTACAGCCATTTCCTCCAAAGTTTCATATCCTGCTTGTCTTTCAACAGGGCAAACCAAACACATACCAGACTCAAGGCAATATATTTTTTTAATAGAGGAGAAAGCAGGTCAATTTTGGCATCTGAAGTAAAAGTTATTTCCTGGTGCATCAAAATTCTTTAGAATATATTATTCCTCATTTCCCCCAATGCTTCACAGCTTGGATTCTATTTGTCAAGTTTAGTTATTAAAATTAATTAATTTACATATAAATGTCTATATTTAATAATCTGCATTCTAGAGCTAATATTCAAGGATTAATATATGAAGTTTTTAGTAAGAAAAAGAACGTTAAGAAAATTGCCTTTCAGTTCAGTTCATTCGCTCAGTTGTGTCCGACTCTTTGCGACCCAGTGAATCGCAGCATGCCAGGCCTCCCTGTTCATCACCATCTCCCAGAGTCCACTCAGACTCATGCCCATCGAGTCCGTGATGCCATCCAGCCATCTCATCCTCGGTCGTCCCCTTCTCCTCCTGCCCCCAATACCTCCCAGCATCAGAGTCTTTTCCAATGAGTCAGCTTTTCGCATGAGGTGGCCAAAGTACTGGAGTTTCAGCTTTAGCATCATTCCTTCCAAAGAAATCCCAGGGCTGATCTCCTTCAGAATGGACTGGTTGAATCTCCTTGCAGTCCAAGGGACTCTCAAGAGTCTTCTCCAACACCACAGTTCAAGAGCATCAATTCTTTGGCACTCAGCTTTCTTCACAGTCCAACTCTCACATCCATACATGACCACAGGAAAAACCAGAGCCTTGACTAGACGGACCTTAGTTGGCAAAGTAATGAAAGTAAAATAAATTATAAAAATAATTTATACTTTCAATTAAAATCATTATCCAATTAGAAAAATATATATGCTTTACAGAAAATTGCCTATGGATTACTGTTATTTCTTTCCTTTCTATTGAATATTACTAATTCTGTACTAAATGATATATCTTTTAGTTATTTGGTGGCTCATTTGGTAGTCTGCTTACAATGCAGGAGACCCAGGTTCGATCCCTGGGTGGGGAAGATGCCCTGGAGAAGGAAATGGCAACCCACTCCAATATTCTTGCCTGGAGAATTCCATGGGCAGAGGAGCCTGGTGGACTGCAGTCCATGGAGTCACAAAGAATGGGACAGGACTTGGTAACTAACAATTTCACTTTCACTCTAGTTATTTGTATTCCTTAAATAGCCTCTGAGGATTTTATCATAATCTGATAAATCAGGCAAAGCAAAATATCTACATTCTTCCACTGCTATAGTTTTCTAAGGGTCTTTATACACTGAGGTAAACAAGTATCTGACTCTTGCACCTTGGTATATAGCTGTATGACATGTGTCACAATATCTGGTGAAAGGTGTAATTTATAACACCAACCATATGAACTCAAGAGTTCTAAGACCCCATGGCTCCTATAAAGCAGAGACAGCTTTATTTGTACAACATAGTTGGCATTTCTCATGAGCCATGTAAAAGTTCAATTGGTATCATAAATTTTAAGTCTAGACTTAAAGAGGACATGGTTGATGACCTCTTTCTACCTTATTCAGCTTCTAGCATCATTGGGAGTTAAATGTTCTAAATACATGGAGGATGTTTTTCAAGAGTTAGTTTTCACTGCTGCTGCTGCTGCTGCTGCTAAGTCGCTTCAGTCATGTCCAACTCTGTGCAACCCCATAGACGGCAGCCCACCAGGCTCCCTCATCCCTGTGATTCTCCAGGCAAGAACACTGGAGTGGGGTGCCATTTCCTTCTCCAATGCATGAAAGTGAAAAGTGAAAGTGAAGTCACTCAGTCGTGTCCAACTCTTCACGATCCCATGGACTGAAGCCTACCAGGCTCCTCTGTCCATGAGATTCTCCAGGCAAGGGTACTGGAGAGGGTTGCCATCACCTTCAGAATAGTATTCATTAAGCATTAGCAAAAACCAGGCTGTCATCATTTTTCATTTACTAAATGTCATTTCAGGATGAGGGTGGTTTTCCCCCCCAGTTAATCTGTCAGAATGTCATGTTTATGCTGTGTTTGATTTATAGGATTTTGGATCGCTATGTTCAGGAGCAAATTCCTGGTGCCAAGGTTGTGGTGGAGTCCATTGGTGCTCGCCGGCATGGTGATGCCTTTTCTCTAGAAGATTATACCAAGTGTGACTTGACTGTCTATGCAATTGATCCCCAAACCAACAGAGCCATCGACAGAAATGAGCTTTTTAAGTGAGTACTTTTATTGTTTGTAACAGCACTATGGTTGCAATATAGTCGTGCCCGACTCTGTGCGACCCCACAGACAGCAGTCCACCAGTCTCCTCCGTCCCTGGGATTCTCCAGGCAAGAACACTGGAGTGGGTTGCCATTTCCTTCTCCAGTGCATGAAAGTGAAAAGTGAAAGTGACGTCACTGAGTCGTGTCCAACTCTCAGCGACCCCATGGACTGCAGCCTACCAGGCTCCTCCATCCATGGGATTTTCCAGGCAAGAGTACGGGAGTGGGGAGCCATTGCCTTCTCCCATAGATAATCCTAATTTAAGGCTATAAGTACTTATTTATTTATTTACATTTTCTTTTTTAAATATAAATTTATTTATTTTAATTGGAGACTAATTACTTTACAATATTGTATTGGTTTTGCCATACATCAACATGAATCGCCACGGGTGTACACATGTTCCCCATCCTGAACCCCTCCTCCCTCCTCCCTTCCCATACCATCCCTCTGGGTCATCCCAGTGCACCAGCCCCAAGCATCCTGTATCGTGCATCAAAACTGGACTGGCATTTCATCTCACATATGACATTTTGCATGTATCCCAAATCATCCCACCCTCTCCCTCTCCCACAGAGTCCATAAGACTGTTCTATACATCTGTGTCTCTTTTGCTGTCTAACATACAGGGTTATCATTATGATTTTTCTAAATTCCTTATAAATATGTTAGTATACTGTATTGGTGTTTTTCTTTCTGGCTTACTTCACGTGTATAATAGGCTCCAGTTTCATCCACCTCACTAGAACTGATTCAAATGTATTCTTTTTAATGGCTGAGTAATACATCCAAATCTATGCCCCAAGAGTAATGCTGAAGAAGCTGAATGATTCTATGAAGACCTATAAGACCTTTTAGAACTAACACCCCCAAAAGATGTCCTTTTCATTATAGGGGGCTGGAATCCAAAAGTAGGAAGTCAAGAAAAACCTGGAGTAACAAGTAAATTTGGCCTTGGAGCACGGAATGAAGCATGGCAAAGGCTAATAGAATTTGCCCAAGAGAACTCACTGGTCATAGCAAACACCATATTCCAACAACACAAGAGAAGACTCTACACATGGACATCAGAAGCAGAAGATATTAAGAAGAGGTTACAAGAATACACAGAAGAACTGTACAAAAAAGATCTTCATGACCAAGATAATCACGATGGTGTGATCACTCTCCTAGAGCCAGACTTCCTGGATGTGAGGTCAAGTGGGCCTTAGAAAGCATCACTACAAACAAAGCTAGTGGAGGTGATGGAATTCCAGTTGAACTAATTCAAATCCTGAAAGATGATGCTGTGAAAGTGCTGCACTCAATATGCCAGCAAATTTGGAAAACCCAGAAGCTGATGATTTGTGATGATTTGTTACAGCAGCCCTGGGAAACTAGTGCACAGGCAGTGCAGTATTACATTGTCTTCCCCCGAGTGAGAGCAAGTTCTCTTTATATGAAACAAACATATATGGGAATTACCCTATTTATAATTTTAGACACGTTGATTCTCTTCTGTGGGCTACAATTTTAAAACCTAAAAGTTAGGGACGGTGGTCGGTGATATGAAATGCCTCTGTTTTGTATGGAAACTCTACTTTGTTCTGTGTTGACCTAAATGGGAATGAAGTTCAAAAAAGCTCACACACACACCTATAACTAATTCATTTTGCTATACATAAGAAACTTAACATTGTAAAGCAAACAGACTCTAATAAAAACATTCTCGGTTTGTTCAAATCCTAATATGGCCATGAGAAAACTGACATATTTGCATTATCCATGTAATGAATATGTAAATAAATCCCAAGTGAAACTAACCATTACTGCACACTTGGGATGCATTTAAAAAACAAGAATTTTTCTTTTTACTTTTTATTTTGGAATAGCTATTTAGATGTGCTTGTATTTGAAAGCAATGGTATATTTTGTATGGACAACTTGCTTGATTTGAGGGCTTCCCAGGTGGCACTAGTAGTTAAAGAACCTGCCTGCCAATGCAGGAGGCGCAATAGCCATGGGTTCAATCCCTGGGTCGGGAAGATCCCCGGGGAGTAGGAAATGGCACCCACTCCAGTATTCTTGCCTGGAAAATTCCAACAGCAGAGGAGCTGGTGGGCTACAGTCAATGGAGCTGCAAAGAATCAGACGCAACTGAGCACAGCCTGAGTTAAACTTTTAATGTAAAATTTGATCATAGACTAGTCTATTTTAACAGGCATTTATATTAATCTTACAAAGACATATGAAATCAAATTAATAGTGGCTTTTTAATCCCCATTTTTGTTGTCTAGATTGCTCTCTATCTTCTCTATAAGGCTTTTCTTAATTTAAAATGGAATGAATGGCTGATTCAATCACATACATTTTTAAGTGTTCATAAGAAACACATTTAACTTTATTACCAAGTTTAGAGACCTTTCTCCTTCTTGCATATAATCTATAACCACAACAGCCTTGGGTCTTATTTCCTTTCATGCTCTTAGGGCCTTTGTTTTTTTCTTTTAAAAACTATTTTAAACTGTACTTCCTCATTTTCCAACAGACCACAGTACCTGGACACTATTTTTTTCTGTTTTTCTCCTCACAAAATTTATAAATTCTAGTTTAGATATTGTAATTAATGCTTATTAAGCACTTACGATGTGCTTCCTTATGATGTACACTCTTCCAAGTTCATCACTTTTATTAATTATTGCGAGTGAGGTAGGTACTAGGTACATTATTATCACTTCCACTTTATAGGTAGGAAAATTGAGGCACACAGAGGTTAAATAACTCACATAGTCATAAAATCCTAGAAAAGATCTAGGGTTTTAAACCTGGCAGTATAGCTCTGAAGCCATGCTTTGAACCACTAGCCCACAGTGTCTTTCACTGTTTGAAGAGCTATCTCAACATAATGGATATTGACCTGATGTGTTCATGTGATTCACCATTAAGACCTGAAAGGCTCTTCTGGGCTCTACTGTATAAAAGGGTTCTTGGAAATTTTCTCTGGTCATTTAGTGACCATGCTTTTTATATATGTGTGTTAAAAGACTGTAGTAATCCCATAAGCTCTTATTAGTCGTCCAACATCATGGAAATGTGGAAACAAATGAAGCACCTAACTGATCCAGATTCTCTAATTAGTAAGTTCAGGCACAAGAATAACTGTATTCTATTCTGCCTGACCACTTGTCCTTTACTTGGGCTGTAGCGTGCTTCATTGCCCTGGGCATCTTATCTGAACGCTTCATGCAGGTGCAAATTAAAAAGTCTGGAATTAACAGATACACACTACTTTATATAAAACGGATAAATAACAAGGACCTAGTATATAGCTCAGGGAACTATTTTCAGTATCTTGTAACATCTTATAATGGAAAAGAATCTGGAAAAGAATGTATATACATATACATGGCTTCCCTTATGGCTCAGGGGGTAAAGAATCCACCTGCAGTGGTTCAGGGGGTAAACAATTCACTTGCAATGCTGGAGACACAGGAGATGCAGGTTTGATTCCTAGGTCAGAAAGATCCCCTGGAAGAGTGCATGGCAACCCACCCCATATTCTTGCCTGGAAAATCCCATGGACAGAAGAGCCTGTTGGTCTAGAGTCCAAAGGGCAGCAAAGAATCAGACATGACTGAGTGACTAAGCACACACACACACACATATATTCTGGTATATATACATATATATGTATACGCTTTAGTGTACGCCTGAAACACAACATTGCAAGTCAACTATATTCAATAAGAAAAAATTCTAAAAAAAGTTACTTTTTTCATCTTTCCAAATTACACCTTGACTGAGGGTATATGAGGTGCCATCTCCACTGCAGAGAGGAGCTGGCCTGAGTGTGACATCCAGCAGGGAGCGGGTGGTGAGGGGAAGATTTTCAGAGCCTGACTGACAGGGAGCAGCCCTGTAGCCAGTCACCCCTAAAGAAAAGCACATTTTCTCCTAATGCCGTAAGTGTTCTGCTAATGGGGATTTTCAAGCTCTGGATAATGATGGTTTCACTCCAGGCTATAGAGCTGTGGCAGTCTGTTGCCTGAGTGAATCTGGGAGCATGGTGATCCCTCTTCTCTTCACTGACCTCCTCCTCTGTGCTTGCTCAGTGATGCAGAGCTAGATAGGACCAGACTAGATGTAAATTGCAAGCTACTCTGGGCTTCAAGAGAGAGAAACTGGGCAAAGGATGAGTAACTCATGAGGACAAACTTGCAAAATCTGACATCTTCATGAGGCTTCTCTGGTCTGAAAGAAGTGGACAGGGTAATCAAGAAGACCATGCAATGAAAATCATATACCTGAATCTTTTCCAAATTTGCTCTGTTTCTGGATAGGCCAGCAAAAGTAAAGAGACGAAGACAGGGCACAATTGTAACTATGCAGGCTTTACTAGTACATGTACTTTCCCCATGTTGATCACAAGTTCATTTTGATGAAATTGATGAATTTCTACAGTAAACTATCTCAGGCTAATGAGGATTTTCATGTTCTTAAATGTATCTAAAATCCTAACATGTGACTCTCCTTGTGTTTCAATTCAGTCGCTCAGTCATGTCTGACTCTCTGCAACCCCGTGACTGCAGCATGCCAGGCTTTCCTGCCCATCACCATCTTTTTTTGGTGTTAGTTCTAGAAGATCTTGTAGGTCATCATAGAACTATTCAAATTCAGCTCCTTCTGCATCAGTGGTTGGGGCACAGACTTGGATTACTGTGATACTGAATGGCTTTTCTTGGAAATGAACAGAGACCGTTATGTCATTTTTGAGATTGCACCCAAGTACTGCATTTTGGACTCTTTAGTTGACTATGAGGGCTACTCCATTTCTTCTAAGGAATTCTTGCCCACAGTAGTGGATAAAATGTTCATCTGAATTAAATTCGCCCATTCTGGTCCATTTTTGGTCACTGATTCCTAAAATGTCAATATTCACTTTTGTCATCTCCTGTTTTACCACTTCCAATTTGCCTTAATTCATGGACCTAATGTTGCAGGTTCCTATGCAGTATTGTTCTTTATAGCATCAAACTTTATTTTCACCACCAGCCACACCCACGACTGGGCGTAGTTTTCACTTTGGCTCCATCTCCTCATTCTTCCTGGAGTCATTTCTCCACTCCTCTCCAGTAGCATATTGGGCACCTACTGACCTGGGGAGTCATCTTGCAGTGTCCTATCTTTTTGCTTTTTCATGCTGTTCATAGTGTTCTCAAGGCAAGAATATTGAAAGTTTTCCAGTCCCTTCTCTAGTGGACCACGTTTTGTCAGAACTCTCCGCCGTGACCCAGCTGTCTTGGGTGGCCCTACATGGCATGGCTCGTAGTTTCATTGAGTTAGACAAAGCTGTGGTCCATGTGATCAGTTTGTTTAGTTTTCTGTGATTGTGGTTTTCATTCTGTCTGCCCTCTGATGGAGAAGGATAAGAGGATTGTGGAAGCTTCCTGATGGGGGGGACTGGCTGTGGGGGAATTTGGGTCTTGCTCTGATGGGTGGGGCCATGCTCAGTTCAGTTCAGTGGCTCAGTAGNATCAGTTTGTTTAGTTTTCTGTGATTGTGGTTTTCATTCTGTCTGCCCTCTGATGGAGAAGGATAAGAGGATTGTGGAAGCTTCCTGATGGGGGGGACTGGCTGTGGGGGAATTTGGGTCTTGCTCTGATGGGTGGGGCCATGCTCAGTTCAGTTCAGTGGCTCAGTAGAGTCTGACTCTTTGCGACTCCATGGACTACAGCATGCCAGGCATCCCTGTCCATCACCAACTCCCGGAGTTTACTCAAACTCATGTCCATTGAGTTGGTGATGCCATCCAACCATCTCATCCTCTGTTGTCCCTTCTCCTTTCACCTTTGATCTTTCTCAGCATCAGGGTCTTTTCAAATAAGTCAGTTCTTTGCATCAGGTGGCCAAACTATTCGAGCTTCAGCATCAGTCCTTCCAGTGAATATTCAGAATTGATTTCCTTTAGGATGGACTGGTTGGATCTCCTTACAGTCCAAGGGACTCTCAAGAGTCTTCACCAACACCACAGTTCAAATATATCATTTCTTCAGCTCTCAGCCTTCCTTATAGTCCAACTCTCACATCCTTAATGACTACTGGGAAAATCATAGCTTTGACTAGATGAATCTTTGCTGGCAAAGTAATGCCTCTGTTTTTAATAATCTGTCTAGATTGGTCATAACTTTTCTTCCAAGGCAAGATATATCAATTCTTCAGCTCTCAGCCTTCCTTATAGTCCAACTCTCACATCCTTAATGACTACTGGGAAAATCATAGCTTTGACTAGATGAATCTTTGCTGGCAAAGTAATGCCTCTGTTTTTAATAATCTGTCTAGATTGGTCATAACTTTTCTTCCAAGGCAAGCATCTGTTAACATCATGGCTGCAGTCACCATCTGCAGTGATTTTGGAGCCCCCCAAAATAAAGTCAAACACTGTTTCCCCATCTATTTCCCATGAAGTGATGGGACCAGATGCCATGATCTTAGTTTTCTGAATGTTGAGGTTTAAGCCAACTTTTTCGCTCTCCTCTTTCACTTTCATCAAGAGGCTGTTAGTTCTTCTTTGCTTTCTGCCATAAGGGTGAAAGGGGACTACTCAGTAAATCTTTAATCCAATTTTCTGTTGATGGGCGGGGCTGTGTTTCCTCCTGGTAGTTTGGCCTGAGGCCAGCCTGTGGTAGGGGTAATGATGGTAATGGTGACCTCCTTCAAAAGGAGGTCCTGATAATGAGTGACGTTGAGCATCTTTTCATGTGTTTGTTAGCCATCCGTATGTCTTCTTTGGAGAAATGTCTATTTAGTTCTTTGGCCCATTTTTTGATTGGGTCGTTTATTTTTCTGGAATTGAGCTGTATAAGTTGCTTGTATATTTTTGAGATTAGTTGTTTGTCAGTTGCTTCATTTGCTATTATTTTCTCCCATTCAGAGGGTTGTCTTTTCACCTTGCTTATAGTTTCCTTTGTTGTGCAGAAGCTTTTAATTTTAATTAGATCCCATTTGTTTATATTTGCTTTTATTTCCAGTATTCTGGGAGGCGGATCATTGAGGATCCTGCTGTGATTTATGTCGGAGAGTGTTTTGCCTATGTTCTCCTCTAGGAGTTTTATAGTTTCTGGTCTTACATTTAGATCTTTAATCCATTTTGAGTTTATTTTTGTGTGTGGTGTTAGAAAGTGATCTAGTTTCATTCTTTTACAAGTGGTTGACCAGTTTTCCCAGCACCACTTGTTAAAGAGATTGTCTTTACTCCATTGTATATTCTTGCCTCCTTTGTCAAAGATAAGGTGTCCATATGTGTGTGGATTTATCTCTGGGCTTTCTATTTTGTTCCATTGATCTATATTTCTGTCTTTGTGCCAGTACCANTGAACCCAGGTCTCCCGCATTGCAAGCAGACTCGTTATCATCTGAGCCACTGAGTTTCATGCATTGTTTGTATATTTGGATAATAGTCTTTTATCAGATTTGTCTATTGCAAGTATTTTCTCTCAGTCTGTGTTTTATCTTCTCATTCTCTTGATATTGTCTTTCAGAGAGCAAAAGTCTGAAAGTTTAATGAAGTCCAGTTTGTCAGTTATTATTATCTTCATATCTAACAGTCATTATTGTACTCTAGGGTCATGTAAGTTTTCTCCTGTGCTATTTTCTAGCTTTTGTTTTGTTTGTTTTATATTTCGGTCTGTGATCAATTTTGAGTTACTTTTTGTGAAGGGTATAAGGTCTGTGTCTAAATTTGTTTCTTTTGCATGTGGATGTAGTTTGTTTCATTTATTGAAGAAACAGTCTTTGCTCCACTGTGTGGCCTATGTTCATTTCTCAGAAACCAGTTGACTGTATTTCTATAGGTCTGTTTCTGGATTCTTTATTCTATTCCACTGATCTGTTCATGTCTATTCATCTTCTCTTTTGCCAAAACCACAGTGTCCTGATGACTGTAGCTTTATATTAAGTCTCAAAATCAGGTAGGGTCAGTTCTCCAATTTTTACTTTCTCCTTCAATATTGCATTCAATTTTGGTGTCTTTTGACTCTCCATAGAAACATTAGAATCATTTTTTCAATATCCACAAAATAACTTGCTGGGATTTTTATTGAGATCGCATTGAATCTATAGATCAAGTTAGGAAGAACCATTACCTTGATGATAGTTATTGTGGAGTTGACAGTCTTCCCATCCGTGAACATGGCAATTGTTATATTTTTAATATAAAATAATTATATATTGGAACAAGTAAATGAGCAATTAGCTGATGTTTGTGATGAGACTTTTCTTTCAGAGCAAAATCAATAGATGAAGTCAAGAAAAATGTGTAACTGATTATAAACTTTTACATTTTCTGTAGTCCCAGATATTCTCATTGTAACATTATTTATTATTTTTTCTACTTTTCTATAAGCTTAAATATTCTACATGGCATGAATTATATAATAATACAAATTGCCACAATAGTTTACAAACAACTTAGAGACTACAATTGCCTGAACTTCTAAATCACAAAATGAATGTAAGCTAGGGTTTTACAGTTTGAAATCTCAATTTTCTTATTAATTTATACACTTTTTTCTATATGAACGTCCTGGTTTTTCTACTAAATATTATCTGACAAGCACCATTTTATAGACATACTGACATGAACTGTAAATTGTTTTCCTTCCAAAGTGAAGATGAGCTATGTCTACACAACTGCCACTTTAGCAGCTCTATAAAATGTCCCTTCTCTCTTAATTGTTTTCCTGTCAAGAAAAAGATAAAAGGAGGACGTCAAACACAGATCATCCTTAAATACCTTAAGTGCTTATGGGGACTAAAAGTTTTTNAAAAAAAAAAATAAAAAAATAAAAGGGAAAAAAAGAAAAAAAAAAAGGAGGTCCTGTCAACTAGCAGAACACAGGCAGTTCCCAGGACTGTTGCATTCAGAGCCCGTGTCTCTGTGTCAGGCCACTGCTGACCCGTGCCTCCACAGGATACATTCAAACACTCCAAGGCAGGTCTGGCTCAGTCTCTGGGGGTCTCTGGGTCCTGGTATACACAAAGTTTTGTTTGAGCCCTCCGAGTGTCTCTGGTAGGTATAGGGTTGGATTCTAAACATAATTTTGTTCCCTCCCCCGCCTTGCTGTCTCGTTGGGGCTTCTCCTTTGCTCTTGGGTGTGGGGTATCTTTTTTTGGTGGGATCCAACATTCTCTTGGTGGTGGTCGTTCAGCAGTGAGTTGCAATTTTGGAGCTCTCGCAGGAGAAGGTGAATGTACCTCCTTCTACCACGCTATCTTCACTTTGTCATTGTTATTGTTTAGTTGCTCAGTTGTGTCTACCTCTTGCATGTGCATTGACTGTGGCCAGCCAGGCTCTGCTGTGTATGGGATTTTCTGGGTAAGAATACTGGAGCGGATGGCCATTTCTTCCTCCAGGGGCTATTCCCGACCAGAGATCAAACCCTGCATTGCTCCTTCTGTTCACTCACATCTATTTAATAAGTAAATTGAAAGATACAAAGAAACTAAGATATGGTATAATTGATCTTGTTTCACTGTGTATGATATTAAATATTTGTTTTATACTTCATTATTTAAAGTTTCTGGGAACTAGAAAATGGCCATGCTGAGGATAATATAGACAACACACAAGGTACATTTGGAAAAAACTCAAACTAATAAACACTTCTCTACCAAATATACCAGGTTCTGTACATAAACAAATGAATATATTCCTCTCACAGAGTTTACCATCTAGCAAAGCAGTTTATGGGTGGGTTTTATATGGATTGATTGTAACATTTATAATAGTGTTGCTATTAAAAACACTTATGCTTTACGGAAATTTAGGGGTATTATACAATAATAAGGATTCAAATTAAAATTTTATTGGTGTTGTTTAGTTGCTAAGTCATGTCCAACTCTTAAGGAGACAGAAGGGAACAGAGTGTCATCATCTCCCTGTGGCATTTGCCATCTTGGTGACTCTTGCGTTGGCTGACATTGGTGGTTGAGGTTGAAGAGTTCGCCCCCCTTCTCTCAATCATGTGAGGCCCTTCCAAGCTGTGTTCTTAGAGTCTGCCCTTCTGGGTAGTGACCTTGCAAGAGGGCTTTGTGAGGAGCTGTACTTCCTGCTAATGTTCAAGGTCTGTTTATAGAGAACAGAGTGTCCTTGCTATTCCATGTTCCACAGACAACATGTTCTTTTCAGTGGCTAACAACAAGCTGGAAGCTCCTTAGTGGACTCCGGTGATCCTGTGGCATTCCCTTTAGCTAGTGTCTCGCAGGGTAGAGAGGGAGCTGGGTCATATCTCCTGTCTGCAGCTGTGCTAAGGTTATGTCAAAGGTGAACCAAAGTGTGGGCCATAACCACTACTGCAGCTCTTTTTTCATTAAGGCAAGATCCAGAAATTAAACTCTTTTGATGATTCTTGGTGGAAAGACAATTCACCCAAGAAAACCCAGTGACAAACCAACTAATCTCAAGTTAATGAAGTGGAAAAGGGGCTACAGAGCTTCTAGGGAGTATAGACTATGAAAGGGTCTAAGTACCGAGCAATACACCAGAGTCTCTCTGGGTGATTGGAACAATCATGCATATGTAGGCAGAAAAGGTCATGAGGTAACTCTGGTTTCAGTATTTGGGAGGGGCAGATAACATGAACAGGAAGTTGACCCATTCAGGATATT
Source organism: Oreotragus oreotragus (assembly GCA_006410675.1). Lineage (NCBI taxonomy): Eukaryota > Metazoa > Chordata > Mammalia > Artiodactyla > Bovidae > Oreotragus > Oreotragus oreotragus. The sequence continues at coordinate 213,897 of SJYX01021225.1, read as the reverse complement.
TGCTCATTGTAAAGCATACATTTGAATGAACACTCCCACCCTGGATTCACTGTGTATATGAGTTCAGATGAAATTTGCTTATGGTTTTTAAAAGTTGGTTAAAGATCACATCATCAAGTAGAGGTGAAATTGTACATGCAGAATCTTTAAGGCCTGCTTCTATCATAGTATGAGCATTTGTGAGCTCCTTTAATGTGGTAGAAATATGGTTATAATCCAGAACTCTACACTTTCATTCTCAAAAAAAAAAAAAAAAAAATTCCTGAGTTCTGCTAGTTGAAAACCACTTGTACAGTTCCACGCATCAGAGCTTCTTCAATTACACAGCTGTGGCAGATTACACCTTAGTTCTCCAGAGATGCTCAAATATAGGTTTTGCTATACAAACAGACATGCCACAGAGACTGCAATTACCCTGCATTTTGAGATTTATGGCATATGGCTCAAATTTAAGAAAGACAGCAAACTATTTTTGAGTGTTTAAAATATTTGTTATTTGGCATGCAATGTATAACCATAGTACCTCAACCTTAGTCAAATTATAGCTTCCAGTATTATCTTCATAGAGAGGCCTTTTGTGTCTCTGTGGCTTAAAGGCTTAGACGAGGGTACAAAATTCTGGTATGCTATAGTAGAATATCTCTAGCTTGCTTTGTGCCTGGAGTCAAGTTTCAATTTCTGTTACCTATATAATTCATGTATTTTCCTTGATCCGCTTTGCATTTTTATCCTTTCAGGTGGTAGTGTAATAACTAAGGATAACCCAGAGGCCAGATTCTTTGCTCCTTTGCCTATCTGGCTGGCTGGCACTTTGTGGAAAAGATTATTCTCATCACTCCTTGTCCAACAAAGAAGGTGATACAGTCTTTGAGAGCCCCACTGCTCTCTTCTGTTAGCCACTAGGAACATCTGGAAGTGGCACAGTGAATATGATAGATGGTTCCAGGCGAGACTTGTCTTCCAGGGAGTGATTCACAATATAAACCTCATGTTAGACCATTTATGACCTTAAAACAGAATCAAAATTGTCTTTGCTTTATCTCTATTTGGAAACATATATTGGACCTTAAAAAATGCATATAATATTCTTATTGCCCCAAAGACACAGTGTTGACAGTCTTACCTCCTCCTCCCCTCCTCCTCCCTTGTTTGAAAATTATGTGAAAAATCTAGTGGCTTCACATTCAAATTTAAGTCTTCCAGCCAAAATCATTCACATCTGTATTTCCTGAGTAATAGGCCAAGCTAGACCTGAGAGATATTATCCTCATCAAGCTCTGAACATTATATATAGATTATAGAAAAAGTCATAAGGGCAAATAATGTTCATCCATCATTATCGCATATATTTCATAGTGTTTTCTATTGCATGGAATTAAATTTAAGGTTATGTACTTACGATAAATAAGGAAAGGATAAGAGCTAACATTTACATGGCATTTCCCAAACATTAATTAATTCAACAGCAAAATAAATATTATACCTTGTGACAGAAAGCTGCCTAAGTTTTATGACTAAATTATTTATTACTTGAGAAATGTTTTGGTTGAATGGTGATTAGATAAGCAGGGTTAAAAAAAAAAAAAGACTGCTTTACAAAGTGTTCTTTTTTCTTTTATGTTTGTACTGAGATAATTCAATGGGCCTAACTCCAGTCCGATCACTTCATGGGAAATAGATGGGGAAACAGTGTCAGACTTTATTTTTCGGGGCTCCAAAATCACTGCAGATGGTGACTGCAGCCATGAAATTAGAAGACGCTTACTCCTTGGAAGAAAAGTCATGACCAACCTAGATAGTATATTGAAAAGCAGAGACATTACTTTGCCAACTAAGGTCCGTCTAGTCAAGGCTATGGTTTTTCCTGTGGTCATGTATGGATGTGAAAGTTGGACTGTGAAGAAAGCTGAGCACCGAAGAATTGATGCTTTTGAACTGTGGTGTTGGAGAAGACTCTTGAGAGTCCCTTGGACTGCAAGGAGATCCAACCAGTCCATTCTGAAGGAGATCAGCCCTGGGATTTCTTTGGANGGCTGAGCACCAAAGAATTGATGCTTTTGAACTGTGGTGTTGGAGAAGACTCTTGAGAGTCCCTTGGACTGCAAGGAGATCCAACCAGTCCATTCTGAAGGAGATCAGCCCTGGGATTTCTTTGGAAGGAATGATGCTAAAGCTGAAACTCCAGTACTTTGGCCACCTCATGAGAAGAGTTGACTCACTGGGAAAGACTCTGATGCTGGGAGGGATTGGGGGCAGGAGGAAAAGGGGACGACCGAGGATGAGATGGCTGCATGGCATCATGGACTCGATGGACGTGAGTCTGAGTGAACTCCCAGAGATGGTGATGGACAGGGAGGCCTGGCGTGTTGCGATTCATGGGGTCTCAAAGAGTCTGACACGACTGAGCGACTGAACTGAACTGAACTGTTAACAGGAAATACACCTTGTAGTTTAATTTAGTATAGAGGTATTCACACAGTTGTAGGCACATAGTAACCAGCTCATACATTTCAAAGAGTCAAGAAAAGCTTAAAGAATTACTTCAGTTCAATGGGAAATGGGTATGTTCCCCATACCATAGCCTTGACTAGATGGACCTTAGTCGGCAAAGTAATATCTCTGCTTTTGAATATGCTATCTAGGTTGGTCATAACTTTTCTTCCAAGGAGTAAGCGTCTTTTAATTTCATGGCTGCATGACTTAGAAGTAAATAAATTCAGAACACAGATCTGAGACCAGTGATTGGCTAAAGGAGGGTAAATGGTAAGAGCATCCATTTCCCACTACCTGGGAAATCCCACGGACAGAGGAGCATCGTGGGCTATAGTCCATGGGATTGCAAAAAGTTGGATACTACTTAGTGCTTGAGCATAGACACCCAAGTCAGAACCCCAAACATCATCTTTTTTTGTTTGTTTGTTTTACTTTACAGTATTGCATTGGTTCTGCCACACATCAACATGAATCTGCCACAGGTGTACACATGTTCCCCATCCTGAACCCCCCTCCCACCTCCCTCCCTGTACCATCCCTCCAGGTCATCCCAATGCACCAGCCCCAAGGATCCTGTATCAAACCTGGACTGGTGATTCATTTCTTATATGATATTATACATGTTTCAGTGCTATTCCCCCAAATCATCCCGCCCTCACTCTCTCCCACAGAGTCCAAAAGACTGTTCTATACATCTGTCTCTTTTGCTATCTTGCATATAGGGTTATCACTACCGTCTTTCTAAATTCCATATATATGCATTAGTATACTGTACTGGTGTTTTTCTTTCTGGCTTACTTCACACTGTATAATAGGCTCCAGTTTCATCCACCTCATTAGAACTGATTCAAATGNGTTTTTTTAAAATTATTTCCAAGTTTTTGTGGGCTGTGCTGCCCAGCATGTAAGATCTTAGCTCCCCATCCAGGGATCAAACCCATGCCCCCCGCAGTGGAATCACAGCGTCCTAGCTAGGGAATGGCCAGGGAAGTCCCCAGAGGAGCTTTGATGGACACACAAACTAAGACAACGATGACAAGGATAAAAATAGGATAGAGCAAAGAAATGTTTAGGTGGCAGAACACACAGTGTTTCAGTGACAAATCCGGAGAGAGTGGGTGTGAGGGAGAAGGAGAACTAGAAGACAAGGTCCACAATTTCAGCCCCGAAGGAGGCTGGAGAAGAGGTTGAGAGTTATCTTTAAATTGAGCATTATCACAATGACTTTGGTGAGTGGGTCATTAATTCTTCCAAGACCCGACTACTGAATTAATTAAGGAAATAATTAAGATTTCCCAGATCAGCCATTACATTGATTTATTTTTAGAGCACAGTGGTTTTGGAAAATCTTATTTAAAAAAAAGTTTACTAGAATACATTTCCTTCTTATAGGTAACACTGTTGAATTCAATCATTAAGGCATAGAACTCATGTTTGTATGAACAAAGCTTTGGACACTTCTTTAAAGTTAGCTTTAGATGCTCTCCTGTGATCTTCCATAGTATTCTGGACGTACTACCCCTCTCAAGATGTTGTAATGATCTATTAATTTGTCATGGGGGCAGGGTGGGGGAACAGGGACCTTGTCATATTCCTTTGGTATGCCTAATTCTTGAAACACAGCAGGCACTGAAGAAAAGAAATCTTGACTGAATAAAAGCTGTAAAACTAAAAGTAGCAAAGTATATCTAACAAATCCCATTAAGAGTGCCTTTTCCTTCGAGTGGCCTCAGCAGAACTGAGACTAATTGTGCACAAAATCCTGTGGGGACGCGCCTCTCTCGCCAGCAGCTGAGTCTCAGCACCAACTTCAAGTGTTATGTCAGTGATCACTTTCACACCAAGGAGAGTCGATTCCAGGCATAGGGAAATACAAAAACACATCTCATGATTTAGCCCATCGGCAGGCATGCTGGAGGCAATGTTTTTCTCATCACTAAGATTCTTATTCAAGAAATATATTAAGAGAATGACTGGTACTTATATTTATCGTCAAATTAGCCATGACAACTGCAAAATGTTTTCACTTTAAGTTGAATCTCAAAAGCTTCATTTGCATTTTCCTAACTCAGGGATACTGTTAAGAAAATGCCAGGGTGGCTGGCACAGGAGTGGAGGGGGGTGAGAGAGGATGTTTCCTCTTTGGTTCTTCTAAATGGATTTGAATATTTTAAATCAGTCATTTCTGATCTGTCATTAGGTCATTTGTCCATATACTTTTTTCCCCCCAAATTCAGCTCAGTTCAGTCGCTCAGTCGTGTCCGACTCCTTGCGACCCCATGAATCGCAGCACACCAGGCCTCCCTGAGAACATCATCTTTAAAAATTATTTTCCTGCTCCTTATATCCAGTTTTGTCACTGAGATCTGTTAATCTTGCCTCTTAATTATCTTCCAATTTTTTTTCCTTTGTTGCATCCCTTACCTTACCTTAGCTCAGATTCCCATCATCTTTCACCTGAAAATTTGCATTTAGCTCCTAGCAAGTGTTTATATTTAAAGTCTGTAGAGTTAGTCTGTTTATATTTCCCATTCAAGCATAAGGATGGGCTTTCTAAAACTTGATTATGTTAATGTCATTCTAATTTCCAGTGGTTCTTGCCTTTTATAGCAATGATTCATATCTGGATTGGGAGAATCAGGATCTTAGTTTAAAATTTTTTTTAATTTATTTTTTAAAATGCAAAATGTAGTTGATTTACAGTATTGTATTTCAGGTGTACAGCAAAGTGATTCAGTTATATAAGAATATATATATATATGTGTATATATATATATATCTGCTAAGTCACTTCAGTCATGTCCGACTCTGTGAAACCCGATAGATGGCAGTCCACCAGGCTCCCCCGTCCCTGGGATTCTCCAGGCAAGAAGACTGGAGTGGGTTGCCATTTCCTTCTCCAATGCATGAAAGTGAAAAGTGAAAGTGAAGTCGCTCCGTCGTGTCTGACCCTCAGCGACCCCATGGACTGCAGCCTACCAGGCTCCTCCGTCCATGGGATTCTCCAGGCAGGAGTACTGGAGTGGGGTGACATTGCCTTCTCCATATATATGTATATATGATATTAAATATAGTTCCTTATACTATACAGTAAGTCCTTATAACTTATATATTTTATATATAGTAGTGTGTATCTGTTAATCCCAAACACTTTATGCTCCCCCCTTTTCTTTTTGATAACTGTGTTTGTTTTCTATATCTGTGAGTCTACTTCTTATTTTATTTTATTTTATTTTATTTTTATTTTTTTATTTTATTTTATTTATTTATTTTTTGTATTTATTTATTTTTTTACATGAACTCCCAAACATGAACCCCCCTCCCACCTCCCACCCCACTTGTGTCTTTTTTAGACCCCACATGTGAGATATCATGTAATATTTGTCTTTCACTCACTTCACTTAGTACGATAGTCTCTAGGTCCATCATGTTGCTGCAAATGGTGTTATTTTATTCTTTTTTATGGCTGAGTAATATGCGAAGAGACTCTGATGCTGGGAAGGATTGGGGGCAGGAGGAGAAGGAGACGACAGAGGATGAGATGGCTGGATAGCATCACGGACTTGATGGACGTGAGTCTGAGTGAACTCCGGGAGTTGGAGATGGACAGGGAGGCCTGGCATGCTGCGATTCATGGGGTCACAAAGAGTCGGACACGACTGAGCAATTGCACTGAACTGAATATTCCGTGTGTGTGTGTGTGTGTTTATGTGTACCTCACATCTTCTTTATCCATTTGTCTGCCCATGGACATTTAGGTTGCTTCCATGTCTTGGCTATTTTAAGTTGTACTGCTATGAACCCAGGGGTTGCATGTATCTTTCTGAATGAGTTTTTTTTATCACACAAAGATAACCTTTCAAAAAGGCATATTGAATTATCTAAATCTCCACTCACCTGCCCCAGGATTCTAAGATGCTTTAGGGATCCTATCCTCTCCCTCTCACTGAACAGCCATTTGAAAATCTTTGTGTATGTATTTGGTATACTAAATTAGCACAGTTATGGGAAGCAGAGTAATTATTTAGTTCTCCATAGTGTCTTAAACCTTTTCTCTATGGGGCTAGATTTTCCTCTGCTCAAGATGGAAACTCCATTACCTAATTAATCTTAGGAAATACAAAGTCGTAGGGTCATCAAATACAACTGGAGAGAGTTACGTGAAACAGAAACCCACATGTGATTCTCAAAAGCCTCTTGCCCTCACAACCTTTATAAAATGTGCCATCAAGAGATGTCACTTTTGCATTTTAGACATCTCTTGAATTTTAGTTCTACATTACAGACAGAGCTTCAGCTCCACTCAAGTTAGAGCTTTTTAGCTAAGACCAGTTGTAGACAGCTTACAGTTGGGGAAGAGTGTGTGTCAGCTTGTTCTTTTTGCACCAGTTCTCCTCCCATCAGCTTAGGAACTGTGATTCCTGATTCTCTTGACTACCGTAGAGGAACAGGTATGTGGACTGGAAATCTTACTTGACTTGGTACATACAAAACCTGATCTCGGACTCTCAGGACCTGACTGAAATTAAAAGGTGCTCTTTCTTGGTCATAAAGTTGTGAGTCTTCTGGGAGCTCTCAAGACTGAAGAGCTCTCACTTGTATTCCCCTTGATGTATCTGATGCACTCTGACTCAAGAGATGCTCTCATATGGTATGTGACACTGTGGCCCCACATCTACTGATGGAAAAGACTCCAGCATACTTTGTGTCAACCTAGGGTAAAGAGTCTGCCTGCAGTGCGGGAGACCCGGGTTCGATCCCTGGGTTGGGAAAATCCCCTGGAGAAGAAAATGGCAGCCTACTCCGGGACTCTTGCCCGGAAAATTCCATGGATGGAGGAGCCTGGTAGGCTACAGTCCATAGGGTCACAAAGAGTTGGACATGATTGAGCGACTTCACTTTCACTTTCAGTGTGGGAATGCAGGCCACTGAAATCTGCTGTCTTTCATTCCCTCCTCCTCCTGGAAGAGCTTTCCAACTCCACTCTGCCTTTTGGAATTTTCAGGTGGGAGTCAGACTCCAAACCACTGCTTCCCACCAACATCACGGTCCCCTCTCTTGAAGCTATTCATCAGGGTTGAGTGAGGGGTGGATGAGGCCTTTCTCCACAGCAAACCAGTCCACTAATTGTTCTTTCTGGAGTATAATTAACATATAACATGCTTAACTTGAGGTATACAATGCAGTAATTTTATATATGTATATATTGCAAATGATACCAAAATAAAGTTAGTTAACACATCCATCACCTCATATAAGTTACAATAAAAAAAAAGCTAGTCTGTTAGCATCTTTTGAATATATAATATAGTATTGTTAACTATAGTCATCATGCTGTACTTGAAATCCTCAGAACCTATTCTTTTTATAAATTATAACTTACAGCTTGTACCCATTGATCACTTTCATCCATTTTTCTCACTCCCCACTTTCTGACTTTGGCAACCACCAATCTGACCTCTATTCCTGTGCATTTGTTTTTTTAAGATCCCACATGTAAGTGAGATTATATAGTATTTGTCTTTCCCTGACTTCTTCAGCTTAGAATAATGCCTTCATAGTTCATCCTTGCTGTCACAAATGGTAGGACTTTCTTTTTTATAGTTGAAACAGCTTTCTCTCTTGGGCCTTCCTTTTGGTACATAGGCCCAAACTCTAGCTTGGGGCTTTCAGTATGGAGGGGTTCATTAATTTCCCTCTGTGGGCTTGTCATGCTGTGCCTCTATATGAATCACATGTGGAATTGATTCATGATCACATGAATTTTGTAATTCTATATGAATCAGAGTCTTTACTCCTGTTGCTTCAAGAGGAAAAATGCTGGTGGGAGTCTAGCATGAATACCAAAAGTTTGTTCTGAAATTCATGCTTTCCTGCCTTTTTTTCTGTATCTGATAAGCACCAAACAGCACTGTAACGAGTGTCTCTTTTTCATATTTTACCAGTGGAAGAATGTATGGACTGGGTGAGATGTGTGTTTGTATATTTAGATATAAATGTATGTGTCTTTATTTATGTCATAGAGCACATTTAACTTTCTGTATTAGCTAAAATACACATACAGACACATAAAAGCTTACATTCTGCAGACTCAAACTCATGTAAAGAAGGAGGGATAACCGCTATGCACCTAAGTTTATTATTTCATTCCATCCCTATGGGAAATTTATGAAGTTGGTAGTAAAATCCTAATTTTCCAGATTCAGGGTCATCGTACAAAAGGCTAGCTGCTAATAAAACAATTATCTGTGAATTTACCCAGTCAAGGCTAATTCTCACCCATAAATACTCATCAGAGTTTCTTAGTTGGGTAGCTTTGTTCCAAGAGGCTACTGAGGTATAAGAGTCCTTCTGTTGTGCAACTTCATCATATCTTGAGACTTTAATTTCCAGATGCACAGACTCAGGAAAGTGAGTTCAAAAAATTACTTGGAATAGTTTAGGAGCCTGGTCTTACATCACTTCTTCCCATGTTGCATTGTGTGCGTCAATCACATGGCCAACTAACTGTGAGGGATGCTGGGAAGCAGAGGTGCTCACTCAATGGATGAGGCTACTGACCCTTCACGTAGTCGGGAAGTACAACAATGAGGCTCCAAAACCTAGCTTTGAAAATATACTTGGCAAGATTACTTTGCAATCCTACAAGTGCTTTAGGACAATATGAGAATATTTCTAAGCCTTTTCACAGAATTTTTGGTTTTCACATGTGTATGTTTTAAGATCTTTCATAATTTTTCTGATGGCTCAGATGGTAAAGAATCTGCCTGCAATGCTGGAGACCCAGATTCAATCCCTAGGTTGGAAGATCCCCTGGAGAAGGGAATGACAACCCACTCCAGTATTCTTGCCAGGAAAATTCCATGGACAGAGGAGCCTAGAACATTACAGTCCATGGGGTCACAAAGAGTCATAAGTGACTGAGCAACTAATACATACGTAATTTTTCTGGGGTAATTATCAAGAAATGTGACCTTGACTGACACAAAATGTTTAGGAGGCTCCCTCTTTAAAAACAACAGCAACAACAACAACAAAAACCTTTTAGGTCAATCATTAATTGTGCTTTAAATCAAATACATGTTAAGTGATAAAGAGAAATGGATACAAGAATGTATTTATTGGTGCTCAAATTAATTTTTATATCATCATGAGATTTCTTGGTAAGGAGTTTAGGGAAGCTGTATACACAAAGCTGCTTATTTGTTCATCTAATGTAGGTAGACTTTTCCAGACTGTGCTCTAAATATTACCTTTATTTTCCTAGTGACTACTGTATACTTTTAACTACTGTAATTATTTTAATTATCATTAGCAGTAATTTAGAGAGGCCTACTGTATGTCACATAACCAGTAACTTAACAAAATGCAAAGATTTATAGCAAGTAAAGTAATCATATCTGTCTCCCTAGGTGATTGTGGCCTAGATGAAGTTATGGAGTTTTAATCTTGGTCTGATTGTTTTGCTGTGTGATCTGGGCAGCTTACTCTAACTCGTGCATTGGACTGCAGTCCACCAGGTTCTTCTGTCCATGGATTTCTCCAGACAAAATTAGTGAAGTGGGTAGCCATTCCCTTCTCCTGGGGAATCTTCCCAACCCAGGGGTTGAACCTGGGTCTCCCACATTGCAGGCAGGTTTTTTACCATCTGAGCCACCAGGGAAGCCCTATTCTAATTCTGCAAGCCTCAATTTCTTCATCTGTAAGGGGGATACAAATATATTCCTGCATTTTCTGGAGAGGTTTATATGAGGTAATACATTTAAAGCAATTAGTATAAGAATTGACAAATTGTTCCTCCATGTATGAACTATAATGTTAATGAAACCAATCATCATGGACATTATTACTATTATTCTAGTTTCAATTTCTAGTTTTCCTTTGTAAAACTGAGATAATTCTTTCAGTGCCCTAAGAAATAAATGAGCTGTATGTAAGATATCTCACATACAATAGGAAATCAATTGAGATTATTTATTTATACTTTTCTAGACACAAAAGAACCTGAATTTATCTCTCCAATAGTTGGATCTCTGTCACTGTTCTGGATAAGTCCTTTAGACTCCGTGAGAGTCCTTTAATTCTGAATTTTAAAGAATGTTTCTATAAATTTGCAATGCTGAATGAGAGATGCTTGTTATTCAATACTTTTTGGCCCAGAATTTCCCACAGTTGCATTATTGAGTTGGTGATACCAATTAGAAACTATTCCAATTGTGAACAGTATGAAGTGTCCAGTTGGCAGTATTATTTCTATGTGTTTACATGGAGTTAGGTTTGTCTGACTCTAAAGCCCATGCCTTTTCTATCTGGAAATAATTTTACTTCCTATTCTTTATTGTGTGTATATATGACATCTATTTTGTTATGGGAGCCATGTATCCAAAAGCTACTGATATGTTGCCATTCCTGGAAGGTTTTTTGTGTTGCGTTCAGATTCAGCATTTACGATATTCTGCCCTCGATAGTGTTCATTGCCACTCCCCTGGGCTATAATGAACAAGTGCTCAGTGGTTTAGCAACGACTTTAGGAAAGTCAGGAGTCTGGCTGTCAACCACAGCAGGTCACAGTGTTGCAGGCATTGACATTCTTACTTCACCTCTGAGTCCTCAAACTGAGTATTTTTTAACTGATGATCTGAAATAATGGCTAGGGAAAAAAATATCTTCAGATCTCCTGAATGTAAATTTACTTAATACCATAATAAAATATATCATTTTTGCTTCTAGGATGCAAATCATTTTTCCCTTCAGAAGCTGTGGCATTCTCTACTGAACTGGAGGTTTGGCAGTACTACATTAAATGGAAATCCTCAGTTGAGCTGAAGAAGGAAGTGGATCTGAGTAAATTTAGCCACATCTCTGCTTTAATCTTAGAATAGAGTCAGCTCTTGAAAGCAATTCCTGCTGCCTTGACAATTTCCCTTTCTCTTTTGGATTATGAAAATAGCTCCTACAGTAGAGTTGTTATTCTTCTCCTTCTGTATTGCAGTCTTTCTCCCCACCCGTGTTTCTTTCTTAATTAGGATTATCTGCCATCTTTCACTACTGAAAGTGAGGTGAAAGCCTTGATTCTCCAGGCTTCTAAGCAGCAACATGATCAGTAAGACCAGCTTCTGGCAGGAAAATGAAATTAGTTTTAATGTTAAACAAAGAAACTGCAGGATTTCACCTGTAGCCCAAGTCTGACTAGAAAATGATAAAAGAGGAAGTCAGGGTATAACTCTGATTAGATGAATTGCCTTTAGACATGGCTTTTTAAAAATAATCCCAAACCAAAAGCCACACAGCTGCAAGCCCAAGAGGTAGTAAAAGAAAAAAAAAAAAAAAAAAAAAGAGCCACTTATAGGACCTGAAGATTAGCAGAGCCTCATTAGGGACCTGGGCAGGGGACGGCAGCAGGGCAGTTGTGTTTTCCTGTGGACGGATCTGAACCATGGGATGAATGCATTTTGGGGAAACATGTCCTTTTTTTGGCATCACCTTTGCTTAAGGAGGGCTTCCTTGGTGGCTCTGGGGGTAAAGCCTCTGCCTACTATGTGGGAGACCCAGGTTCAATCCCCAGGTCGGGAAGTTCCCTGGCAGAAGGGATAGGCTACCCACTCCAGTACTCTTGCCTGGAAAAATTCCATGGACGGAGGAGCCTGGCAAGCTACAGTCCATGAGACTGCAAAGAGTTGCACACGGCTGAGCAACTTCACTGGCTTAAGGAAGAAAACTTCTCAGAACACTCCAAATATGATTTCAGGAAATTCGAATGTGCTGAACCAAACTTGCTAATTTGTTGGGCAAGGTGTCTGACCCCTTCATGTATTTTTATATTTACTGAGATGTCTAGTGTGAGTGAAATTTTCTCAGAAGTACCTGGAGGGAGGTGGAAGTTGACCCAGCAAACAGGGCTTGAGGGGAGAGGGCGGCTGGAATAGACTGAGGGAATGGGGGCAATCTAGGGAAGATCGCTTAGTGATTCATTTCTCTTAGGTGAAATTGATACTTGCTCTCTTTAAATTGCTATAGTGCAGGAATCAGTATGGCTGTGCCCTTGCAAAATGAATGGAGACCCACAGTCGTATTAATCTTCAAAAGGCTTTTATTTTCTCAACATAAAAAGCAGCCTTGCTGGGCCCAAATTATGGTCTTCTAACCACGTTAAGACCTAAGCTTTCCCAGTCAAAGTGGTATTTAAGGAATGTAGATGAAAGTTCTTGCTATGTGTTTTTTTGTGTGTTCATACCTATTTGCACATTGCAAAACATCAATTCAAAGCAATTAGGCAGAATATCTGTCTATGCAGGTAGCCCTTATGAACATAGTCTTGCTCCCCTCAGAGGAAATCCCTTCTCTGGTTCACCAGTATATCTTGGGAGAGATGATTTTGACTCATTTCTTTACCTTTGGTTCTTCCTTTTGCAACTTAGTTCTAAAGTACTACTTAGACATATACTTGCACACATACACACACGTCAGTGGGGAAGTCTGCCAGTAATTTGGACATGTTGTGCACTTCTCTGGAAGTTGCCAGGTGATAATCCAGGAGGAAAACTTTAGAACGTGTAAACTGTCAGAGAAGCCACAGGGTAATCATTAACCTCAGGTGAGCCAGTCTTGTCTCTTACACTCCCGGCAGGCAGTGTGACAGAGCAGGTGTATGAGGCAGTCACCACCATGCAGAAAGTAGGGAGCATGTCTTAAAAGAAACTGTGGTCTGTAATTATTTGGGGCTGACACTTGCTGAACACCTTCCCTAATGATTCCTGATGCGTGTCTTAATACCTTACTCAAGCAGAAGGTAATCTCCTTTAAAACCACTGCAGGCACCATAACTGGCTGCCAGCTTCCTATTTCATCACTCCTGGAATATGCTAGTTCTCTCTATTTAGGGTTAACTGTTAAAGATGTACTTAAACTCTTGAAATAGTCTGCATTGAGGAGTCTCATCATTCCTTTTCAGATTATGATATTTAGGGAAGGGAAATGAGGAGTCTTAGATCTTTGAGAAGAATTCTGAGTTCCTGAGAAAAGTGCCCTATAAATTCATGGTATAATTATCTGGATCATGTTGTCATTCTTTTCATCCAAACAAGTTTGTAGATGCATAGTTGGAAATAAAACTCATTTTGTGGAATGTAATCCCCAGGGCCATGAGAAATGTGGGTCCTGGAAAGGAAGCATGTGCCATTGGCAAAGACTTTGGGGTGTGGGGACTGATGAACTTTCAAGGCCCATGGCTCAGGACAGCAGTGACACCATCTTTTTCACTTTCCACAACTAAGAGCCCGCTTTATCACATATTCATGTCATCTGATTGAATTTTCTGCTGTGACTACCAGGAATTTTTCAATAAGCTTTAGTTGACAGGACAGAGAAGCAATTCAGGAGAAAATGTGCATTCTTTCACTCAGCTGTCATATTAAAACATAGGGATTCTCTTTTGCTAGAATATCTGGATGAACCTCTAGGGAAGACAGAGGGCAAGCCACAGGAGCATGTTCTGGTAATCAAAGGTGGGAGTTACATTGTATTTGCAGGAAGGCAGAACCTATCATAAGGAAGTTTTGTTGGTTCAGCATCTCCTGGATGTGTTCACATGTGCAAAATGCACAGTAGGTGCTAAGGTAGAGAGGATTTACTGTGCATATAAAAAAGAGAAGAGTTGGAAGTTTCTGAGGGAAATCTGGGAGAGAGGAGAAAGTGCAGAGTCTGATACTGCAGGAGGGAAGGGAGAGGTCAAAAGAAGAAGAAAAAACTTGCATGGAGGTTTAGCTGAAGGGGATAGTAGAGGCAAAACAAACTGAGGAGTTCAAGTTGTTTGTTATGGAGTATGAAATGTTAACCTTTTCACCCATCTTACTTGTGAAAATATTAGATCCGCATTGCTTATATATTTGTGTGTGTGTATGTGTGTGTGTGTGTATCTGAATTCCTTAAGACCACTTAGAGAAGTAATGAATCCCACATCCAGGCTTTCTCAGAAACAGCAAAACAAAACAAAAAGTGTGTGTGTTGATGAACTCCAGAATAAGAGGATTAGAAAAAACTCTACCCTAGAGTTTAAATATTTCTTTCTGTTACTGAACAAAAATTAAACCAAAACCACTTTGTAAGAGGCAAGGAGGACCCTCACTGTGCCAGATAATATCTGACCTAGGCACTAAAATGCCAAAGTGCAATTAAAATGAAGGAACCTGAAGGAAAGAAGAACAAAATTACGTTGTTATTATTGTAATTACTAGTAATTATTTTTAAATAGAGTGATGTTGACTGTCTCCACATAACTATTTCTATGTTGTTACTGTTTTATTTTTAAACTTCTTTTGATTATCTGAATCCCCGGTGTATCTGAACCCAGAACTCTCCTTTTATCCCTCTAGGGATCTTATGTTAAAGTTGAAATAACAAGCGTGGTTCTATCATGACATGCCAATTCAAACAAAATGAGAAGAGATCAAATAAATGATAGCCAAGTAAGATATGTGGAGATGTTTATTGAGTTGCATCATATTCTAGTTTTCTGTTGAAGTTCTTTCCTCTGTTTGTCCTTGAGAACTAGGGAAACATCTCTACACATTCTCTACAGAAGCAATGGTCTTAAGACCATTAAGTCTTAAGAGCTAAAACGTTCCTTTGAGATGATTGACTTCCCAATCTGAGCTACCAACTTTGCTATGCTCTGAGTGTCTCAAACTGAGATCTAGCCTTTGTTTGAACTCCTTTGGTATTCACAAGGCTGACAATGACATTTTCTGTACGATTCTAATTAATAAAAAAATTTATGTAAGCAACAGGATATTCAGTGGTCTTTTCTCCAAAGGCCCAAAGTGGAGAACATGCTAAGTCACTTCAGTCATGTCTGCCTCTTTGTGACCCTGTGGGCTGTAGTCCACCAGGCTCCTCTGTCCATAGCATTCTCCAGGCAAGAATACTGGAGTGGGTTGCCATGCCCTCCTCCGGGGAATCTTCCTGACCCAGGGCTTGAACATGCATCTCTATGTCTCCTGCATCAGCAGGTGGGTTCTTTACCACCAGTGCCACCTGGGAAGTCCACGGAATGATTTAGAAAACATTCTCAATCAAGGAGTTAGACTTGTAGGGTCTAGCAAAGGAGCTAGATCCTAACCTGGGTCTGCCTGTATGGACTGCTATACCCACCTACAGGCCTAAATGAAAGATGGAGGTTAAAAAGGCTTTAGGGAAGATATTTCTCTGGCAATACCTTCTATGTGTTGCTGGAATGGGGCAAGAAGAATTAAGTATTTTCCTCCCCACTCTAAGTGAGAAGGCTTTAGGGGAGGGATCAGGTTTCAATGAGCAAAGAGGTTTTCCTAGTTGACATGTATTGGTCAAGCTCTTGATGTTTAAAGACACGTTACTCAAGTTGTTTGTAACCAGTCTTGTTACTGAACCAGGTTTACCTCTTCCAGTAATACCAATCTGCCAACTCTGGGTTGTGGTGAAGGAGAGTGCAGTGTTTACTGCAGGGCACCAAGCGAGGAGTCCTGGACCACTGGTGCTCGAAAGGCCTGAACTCCCCAGTTGACTTGAGCAAAGCATTTTTAAAGGCTAGGTGAAGGAGGGGCATCCCAGGGTATGTGATCAGTTCATGCACAATGCTGATTGGTTGATGGTGACATAACAGTGTGGTGCCACAGAGATTAACATTACAAATACTCAGGCTCCGGTAGTTCTCCTGGTGATCAGGTAGTTAAGTGTTTCCATCCATGGGGATTTTAGTGTCTGTAAATCATTTCAGAAAGTGTGCATCAGGTACTGCTATCTGTTTATTTCAGTGACAAGCTAAAGATTCTGTGATTGCCATACGGATAATGTACTGTGTAAATTGTTACCTATTCTCCTTGCCCAACTGCTTCATTTGTCACTACATGTCCACATCCTTTCAGTCATTAATTCTTGAGCCAGGCTTTGTGACTCAAGGGAGGCCTGAGCAACTGCAGCTCTTCTACAAACAGGAGGCAGGCAGAAGATATGGAGGGGAGGGGTCTGTCCCGAGAAGGTCCCATAGGGTCCCGCTAGATTTCAGTCTAACAGTGAG
Source organism: Oreotragus oreotragus (assembly GCA_006410675.1). Classification (NCBI taxonomy): domain Eukaryota; kingdom Metazoa; phylum Chordata; class Mammalia; order Artiodactyla; family Bovidae; genus Oreotragus; species Oreotragus oreotragus. The sequence continues at coordinate 197,354 of SJYX01021225.1, read as the reverse complement.
AGGCTGTGACTGGACCTGCCCCTTCCTGGTGACAGACGGTGAATCTTTGGGAATGAGCTATATTTGCTCCAGCTGTGTCTGCACCACAACATGTAGGCTTGAAGGGAACTGACTTAGGTCAGTTTGAAAGGTATGCTACCCACAGGAACTGATTAAAGGGGCAAGAAGACCTCAGCAGAGGTGACCACCAGAGGTCCAGATTAGCCTTAAACTGCCAGTTGGAAAAACAGCCTTGCTGAGGGTGAGTGAACTGCAGACGAGAGTCCTCAGTGGAAGAGCTACGAGGAGTCTACACAAACACCAATGAGACAATTGATCACAGTAACTTCAGAAAGCTCACACAGCTTTGTTCACTCTCTGCATCCGATCCTGGAGCCATCAAATGAATGAAGAGAAGAGGGCGAACTGGGAAGAGAGAGGTGGTCAGTCATTCATGCATTTCTGATTCCCAGCCCAGATACAGGGAAGGGAGGGAAGAGAGAGCTTTCAAGAGGATGAGGTTCAGAATTTTTACATTATTGGATGAAACTTTTAAAATTATTGAGATGAGACTGTTCTTGTGACTAGATGAGGCTAAGAGACTGGCCCTAGATGCTATTGGTGCTGGGGAGAGAGGGATCCCCTGAGCGTGTTTGAATGGGCAGACGGACAGTTTTCTTCTTCCCTCCTTTCACCCTTCCTTCCTTCCCTTCCTGCTTTCTTTCTATTTGCATCCTACTGAGTCCAGCTGATTCAATACATCAGTTATAACTAAACTGATAGTTATTTGATTTCCTTTCGCTTCCCAAAACCTTGGTCTTATTATTGTCTCTGAAGATAGACACAAAAGCATATTCATTTGTCTTATTAAATACCTTCAAGAGTTTGAAAAATAGAATTTATAGGCCCCCTGAAATCCTTTCTACTCAAGGTCCAAAATCCCCGAATACTCTAGCCATTTTCTGTACAATGTTCACATTTTCTGCCATCTTCCTCCCAGATTATTCCAGGTTTGCATCATTGGTACTTTTCTATACCAATGCCTAAAATGCTAGTGGTTTTCACTTGTTTTCCACTGACCATATGTATGATATTGGGGGAGTCCCCTAACATTCCAGTATATTCTTTCCCTTAACTATAAAGTGAGGAACTGGATAGAACTGAATTCTCAGACATTTATCATGTCAATACTAAATAAGCTATTATTCTGGCCTGAAAGAAGTTCACAGGTCAGAGAGAAATAGACAAATGTTAACTAATACTGGGATAGAATAGACTGGGGTAATATAAAGGATGTTATCATCATGAAAATATATATTGGCCCTCAAAAAATCTGTTGAATAAAATGAGATCTGAGGAAAGATTCATGTTTCTTCCAGTTCTGCAACTCATTTATTTTTGTGCTGGTCCCAGTTTTTAAAGAGTTTCTTCCCTTTGTATTTGGAAATATAATTATTCCTAAGGTATAAGTTATTAGACATATAATGCCTTCTTGTAAATGAATTTAGGCCATTTGCACAGGTGGCTCAGAGGTTAAAGTGACTACCCGCAATGCAGGAGACCTGGGTTCGATCCCTGGGTCCGGAAGATTCCCTGGAGGAGGAAATGGCAACCCACTCCAGTATTCTTGCCTGGAGAATCCTGTGGATGGAGGAGCCTGGTGGGCTACAGTCCATGGGGTCACAAAGAGTCGGACACGACTGAGCAACTTCACTCTCTCACTTTCACATTGACCATCATGTTAGTGCTAGAGAACTGGAAAATGGGAGGCATTTTGCTGGCAGAGGAGGGCAGGCAAGGAGAGGGAGAAAATGACGGTTCAGTTCAGTTTCTCAGTTGTGTCCGACTCTCTGCGACCCCACAGGCAGCACGCCAGGCCTCCCTGTCCATCGCCAACACCTGGAGTTTACTCAAACTCATGTCCATTGAGTTGGTGATACCATCCAACCATCTCATCCTCTGTCATCCCCTTCTCCTGCCTTCAATGTTTTCCAGCATCAAGGTCTTATCCAGTGTGTCAGTTCTTCACATCAGGTGGCCAAAGTATTGGAGTTTCAGCTTCAAGATCAGTCCTTCCAATAAATATTCAGAACTGATTTTCTTTAGGATAGACTGGTTGGATCTCCTTGCAATCCAAGGGACTCTCAAGAGTCTTCTCCAACACCACAGTTCAAAAGCATCAATTCTTCGGCGCTCAGATTTCTTCACAGTACAACTCTCACTTCCATACATGACCACTGGAAAAAGCATAGCCTTGACTAGATGGACCTTTGTTGGCAAAGTAATGCCTCTGCTTTTTAATATGCTGTCTAGGTTGGTCATAACTTTTCTTCTAAGGAATAAGCGTCTTTTAATTTCATGGCGGCAGTCACCATCTGCAGTGATTTTGGAGCTCAAAAAAAAATAAAGTCTGCCACTGTTTCCATTGCTTCCCTATCTATTTGCCATGAAGTGATGGGACCAGATGCCATGATCTTAGTTTCCTGAATGTTGAGCATTAAGCCAGCTTTTTCACTCTCCTGTTTCACTTTCATTATGAGCCTCTTTAGTTCTTCCCTTTCTGCCATAGGGTGGTGTCATCTGCATATCTGAGGTTATTGATATTTCTCCTGGCAATCTTGATTCCAGCTTGTGCTCCATCCAGCCCAGCGTTTTTCATGATGTACTCTGAATAGAAGTTAAATTAGCAGGGTGACAATATACAGCCTTGACATACTCCTTTTCCTATTTGGAACCAGTCTGTTGTTCCATGTCCAGTTCTAACTTGCTTCCTGACCTGCATACAGATTTCTCAGGAGGCAGGTCAGGTGGTCTGGTATTCCCATCTCTTTCAGAATTTTCCACAGTTTGTGGTGATCCACACAGTAAAAGGCTTTGGCATAGTCAATAAGGCAGAAATAGATGTGTTTCTGAAACTCTCTTGCTTTTTTGATAATCCAGTGGATGTTGGCAATTTGATCTCTGGTTCCTCTGCCTTTTCTAAAACCAGCTTGAACATGTGGATGTTCACGGTTCACATATTGTTGAAGCCTGGCTTGGAGAATTTTGAGCATTACTTTACTAGCATGTGAGATGAGTGCAATTGTGTGGAATGTAACAGAAAGGAGTGAAAAACTGTTGTTTCTACCGCCCATATTTTCTAAGGTTCTCCATTAAGTTCCATATAAGTGAACCCCAATTTTCTTGGAGTATTTGTTGCTCAAGCAGCATGTGTTTTCAGCATTTATTCAAAAGTTTGGATAATGAGCTGGAGCTGAGATCAGTTTGATGACTTTCATCCATAAAATGGGAACTAAATAGATCTGTTGGAATCATTCTGTGGGAGAATGGAGGGGTCTCAAAGAGCTAGAGGTTGCAGTGGTGAAATAAAGAAGTGAGAGAATGTCAGAGCTGAGTTTTCCTAAGAAGATATTGTAATTCTAACCACTTACATGTCATAGGAAGTCACTGATGCTGGCTTGACTTACAAAAAGTACTACACAGAGAATAGTGTAATTTGATATAATTGAATAAAGCATATATTAGAGAAGCAGTTTAAATTAATTGTGTGTAAATGCAGGCAGTCCGAGGAGGGAGAGGTGTTACTACACATGATTAAAATTGTTACAGCACAAAGCAGCTTTTTTGACACAATGATGTAGTTTGGACATACATAATTAGATTAAAAGCTCAAATGGATATATCAATGTATATTGGTAGAAAAAAAAGATGTTGTTTGATGAAACTTAGAAAAGAAGAATTAGCTATCATTATCCTCTCCCAAGTAGAATTCATATAGCTCTTGGTACTTAGTAAGTGAAATTGTGATCAGTGGGGCCATGAGCTATACAATGGGTGGCCATGCATATTATATGTATGTGATCATGTACATTCCATCTTTCAAGAATGACTACAAATGCAGTCATATAATGTTATATTTTTTATATGTGCAGCTAATCGTTTTCTCATAATAGATTCTACAAAAGTTAGCTTCTTCTTGACTCATGTGAAATAAAGCCACTTTTTACTCTACCTTTTATCATTTTAAATGTATTCAATAACTCTTAAAACAGTTACTCAGTTTCTCGATGATTCCCATCTTTTAAGTTTCTTCTTTCACTTTTGCTTTTTCATGCTTATTTTCAGCCATTTTATTTCTCATCTGAATTTCACCTACAAGCCAATTAGGTGAAAGATGTCAAAGTACCAATTTTATTATTTATTTAACAAAAATATTTTGGTGGGATATCTTTTTAGGGTACAGCTAATTTCAGTCTTATTCAGGATTGATTTTAGTTATTGTACTTTTGGATTTATTACCTATGGATACACAAAAACTCTGATGCTAGGAAAGGTTGAAGGCAAAAAGAGAAGAAAACAGCAGAGTATGAGATGTTTAGATAGCGTCACTGACTCAATGGACACAAATTTGAACAAACTTCAGGAGATAGTGAAGGACAGGGAAGCCTGGTATGCTGTAGTCCATGGGATCACAAAGAGTCAGACGACTTAGTGACTGAACAATGATACCACGCACATTTTTCATAAAGATCATCTAGCTTCACCCATTAAGGAGGCAAGAAGAAGGCAAAAACTTTTATTTTGGAAGAGGTAGGATTTTATTTAAACCTTTGAGAATGAAATTTCTGATGGCATATGTGCATGTGCTTGGTATGCATCTGCTTTAACAGAAATTTTGTTAAACTACTCCCATAATTGTATATGTAAATATCGAGCTATTTTGGCTTCAGCTTTGACTGAGGTCATAATACAATGACTGCTACCTCTTCCCATGGTCCATGCTGAACCATCTATGTGGGAATTTAAAGGAAGTGGATGTTGGATGGGAAGGCGGTGTTTGACTCTCACATCAGTGCAGTAACAGAAGCTCTAAAGAAGTCATTCAGAGAGCTTAGGGGACACTGAGGTTGGTGCCTGTCTCCTGTCTGAGAAATCTGCAAGGTAAGCATCAACTTGAAGATCTAGTGGCACTGGGACTCAGGGCTATCATTGGAATTGTTAGTATGTGTGTGGGTTGAATTTCTTCCCTTTTAAAAACTTTGTTGAAGTTCCAACCCCCAGTACCTATCAGTTCAGTTCAGTTGCTCAGTCGTGGCCGACTCTTTGCGACCCCATGAATCGCAGCACGCCAGGCCTCCCTGTCCATCACCATCTCCCGGAGTTCACTCAGACTCACCTCCATCGAGTCAGTGATGCCATCCAGCCATCTCATCCTCTGTCGTCCCCTTCTCCTCCTGCCCCCAACCCCTCCCAGCATCAGAGTCTTTTCCAATGAGTCAACTCTTCACATGAGGTGGCCAAAGTACTGGAGTTTCAGCTTTAGCATCATTCCTTCCAAAGAAATCCCAGGGCTGATCTCCTTCAGAATGGACTGGTTGGATCTCCTTGCAGTCCAAGGGACTCCCAAGAGTCTTCTCCAACACCATAGTTCAAAAGCATCAGTTCTTCGGTGCTCAGCCTTCTTCACAGTCCAACTCTCACATCCATACATGACCACTGGAAAAACCATAGCCTTGACTAGACGGACCTTAGTCAGCAAAGTAATGTCTCTGCTTTTGAATATGCTATCTAGGTTGGTCATAACTTCTCTTCCAAGGAGTAAGCATCTTTTAATTTCATGGCTGCAGTCACCATCTGCAGTGATTTTGGAGCCCCCAAAAATAAAGTCTGACACTGTTTCCACTGTGTCCCCATCTATCTTCCATGAAGTGATGGGACCAGATGCCATGATTTTCGTTTTCTGAATGTTGAGCTTTAAGCCAAATTTTTCACTTTCCTCTTTCACACCTAATTTGGGAATAAGGTCTTGGTAGATGTAATCAAGTTGAGATGAGGCAATACTGAATTATGTGAAAGTGAAAGTGAAGTCGTTCAGTCGTGTCCAACTCTTTGTGACCCCATGGACTGTAGTCTACCACACTCCATCTATGGGATTTTCCAGGCAATGGTACTGGAGTGCGTTGCCATACTAATTCAGTAAGACTAGTGTCCTTTTAAGAAGAGGAAAGACAGAGACACACAAGAAGATAATGTCCATGTGATGACAGAGGCAGAGATTGGAGTGATGTATCTATATAAGCCAAGGAATGCCAAGGGTTACTGGCAAATACTAGAAGGTACAAGAGGCCAGTAGTGATTTTCCCCTGCAGGTTTCTGAGTGAACACGGCCCTGTTAATACCTTCTTTTGGACTTTTAGTCTCCAGAATTGGGAGACAATAAATTTCTATGATTTTAATCCCCCCGGTTTGTGGTACTTTGTTACACAGCCCTAGAAAATAAAGTGAAAGTCGCTCAGTTGTGTCCAGCTCTTTGTGACCCCATGGGTTATACAGTCCATGGAATTCTCCAGGCCAGAATACCAGAGTGGGTAGCCTTTCTCTTCTCCAGGGAGTCTTCCTAACCCAGGGATCAAACCCAGGTCTCCAACACTGCAGGTAGATTCTTTACCAGCTGAGGCACCAGGGAAGCCTGGTGAAATAAATATAGCATGTAATTGCATTTTTAATGACAACAAAGTTTAGGCAATATCCCAGGGACAGATTGTGAGCCACAGGAGAGAAGAGGTGGTAGAGGGTCATTTTAGATCTTGTTCAAGAGGACTGCTTGAAGAGGCAAAGATTACTCAGCTGAAAGATATTGGTAGTATACCACCAGATACCTAGGGGCTTAGAAAAGAATTACAAACAATTACACAAGGAGTACCTGCATTGAGAACTGTTAGTAAAAGCTTTCCTGTGATGAGGGTCTCCCAAGAACCCATGAGTGCTCCCAGAAGGAAAAGGGTCTTCTTTAAAAGGCAATACAGAGATACTGGTACCTGTTATATAAGAACTCTCCTGTCTTTTTTCCTATTTTACCTCCAGTTTAGATCCTAGAGAGATGACACATTCATAGCAAGTGGAGGGAATAGGTTTTAAAGCACAAAGAGGAAAAAAAAGGAAAGGAGACATTCATTCTACCTTTCTCCACTGGAGGTGGTCAATATAAATCAGAGAAGATGCTTTAGCACTAAATTTAACACAGAGTTGGTACTACACTGAGCAGAACATAGTCATTAAGGCCCCAGAACAGCTTGAGAGACTGAAGAAGATTTTTAAATTATGTGAGCTTTATCAGAAAAATCATGGGACTTTCCCAAGATTTTAGTGAAACCAGAAGTATGTGTAGGGGGTGCTGGAGGTTGAAATAATCACCTTTGAATGGATATCTACAGGCAGACAAGAAAAGATAACAATGTTTTCTATTCCACCCTGTGAGTCTTGCTCACTCAAGATATTAGAGACTTTAAACCCTTTGTAGGAAAAAATTTTTTCAGACACATTATTTTCTTTTATTCTCATAAGAGGCCTCCAAAAAAAAAAAAAAAGCAGATATTAGTGTTAAGAACTGAGAGAAATGAATAATGTCCACATTCCAGTGATAGTTATTATAGTTTTCTTTCTCCATTAATATAATAAGCAGAATTTTAAAAAATATATCATATTTTTTAAAATCAGAAATTCAAACAATCACATTTGACCCAGAAAAAGAAAATAACACTCTAGAAGATCTACCATGTCATTAAATTTGAAGCATTTTTACTCTCGGCTTGAAGCTTCTCTTTGACCACTTTTGAAGTTTGGAGCTACGTGTTTCTGCTTGTTAATTTTTGGTATCTTCTTGAGTAAATTGTCTACCAACTATCACAGCTTTAGTGAATGCAGTCAGTGTTTTCTACATTATATTTTTCTCAGTTTCTTTAACATTCAATAAACTGCACATATGTAATTATTTGATGTACAGTTTGATGTCTTGAGACATGTGTTCACCTTTGAAAATATCACCACAATAAAATTAACCTATCATTTTCCAAAATTTCCTAATTCCACTTGTTATCTTTCCCTACCATTCTTCTTTGTGGGAAGATTTTTATTTTGAGTTTGATTTCTTTAGCATATATGGGACTATTCAGGCAATTTTTAAATTAAGTTGACAATTTGTGTCTTTATAGGAATTTGTCCATTTTATCTAACTTAACAAAAATGTACGTGTTAATATAAAGTTGTTAACAATCATAAGTTATCTCCTTATGATTAATATCTGTAAAATCGGTAATGATGTCAGCCCTCTCATTTCTGCTGTTGATAATTTATGTCTCCCTATCTGTCAGTATGGTTAGTAGTTTGTAGATTTTACTAATCTTCTAAAATAAATTTTGGTTACAGAAATTCATTTCTCTATTCTACTGACTTCTGTTTCACTGATTTCCACTTTATTTTTTCTTTTATCTAATACTTCAGATTTATTTTGCTTTTCTTTGTCTATAGCTGGAAACTAATACCTTTCTCTTTTTCAGATGTAGGCATCTTAGTCCTACACAGTAAAGAATCTGGGTAAAAAATCTGCCTGCCAAGGCAATGGCACCCCTCTCCAGTACTCTTGCCTGGAAAATCCCATGGAGGGAGGAGCCTGGTGGGCTGCAGTCCATGCGGTCGCTGAGGGTCGGACACGACTGAGAAAAATTCATTCTAATGTGAATGAAGGAAAAGTGCTGTTTTTGCACTTTCTCAAATGAGGCCGTAGTCTTCCACCATCTACTATACTATACCTGTCTCTTATACACATCTAGATGTGTATAAGAGACAGCCATGCGGTCGCTGAGGGTCGGACACGACTGAGCGACTTCACTTTGACTTTTCACTTTCATGCACTGGAGAAGGAAATGGCAACCCACTCCAGTGTTCTTGCCTGGAGAATCCCAGGGATGGGGGAGCCTGGAGGGCTGCCGTCTATGGGGTCACACAGAGTCGGATATGACTGAAGCGACTTAGCAGCAGCAGCAGCCAGTGCAGGAGACACTGGAGATGTGGGCTTGATCCCTGAGTCAGAAAACTCCCTTGGAATAGGAAATGGCAACCTCTTCCAGTATTTTTGCCTGGAAAATTCCATGTGTGGATAAGCATGGAGGGCTACCGTCCATGGGGTTCCAAAGAGTCAGACATGATTGCACACACATGAGAGGCTAGTGGCTTTAAATAATTGTTCCATTTAAGAAATTATCATTTAAAAGGAGAATGAAGACTTTAAAAACATATATACTGGTACATTCCCCTCATGTACTGCTGTGTCTACATCACACAAATTTTGATATTTGTGTTTTCATTTATTTTAAAATACTTTCTTATTCACTTTTTCTTTCTTCTTTGATTCATGGAGTCTTTAGTAGAGTGTTAGTTTCCAAATATTTGGAGATTTTCCAGAAATTCCTCCATTGTTAATTTCTAATTTGATTAAATTGTGGTCAGAGAAGAATTTTTGTATGATTTGAGCTTTTTTTTTTTAGCTTGTACCAACTCTCCTCTCTCTACGCTTTGTGCTTAGTTGCACAGTAGTGTCAGACTTTGCCACCCCATGGACCCCATCATGCTCCTCTGCCCATGGGATTCTCCAGGCAAGAATACTGGAGTGGGTTGCCATGCCCTCTTCCAGGGGGGTCTTCCCAACCTAGGGGTTGAACCCAGGTCTCTCCCATTGCAGGCAGATTCTTTACCATCTAAGCCACCAGGGAAGCTCTCTACACTCTGGCTTGGAAACTCTCTTTAGGATGTAAGTTGGGGCATTGCAAGCACTATCTTCTGTATTTCCAATTAGGCAAGGATCATTGCCCTTCAGTGTGAAGGGAGGTAAAGCTTTTCCTCTGCCCTCTTAAGATCTAGGCCTGAGAATTAAGTTGAAATATGACAGATCAACAGGAGAAGAGCACACAAGTTATATTTTTACATGCACTTGTGAGCCTTCCATGGGAAAATGAAGACCCAAGTGGTTAGGCTTAAGTGCTTATATAGTAGGTTGAACAAAGCAGTAATTGTGGAAAAGTAAGTAACATGTAAGAGAAGGCTAAAAGAAAGTTAGAGTTATTTTAACAAAGTATGTTTGTATAGATTTCTCTTGGCCTTGACTCCCAGTCTTGGATGATGAGAATGTTGTTTTCCTCTTGATATAGTATGTAGGAACTCTTTCCTTGGAATTTTTATCTCTTGCTTTTAGGGAAAAAAGTGCTCTTCTTGTATCTGATGTTTCTTCAGATACCTTTAGCTCAAAATAGCCAATATGCCAAACAAATATATGTTGGAGTAGCATGTTCTAAACTTCCTTATTTAAGAGCCCCTGACATCCAGTATCTTAAGAACTGTCGTTTTTCTATATCTTGCCCAGGTTTGCAGTTGTTTTAGACAAGAGAAACATGGTTCTTGTTACTCTATCTTGTTTAGAAGTGTAACTTTATATTCAAGTTAAGTATTTTTTAAACATACTTTTATTGAAGCTGATATATCTGAATTATTCATTTAGCTCTGTCTCTATAAACAAAGCTGAGAAAGTAGGAAGAAAAATATATAGAAAGTGGTAAAAATATATGCTTGCATATTGTGTGCCATGAATAATCTGGAATTTAGAAAAAAGAGATAGTGGGATTTACCAACAGTAAATAGAATCAGACCACAAAATGTTAAAAAAAAAAAAAAAAAAACAAAGACTAATTGGACTCCTAAGGGCACCATTCCTTCCAAAGAAATCCCAGGGTTGNCCCGTCCCTGAGATTCTCCAGGCAAGAACATTGGAGTGGGTTGCCATTTCCTTCTCCAATGCATGAAAGTGAAAAGTGAAAGTGAAGTAGCTCAGTCGTGTCTGACCCTTTGCAACCCCATGGACTGCAGCCCACCAGGCTCCTCTGTCCATGGGATTTTCCAGGCAAGAGTACTGGAGTCGGGTGCCATAATTACATACATATCCTCTAATCAAGCAGTCTCTCATGGTGGATTTTGTTACCTAATTTTCTAAAAGTTGACATTTCTTTCTTTGAAAAGGCCAATGATGTACCCAAGACCACATGTGGAGTCTACCTAGAAACTGGTAAACTAAGATTTTCTTTGTGATCTGGCATCAAAGCTGTGCTTTTTCTATTTCATCATGGTACTTAGAAAAAGACTTTATATATCCTTAAATGTTTTAATATTGTGGGTTGATTGTGTGTTGAAGATAAAAGATTATTTCTAAAGAAAGGATTTTACATACTTTATAAAAGAAAAACATGAACAGAAATGGTCTATAGATAAATAATTTTAAGAAACTAGTATTTTAGTGATTATTTATACTAGGCAAAGAGCTGTATTCCATGGGGTATACCCCATGCTGCAGTCCATGGGGTCACAGAGTCAGGTGTGACTGAGTGATTGAACAATAACAACAAAGAGCTGTATTACCTTATTTCAGTAATTTTATATATTCTAGGGCTTCTTGGTAAAAAATTTCCCATTATTTAGTGATGTTATAAATTGAATACATGTATTTACTTGTGTCCTTCACTGTGTTGCTGAGTCTGAGCTCTTACTGCTCACTGTTGCTAAGCTGCTAAGTTGCTTCAGTCGTGTCCGACTCTGTGCAANAGAATTTTGAGCATTACTTTACTAGCATGTGAGATGAGTGCAATTGTGCAGTAGTTTGAGCATTCTTGACATTATCTTTGGAATTGGAATGAAGACTGACCTTTTCCAGTCCTGTGGCCACTGCTGAGTTTTCCAAATTTGCTGACATATTGAGTGCAGTACTTTCACAACATCATCTTATTTTAAAGTATATAGTTGTGAGGTAAGAAAGAAGGTATCAAAGTAGCAAAGAGTTTCTATATATCCCCAGTCCTCAGTTTTCAATAGTTTCACAGAGATACATGACTTTCCTTGATCCCAAGCATTCACACATACTTTTTTTCTTATCTAGAATCTTCTTTTCCCCTCCTTTTCACTTGTGAACTCCTATTAACCTTATAAGGCTAAGCTTAGAAATATTTCTATCGCCAAGTCCTTCTTGACCATCAAAATTGCAGTTAGGTGCTCATCCCATCTACCCCCGTAATAATTTATGCTTCACCTGTTGTAGCACTAATAGATCAGAAATGGAATGTCTTCCTAGATATTTTTAGCACTAAGCTGAAAACTCTCTGAAGATGGGAATTTTGTTATTGTTGTTATTTTTGTGTCCTCAGCACCTAGCACAGAGTGGTATATAACAGGGTGAGGTGAGGTGAAGTCGCTCAGTTGTTTCCGACTCTTTGCGACCCCATGGACTATAGCCTATCAGGCTCCTCCGTCCATGGGATTCTCCAGGCAAGAATNTTTTTGTGTCCTCAGCACCTAGCACAGAGTGGTATATAACAGGGTGAGGTGAGGTGAAGTCGCTCAGTTGTTTCCGACTCTTTGCGACCCCATGGACTATAGCCTATCAGGCTCCTCCGTCCATGGGATTCTCCAGGCAAGAATACTGGAGTGGGGTTGCCATTTCCTTCTCCAGGGGATCTTCCCAACCCAGGGATCGAACCCAGGTCCCCCGCATTGGAGGCAGACGCTTTAACCTCTGAGCCACCAGGGAAGCTTATATAATGGTGTACCAAGGTGTATTTTGGTGAATTAGGAATCAGTGAATGAATGGTAATGTAGTCTGTATATATCCTTGCATGAGAATGAGGTTAACTTGAACTTATTCTAATAAATTCAAATGAACTTGAATTTGGAGGTACACATTCAGTTCCAAGAAGCTGCTACATCAGTAGAATATTCAGTACTGCTTTTTGTGATAAAATTTGACACTGGAGATTACATTAAAATTGATGTTAGTGTTTGTACAGATATTTTTCAACATTAATCAAACACATGATGGGAAAATATTGCAACAAGTTAAGAAATTAAATAGTTGAGGAGTGATAATACAACCAAAGTAAGTAATAGAAACCTTAGTATGTGTTCGGGGGGAATATGTATTCAATATAAACACAGCTGCTAAATCTACTTTCAAATTATCATCTACCTTCTAGAACCATAAATGGTAATAATCTACAAGTGACCTAAAAAATCCTCAATCCAACTTCCCAACAGCATAAGAATTCCTATAATAATATCTAGTAAAGTGGTCCTTTAGCTACAATTTTCATTCCTAAGAACTATTTCAACACCTTACAATCATTAGAAAATTCCAATTAGTAATAATAATGATATTAATAGCTGTCTTACCTGAGGTTCTAATCTGTGCTGAGCACTGTGCTGGATGTTAAATATATATCCTCTAAATTAGCTTTCAGAGAAACCATAGGAAGTAGGTGTTAGTTATTGTCTTCATTTTACTAAACGGTAATAGCATGCACACAATAGCCAGGGCAGAGAGAAATTAAAACAGAAGTCCAGTGTCAGTAGCTAGCAGTTAGATTCTTTACATTCTTCTCTCAGTGACTGCAAGATACAAAGCATTTCTTATAGGAGATTATGCAGCCTCTCAAAGAATGTATATTCTTGTATTTAGTGGTAATCTTTTATTTCCCTAACTTCATAGATTCATTTCAGTTTTTATTCTTTCAGAGTAGCCCAGAAAAAAAAAAAAATCATCCCTCTTAGCCCAGTCATTTAGAAATTTGAAATACTTATATATACCTTCTAATACATTTCTTACTAAACATAAAAATTCATTGTAGGTTAAATTGTGTTCTTCCCAAATTCATTTGTTGGATTCCTAACCCTAGTATCTCCCCAGATTCATGTGCTGAATCCTAATCCTGTATCTTTTTTGATGACAGGGTATTTACAGAAGTAATCAAGTTAAAGTAAGGTCATTAGTGTGGACCTCAATCAAATATAACTGATGTCCTTATGAAAAGGGGAATTTGGACATAGGAATGTGCATAGAGTGAAGATGATGTGAAGATACAGGAAGAAGAGAGACATGGAACAAATCTTTTTCTCAGTCTACAGAAGAAACCAGCTCTGCCAGCACCTTGATTTCAGATATCCAGCTTCCAGAGCTATGAGAATACCCCCAGTTTGTGATACACAATTGGTTATGGCAACCCTCCCAGACTAATACAGCATCCATGAATTCTTTGATTATCTTTTATATCACTGCTATCCTATGGCCTTTGATCACAGTCATTCTGGTATATCAATGTCCTTCTTGGAATTTGATGGCAAGACTAAACACTTTATTTTAAATATGGTCTGACCAGTGAACAGAAGAGAGTGGAAACATGAGCAATTTTTTTTCCTTTTTTTGTAGTTACTGTTCCTCTATTAACACAAACTAAGTTGCATTGAGGTTTTTTTTTTTTTTTTGAGCTTTTTAAAAAAAATTATTTTAATTGGAAGATAATTGCTTTACAGTATTGTGTTGATCTCTGTAATACATCAACATGAATCAGCCATGGGTACACATATGTCTCCTCTCTCTAGAACCTCCCTCCCACTTTCCTCCCCGTCCCACTCCTCTAGGTTGTCATAGAGTTTTAAGAGCTCAAACTGTTGGCTCACAGTGAGCTTCTGCTTTTTAGATCCACAAATGACACTTTGAAACCTTGTGGAAGGGAATTTTTCTCCATGAAGTCAGCAACTAATTCATCAGAAACAGTTTGAGGGGAAAAAAATCCTACTTTTCTCCTCTGTTCTGTTTGATGCAGAAATGAAAGTAAATCTTTTGTAATGTATCTTATTTCAGACCACTAGATTAGGGATAATCTAAATAACCATGTGCTTGAAATAACAAATACAAAACTTTTCAGAAAAAGAAGAAATTTGTGGAAAATAGTGACTGGTAAGCAGAAGTATCTTCCACAACTGTTAGAGGATTCTTTCAGTAAGCATTTTAAAGGAGCATTTCTCATTAAATATGTATTCAGCAATATCAGAGTGGAAATTGACTAGGTGTTCTTGAGTATTATCTTTCCAAGCAAATGATTACGGTTGAGCAGATATGTATAAATCATGATGTTGACCCTCTCTTTGTAAATAACGTAACTTGGATTGTTTTCATAAGAGCAGTAATATATTTTTCCTCTAATCTGTCCACATTATTTGTACACTCACAATTATATATGTTTTACAAATATATACATAAACGTGTGTGTACATAACACAGAAATAAGATCATACTTTCAGGAACAATTTTTTTCCTCTTGCAAAACTAGATAACTTACATGAGTATCAAGAATATGACTTTGAATTAACACTGCAATCTAAATAAAATAACTGATCAAATTTCAGTAACATTTTACATAGAAATATCTATGGAATACAGGCTTTATTTTTACAAAATATTCACATATCAAAGACATAGAGTGTGAGCATATTTTATACAAATTTGGGATAGTGTGACATAGCCTGTTAATAAAGCCTCATGAATATGAACGAATGCAAATCTAAGCCCCCCCCCTTCCTGCCCCACCTCAGTTTTCAAGAATTGCATTATTTGCAAGCCGGTATTAGAAAACACATTTGAATGAATTGAATAAATGGAGTTGATGCTCTTGTCACAGGTAATGTCACCTTATCCCTGGCACAGACCCCCTGCCATCCTTGTTGGTCTCCTGCGATCCACACTGTTGGTGATAAGTCAGTGTTCTTGTACTTCCCTAAGTGATTTGGTGGACTTTTCTGGTGTTATTTTAACATTTGCTGTGATACTTTAAGAGCTCTTTTGCATCTTATAACAATGTTATACAAGTTTTTACTAAGTAGTAAAGCTTATGCTAACAATGAAAAACACTGCTGAATATCAATCATACTGGAAAGGAAATTAGATGTCATATAAGGTGTACAGGCAAATTTGGCCTTGGAGTACAGAATGAAGCAGGGCAAAGGCTAATAGAGTTTTGCCAAGAGAATCCATTGGTCATAGCAAACACCCTCTTCCAACAACACAAGAGAAGACCCTACACATGGATATCACCAGTCAACACCAAAGTCAGACTGACTATATTCATTGCAGCCAAAGATGGAGAAGCTCTATGCAGTCAGCAAAAACAAGACCAGGAGCTGACTGTGGCTCAGATCATGAAATTCAGATTACCAAATTCAGACTGAAATTGAAGAAAGTGGGGGAAACTATCAGACCATTCATGTATGACCTAAATCAAATCCCTTATGATTATACAGTGGAAGTGAGAAATAGATTTAAGGGACTAGATCTGATAGATAGAGTACCTGATGAACTATGGATGGAGGTTTGTGACATTGTACAGGAGATAGNACTGAAATTGAAGAAAGTAGGGAAAACCGCTAGACCATTCAGGTATGACCTAAATCAAATCCCTTATGATTATACAGTGGAATTGAGAAATAGATTTAAGGGACTAGATCTGATAGATAGAGTACCTGATGAACTATGGATGGAGGTTTGTGACATTGTACAGGAGATAGGGATCAAGACCATCCCCAAGAAAAAGAAATGCAAAAAAGCGACACAGCTGTCTGAGGAGGCCTTACAAATAGCTGTGAAAAGAAGAGAAGCCAAAAGCAAAGGAGAAAAGGAAGATATAAGCATCTGAATGCAGAGTCCCAAAGAATAGCAGGAAGAGATAAGAAAGCCTTCCTCAGCAATGAATGCAAAGAAATAGAGGAAAACAACAGAATGAGAAAGACTAGAGATCTCTTCAAGAAAATTAGAGATACCAAGGGAACATTTCATGCAAGGATGGGCTCGATAAAGGACAGAAATGGTATGGACCTAACAGAAGCAGAATATATTAAGAAGAGGTGGCAAGATACACAGAAAAACTGTACAAGAAAGAGCTTCATGACCCAGATAATCATGATGGTTCGATCACTTACCTAGAGCCAGACATCCTGGAATGTGAAGTCAAGTGGGCCTTAGAAAGCATCACTAAGAACAAAGCTAGTGGAAGTGATGGAATTCCAGTTGAGCTATTTCAAATCCTGAAAGATGATGCTGTGAAAGTGCTGCACTCAATATGCCAGCAAGTTTGGAAAACTCAGCGGCCACAGGACTGGAAAAGGTCGGTTTTCCTTCCAATCCCAAACAAAGGCAATGCCAAAGAATGCTCAAACTACCGCACAATCGCACTCATCTCACACGCTAGTAAAGTAATGCTCAAAATTCTCCAAGCCAGGCTTCAGCAATATGTGAACCATGAACTTCCAGATGTTCAAGCTGGTTTTAGAAAAGACAGAGGAACCAGAGATCAAGTTGCCAACATCTGGTGGATCATGGAAAGAGCAAGAAATTTCCAGAAAAACATTTATTTCTGCTCTCTTGACTATGCCAAAGCCTTTGATTGTGTGGATCACATAAACTGTGGAAAATTCTGAAAGAGATGGGAATACCAGACCACCTGATCTGCCTCTTGAGAAACCTGTATGCAGGTCAGGAAATACCAGTTAGAACTGGATATGGAACAACAGACTGGTTCCAAAAAGGAAAAGGTATACGTCAAGGCTGTATATTGTCACCCTGCTTATTTAACTTATATGCAGAGTACATCATGAGAAATGCTGGGCTGGAAGAAGCACAAGCTGGAATCAAGATTGCTGGGAGAAATATCAATCACCTCAGATATGCAGATGACACCACCCTTATGGCAGATAGTGAAGAGGAACTAAAAAGCCTCTTGATGAAAGTGAAAGAGGAGAGTGAAAAAGTTGGCCTAAAGCTCAACATTCAGAAAACGAAGATCATGGCATCTGGTCCCATCACTTCATGGGAAATAGATGGGGAAACAGTGGAAACAGTGTCAGACTTTCTTTTTTTGGGCTCCAAAATCACTGCAGATGGTGACTGCAGCCATGAAATTAAAAGACGCTTACCCCTTGGAAGGAAAGCTATGACCAACGTAGATAGCATATTAAAAAGCAGAGATATTGCTTTGGCAACAAAGGTCCATCTAGTCAAGGCTATGGTTTCTTCAGTAGTCGTGTATGGATGTGAGGGTTGGACTGTGAAGAAAGCTGAGCGCCGAAGAATTGATGCTTTTGACCTGTGGTGTTGAAGAAGACTCTTGAGAGTCCCTTGAACTGCAAGGAGATCCAACCAGTCCATTCTGAAGGAGATCAGTCCTGGGTGTTCATTGGAAGGACTGATGTTGAAGCTGAAGCTCCAGTACTCTGGCCACCTCATGCAAAGAGTTGACTCATTGGAAAAGACTCTGAAGCTGGGAGGGATTGGGGGCAGGAGGACAAGGGGACGACAGAGGATGAGATGGCTGGATGGCATCACTGACCTGATGGACGTGAGTCTGAGTGAATTCCGGGAGTTGGTGAGGGACAGGGAGGCCTGGTGTGCTGCATTTCATGGGGTCGCAAAGAGTCGGACATGACTGAGTGACTGAACTGAACTGACGGTGTACATGGGATCTGGCTGAGACACTGGTGGTAAGGAACCCGCCTGCCAGTGCAGGAGATGTAAGCAACATGAGTTTGATCCCTGGGTCGAGAACATCCCCTCGAGGAGGGCATGACAACCCACTCCAGTATTCTTGCCAGGAGCATCCCATGGACAGAGGAGCCTGGCAGTCTGTAGTCCGTGGGTTCACAGAGTTGGACATGACTGAAGCAGCTTAGCACAGCGCAAAGTGTACAGAAGTCTGTGGCAGATAGGCTTCCCATACGTCTTCTGGTGTTCCCCAACTCCTGGTGTTCGTAGCCTTGGGTAATCTCCTCCCATTGAACGTGGGCTTGGACCTAGCAACTCACTTATAATTAATAGAATGTGGCAAAAGAGACATCACTTCTTAAATTGTTACAAAAGACTGACTTCCTCCCTGTTGTCTCTCTCACCTCCTCTCTCTCTCCCTACAACTCTTTTCTTACTTAAGCCTTTTTTGGTGATGCAGGCTGCCATGTTAGAAGCTACCATACATGGATGCCCATATGGTAAGGAATGGAGAGCAGCCTGTGGCCAACAGCTAGTGAGGAACTGAGGCCCTCAGTCCAACAGCCTGTGCAGAACTAGATTCTGCCAACAACTATATTCTGAGTGAGTGTAGAAGCAGGCACTTTCCCATTTGAGCCTTGAGATGATTGGAGCTCCTCTTCACACATTGATTGCATCTTGGTGGTCAAAGACCCTGAGTCTGAGAACCCTACTAAGCCATGCTCATGTTCCTAACTAACAGGAACTGTGAGATAATATTTTGTTTTAAGCCACAGGTTTGGAGGTAATTGGTTATGCAGCAATAAATCACTAATTCAGTGGACAAATCACCACCGTGTTTTGTTCTGTTCTTATTGTAGGAAAGCAAACTCTTATTGTGGGAAAGAAAATACCTGAATCAGCCATCTCTTGCCCCTTCAGCAGAAATATTTCTGGGTAACTTAAGTTGAAAGTGTTACTAATCTCTAGGAATGCAGTGCTTCATTCTGCCTGTTCTTAAGATCAGAAGTCTCAGATGTTTAATTCATATGCTAGCTTTCTGAGGTCAGGATTATTATCCCTATTTAGAGGATCTAGAAATCCAGGGAAGAAGGTTGAGTCGTTTATCCCAGGTCACAGGAGGGATCAGTGTCTGAGCTAGGATTACAGTTCAGAAAGCCTCAAGAATCCAAGACCTGTGCTCAGACTGCACTTATTTCAAGTTGCCTTGGCCTACTTAATAAGTCCTCCCGCCTTCATCCTGCCCCAGAACCTTCTATTGAGTTATTTTAGCTCTGTCAGCAAATGGAAAAGATGTCTACAATCTAGAAAATACACCAGATATTGGCTGCTTGCAGTTGGGCTCCAATATAGTCTAACTGGCAGTTTCTTCTCAAAAACTGGCTTTCATAGAGGGAAATTTCAGAAGTTTTTTTTTTTTTTTTTTTCCCATATAGAGATGTGAAAACAACTTAGGTGGTCTTCATTTGTCTTCATCTTGTGCATCAGAACTCTAATGATTTAGTGGAAAACATGAGCAAAGGAAGTTGCATAATACTGGAAAATAACACCATAGGACTTTGCATAGCTTTAGGAATATATGCTGATATCTGGCTTTCTAATTAAAATTCTTCCCAACAATGGCCTCTTTATTCACCATCTACATTTATTTTGGTTTCCAGGGTTGTTTGAGGCATAATTTAGAGAGAGAGGAAAAGGTGTGTTGTGTGTGTGTGTGTGTGTATGTGAACATGTTATTGTTAATGCTATTAAAAGTAATAAAGTTCCTGAGCATGTGTGAAAGTGAAAGTGAAATTCTGGGGAAAAAAAGTGAAATTCTGAAAAATATTTTTAGAGTACTAGACTTACAGGCAGAATATCTGGGCTTGCCTTTGCATTTTTGCCAGCTTTGTGGCCTTGAGAAAATCAGTTATACTCTCTGAAGGTAAAAGGACAAACTGAACAGTTCTTTTCTGGTGAAGAGTTCAGAGTGATGGGAAAGATGGATAGATGCATTACTAGCTATGGGACAGTGCAATTCATGCTATATAAGAGCTATGAATGAAGTGTTCAGGGAACCAGGAGGGAGGGACGTTTGAACCCAGTCTTGATATTCACTGCATACAGTACAAAAAGTGTTTTAATTAGACATGGCCTGTATGAGAAAGGATAGGTCCTGGATGACTAGACCATTTGAGTGACCAGATATCCTGAAGTAATTTACAGGAATAAAAAGGAGAGTGAGGGAGAGGACAAGTCTGAGCCAGGATACAAGTCTAGACTATCCTGTGAGAAGAAAGAGCCGTCGTGTATTCATCCATTCAGGTTTGTAATTCAGGCACCATGATGGATATTTGGCAGGGGCACAGAAGTGAGGACTGAATGCCCACTTAGAGGGGACCGTCAGTATGGCCGGCAGAGCGGTTTGAAGATAAGCAAGGAAACAGGCAATTAACAGAGCCGCAGCGAGGACCAAGAAAGATGAATGCAGGGGGCACAGAGGCAGAGAAGCAAGAAGAGGGGTGCCTCAGCTGAGTCCTGCTTGAGGGCTAGGAGGAGGAAAGGAAGTTTAGAGGAGGGCAGGAATTTGAAGCCAAAAAATAAGAGGCACGTATAGAGTCAAGAAACGCGAGCCCCTCTCTAGGCTGCTTTCAGAGCTTTGTGGCAATGCTCCTTTTCCATCTCACTTCCGCGTTGTGGAAAACATAAGATACCATAGGCCTATGATGCATGGTAAGGGGTGCCAGTAAAGAAAGATTCAAACAGAAAAATAAGCAGCAACTCGCACTGTAAGTTATAGAGAGACACCCAGAATTCAGACAGCATGATGCTATGCCCAGAATCTTTTACTGCTTAGCATCAGGAAAATTGAACATTAATTTTTTAAATTAAGGAAATGGCAGCCCACTCCAGTATTCCTGCCTGGAGAATGCTATGAACAGAGGAGCCTAGCAGGCCACAGTCCTTGGGGTTGCAAAGAGTGGGACACAAAGACTAATACTTAAACTTCACGATGTTTGCCTGTTTCAGGCGCTTTAATGGTCCCCAAATAATTCATTATTCTCATCAAATTAATTGTGAACTTAGAAACTAAGAGATAAATTGAGGAAGGGGCTTGGGAGAGTTGATACTAAAAGGAGCAAGAGATGATAGGAAAGGGAAGTGGACTGGGCTGGCATTCAGGCAGGCAGACATATGTTTATTCTAACAAGCCATATATACATGACTCACCCCACCCCAGTACTCTTGCCTGGAAAATCCAATGGACGGAGTAGCCTGGTGGGCTGCAGTCCATGGGGTCGCTAACAGTCGGACAGACTGAGCGACTTCACTTTCACTTTTCTCTTTCATGCATTGGAGAAGGAAATGGCAACCCACTCCAGTATTCTTGCCTGGAGAATCCCAGGGATGGGGGAGCCTGGTGGGCTGCCGTCTATGGGGTCACACAGAGTCGGACACGACTGAAGTGACTTAGCAGCAGCAGCACTGTTGGAAAAATGAAAATACTCAAGCCTTTGAGTCTATTTTATATAGTTAATTATGAAACCTTCAGTTATTTTCAATATATATTCTCCTCAATATTAACTTCTATTCTTCAATATTCCTTATCTCCTCTATATGACTTTTAAAAATAACTTTATACTTTTCCCACTTCAGAGTTACAGTTTCTTTGAAGAAAGCACATATTATTTATGGAGCAAGAACAATTAAAATGGTGAGAAGCTCATAAATCTATAAATCTCTGATATTGATAGAGTACATTGTTTTAACCAATGGAATAATTAGAAGATATTTTTTTTTTATCATCAATCAGGTCTTAATTTAACAAATGAAATTTCAGTTGTCTAGATTAAGTAGCTGACAATTTCATAAATGTGTGTGTATTTATCATTCAAATTCCTTGTTAAAATCTTAAAATGTTTGAGTTATATTTTTCTTCAAATGATGATAAAAGTGTAAATCAATCCCAGTAANCAATCAGGTCTTAATTTAACAAATGAAATTTCAGTTGTCTAGATTAAGTAGCTGACAATTTCATAAATGTGTGTGTATTTATCATTCAAATTCCTTGTTAAAATCTTAAAATGTTTGAGTTATATTTTTCTTCAAATGATGATAAAAGTGTAAATCAATCCCAGTAAAGCCCATATGCACTAACATTTACATACTCTATTTATCATACTATTTTTCTGTATTCACTTTATACATGAATATTAAATATGTTTGACTAATGCACTTCTTTTAGAGACCTCTTTGAGAAAACAAGCAAAACTTTATTACCTCAATTTTAACAATTTTTAGGAAGTTCAGAGACTCACACCTTTCTCTGTAAACACACTGTTTATTTAATAATAAAAGTATATTCAGTACAATAATTTATAGATTTATAACATGGGAGAAAGTGTGACTTTAAAAAAAAAAACAATGTTTCTGTCAGTGATTTGATAAGAGAGCTACTTCTCTAGACAAGACTTTCATAGCTCATAGGACAAACACATGGAGTGCATATAAGGAGCAAAAAGGAAAGGATACAGTAATTAATAGCAAATGCTTTATCATAACATAATAAAGTTTATTTAAATATTATGGCTGTAATGAGGAAAAATCCACTATTTGATTCCTTGATTTTAGAAAAAGAAACTGTGGCCAAAACTAGAAAAAAACGTTGAAATAAGAAGTTAAAAAGAACTTTAAAATTTTCAGGAACTGGAAGTTTCGTAAAAACACCATATTGGAAATTGAAGAGAAATGTCTTGCACATATTAAGTAGTCTGAGCTATTAATAAAATCCCTGTGTGGATAAGTTGTAAAGTAAAAAGCAATCACTCTTTGGCGGGGAAAAAAGTATACGACGGATCAACTAACTAAGAATAGAAGACACCACAAAATTAATACAGGGAATATCAATGAGAAACCAGAGCGATCCACATTTCTTTAAATTTCACGTGCCTGTTTTTGTGGAGGACACAAAGAAAGTAGAAGACATACCCCTGAGCTAAGGGAGTTTATTATCTACTTGGGGAAGTAAGATATACAGTGGAAAACACTGACAAGTAGTGTGAGGTAACAGGGATTTACCAGCTTAACAGCATTATTTAAGTGACATCTGTTAAAGGAAAGATGGCTACCCACCTGGGCCTTGGGGGCACTTCTTGGAGAGGCAGTTTACAGATCAGACTTAATGAGGTGTTGCATTTAGATTAATCAAGAGAGGAAAACATTTGCATTTCAGGGTTCAGAAAATAAATTGAGAGGAGATAAAGAACTTCTAACAAAATTGTTAAAGATGAAAATATGCCAAAATACAACATTGCACAGAAAACCAGCAAATCATTTGGCATTTACCCAGAAGTCAGTCAATGAGCATTTATTGACTATAATTTGTGTCCAGCTCACTGCTAGCTACAGGGAAGAAATGTAGTCACTGCTAGAAACTTTTACATTCAGGTGGCTCAGTTTCTTTCATCAGTGATGAGAGTGACAGTTGAAAATATGTGTACCACCTTACGATGTCAGAGAAACTTGTACTGTATGTGCTGTGTGTGAATTTGTGAGGCACAACCCTACTTTCACTTAGGAAAGGGGAAAAGGAACAAAATAAAAGCCAGTGGCTTCAGGAAGGAGATACAAGGACCTGAGCTTTGAAAGAGTGGCTAGGATTTAAATAGGCTAGAGTTCAAATAGGCACCACTGCAAAGCAGGAAGGGCATTTCCTGAAATTGGGTGAATGTATTCTTTTGCAGCTGTTCTGAGAGATTATCTATCTAGGGGATCTGAATTTAATTTTCTTTGAATAGTTGTTTTTGACAGGTTTATACCAAGTTCATATTTCCTATGGTATGTTTGTTTCTCTTTCATTTTTCTTCTGATCGTCGGAGGTGATGCTAACTGCCTGTGTGATCTTTGCAGCAAGAAAATTTCTAAAATGCAAGTCTTCCTTGTATTGTTCTAATCAGAGAGAAATCACTGACTATAATAAGCATTGAGTCCTTTTCCTAGTGTTTAAGTATTTACACTTGTTTAATATGCAGTATTTTTTTTTTTACTATTGTTACTATTAGAATTCTCTGACAAGTGTATTTTCAGTAAAATTTGACTATAAGATTTAAACAAGATGAACAGAATCTGATGAGTATTTTGAACAAATGAACAGAATCTGAGATCCGTGCACACATTTATTCAGTTTCAAAGGCATAGAATGCCTACTGTGTTCCCAGCACCCTAGAAGATGCCCTGTGGGAAAAAATTGAGATTGGGGTAAGTGAAACCATAGATGCTATAGCGGTTGGGTTCACGATCATTATGAAACCAACATTCCTTTAAAAAAAAAACACAACAACTCAGATCCTGGTAAGTGTTTGGTCTCCTAGCAGAAGATAGTGAGATAAAAAAAAAAAAAAGAAACACATTACATTTGATATTCTATAACATATCTGGAGACCCTCTGCTTTCATTCCAACTTGAATATCATGATGAGGGTTAGAATTGCTGTGCTAGTTAAAAAGTATGGAAAGAAATTGTAACCCTTCCCTCTAATATCTGGGTATTGCTCAGTGGCTGGTGCAGTGGAGATGGGTTGGTAAAATGGCTGGTTTTATGAGTGATAGCAGAAGCTTATTTCTTTCCTTTTATCACAGACTCCAGTTGGGCAGCAGTGCTGGTAATGACTGGATTCACATCTCAAACAGTGACTTGGAAAGTGTGATTATTCTTTGTTTTCTTAACTGTTGACATACTTAAAATTTTGGAGCACTGATAAAATATTAGATAAATAGCTTTAACTTTAGATATGGTCTCTTACAAAGCATTAAGTATACTCTCATATTCTATTTATAGATACATTTAGGGCCCAGAATTGGAAAATCACAGGCTTAGGAGTTGGAAAGACCAGAAGTTTCTGCATTCTTAATCTATTACTAAAGCCTTGGGTCTCTAACTTGGCCTCTCTTAACCTGAAATTTCTGGTCTCGTAATTGGTGTTAACAGCCTGATCTCATAGACTTGTTTAGAGAATTCCGTGAAATAACCAATGGGATAATCCATCTCCCATTATGATTGCTCTGTAATTATTAGTTCCCTTCCCTTACTCAACAAAGTATAGATCATCAAAAATTGGAACTAGCAGAAACTAGAGGTTACAGCCAGCGAATTCTAGCCTAAGAATCCCAGATAATAAGAATGGCATATGAAAGACACTATATTTAACTGCTTTTCCCACTCATTTTTATTAATCACACATTTCTACCAAAACCTTTTGATATTTCAATGAAAGGTGAAAAATTGTAATTAGATGGGAGGAGTGGTACATTTAGAATTAAGCATGAGGAAAGCTTGTAAGAGCACAGATGGATGAATGCTAAGAATCCTGTTTGCTAAGTGATTCACTACGTGAGCTTTGGGGAAATGGCTCTTCTATAATTTTCAGTAGTTTGTGATTTCCCCTTCAAAGCAGGATCTTCAAGGGGAACAGAATATAACCTCTGTCTAATTCCACTCAGTATTTCATTTCTCTTTTGTTTGCAAGGTATTAATTATTAAATGTGGCTCATATTGATAATTATATTGGATCTTATTTATTAACGACTCACCATTAAGCTTAAACTTAATATCTCCAGAGGTTCTCAGGTCTCTATTTTTGCAGGTCATTGCTCTTTTTCACTTTCCAGGACTGAATGCTGAGAAGGTTTCAAAAGTGGGGGCTTAAGGTAGATGGATCTTGATGGTGTAATTACCCACGACATAGTTCATTACCACGAATGGAGTCATCCATGCAGCCAAAAGCAGAGAAGTGGGCCTACAGAATAGTGAATGAATAGGCAACAAATTTTTACACCAGGGAGGGCAATCATACATATGAGCAGTAAGTGATCAGAGCACAACAGAAAGGCACACACTTTTTATTTTGCCCGGAGTATGCATGTTTTCTTTTGGTGCTTTTTCAGAAGAAAGATTTCATTTTCAAATACAAAATGTTTTTCCTTTTTTCCTTGAAGAACGTAGATATGGTAAGAGATGCAGAATGATGAAGACAAAAATCAGCTTGTGATACTGCCTCCTCTGGCCCTCATTTAATTACACCTAATTCCTTACATTCAAAATATCAGTGACATGGATTGTAAATTTACACTATGAGAGGATGAAAATTAACTGACTTGTTCCACATGGTAAAAAGTATATGCTAACTTGCAAGCGTTCTTAATGTGGATTTTAGAGAGAGGTTTAATTAGTAGCAACAAAACCAGTGAACCTCACGTCTCCAGTTCCCATATGGTGCCTGTGGGACCCACAGAGTCGTTGAGTCATGATCTCCCTCAGTCAGGAATCTCTCCCTCAGAACTCTCAGACTGACATTGCACTGAGCAGACAAGCTTTTCTCCCCCCGGACTCCCCAGGGTNGTGAACCTCACGTCTCCAGTTCCCATATGGTGCCTGTGGGACCCACAGAGTCGTTGAGTCATGATCTCCCTCAGTCAGGAATCTCTCCCTCAGAACTCTCAGACTGACATTGCACTGAGCAGACAAGCTTTTCTCCCCCCGGACTCCCCAGGGTGTCTCTAGCAATTGTTTTCCTGTGGTTTACTGCTCCCAGAGTGCTCCTCTTCTGTAGACTACTTCCAACACCTCCAAAGTAACCCCTTCTTGATTTTTATCCTAAGTAACAGATATTCTTAATGAGCCCTTGCTCATGCATGGGAAGGAAATTTCCCTATTGCACCAGTGCTCAACTGAAATTTCAAAGCTTCTATCCATCCCTGAAATTAGAAAAAATGAAATCTTTCATCCAGGTAATTATAGTTTCCAACCTCTCTGTTTTGTCTGGCCAGTGGAGTCACCCCCACTCATCCAGGATGATCACTGTCTGCGGTGGTTCCAGTGTGAATATGTTGGACAGCATTTTACATCATGTTTGTTGTTGTTGTGTGTGTGTATGTGTGTGCATAGGGGGTAGTTTGGAAAACATGTCTGGGAATGGGAGTATTTTTTTTTTTTTTTGCATTTTTCTCTAAGGGGTTAAATGTGTTAAACAGATATTTAGAACTTTGTAGTTTTAGAATGTTTTTAGATTTACAGGAGTCACAAAGATAGTACAGAGAATTCTTGTCTGTTTCTATCTCAGTTCCTCTATTAACATTTTACATCATTGAAAAAGTACCTGATGCTGGGAAAAATTTGAGGGCAAGAAGAGAAAGGGGCGACAGAGGATGAGATGGTTGGATGGCATCACCGACCCAATGAACATGAGTTTGAGCAAACTTCTGGAGATAGTGAAAGACAGGGAAGCTTGGCGTGCTGCAGTTCATGGGGTCTCAAACAATTGGACATGACTTTGCGACTGAACAGCTATGACAACAAGGCTTCCCAGGTGGTGCTAGTGGTAAAGGATCCGCCTGCCAGTGCAGGAGATGCAAGAACTGGCTTCAATCCCTGGGTCGGAAAGATCTCCTGAAGGAGGAAATGGCAAACCATTTTTCATTTCCTCCAGTCGACTCCAGTATCCTTGCCTGAAAAATCTGATGGACAGAGGAGCTGGGCGGGCTACAGTCCGTAGGGTTGCAAAGAGTTGGACATGACTGAGCACGCACCCAAATGGTACGTTAGTCGCAGTGAAAGGGCCAGTGTTAGTATATTATTATCAACTTAACTCCACACTTTATTTGAATGCCACTATTTTTTCCTCCCTCAGGTCCTTTTCTGTTTTTGGATGCACATTACATTTAGTTGCCATGCCTGTTAGTTTTCTGTATAACACTTTCTCTGACTTTTCTTGTTTTTGAGAACTTAGGCAGTTTTGAGGAAGACTCGTCAGGTATTTTGTACACTGTCCTTCAGTTTGGATTTATCTGACACCCTCCTCATGCTTAGACTCAGGTTATCTGTTTTTGGAGGAAGAACATAGAGGTGAAGTACAATTCCCATCACATCATGTCAAGTACACAGGCTATCAACATGACTGATGATGTTATCCTTGATCACCTGCTGAAGAAATGAGGCCAGCTTTCTCCCGTGTGCACTTCTTTCTTCTCTCTCCCTTTTCTGCACTCTAGTCTCTGGAAGGAAGTCAGTAAGTGTGTAAGTAAGTATAGCCCACACTCAAGAGTAGGAGGGGCTTTAACTCCATATCCTTGAAAGGAGAATATCTACATACGTTATTCTGAATTCTTTTGTGAGTGAGATTTGTCACTTCTTCCCTGGTTTATTTATTTGTTCAGTCATTTATTTTATCACTATCTGTTTTATTCACTGCTAAGAACCTAAGCATTGTCTGTATATAGAGATCACTCAATTAATACACCTTAAATGAATTAATGTAATTGTAGGGTCAGGAAGAACCCAAATGTTCTCTGATCACTTCAACATAAATTTGTGCAAAAATCCTGGTATTTCTTCTTTTAGTCCATGAAAATGGAAAAGAAAAACCTGCCTTCAGGATTATTGTAGGATATTGGTTAATATAATCACAATTCTTGAAACATAGAAAGTATGCTGGTAATAGTGGTTATTCTTACCTTCTAGAGATGTTAATTATTCACTTCAGACATTAAATCTATGAGAATGAAATTATCATCCATCACTGTGGGCTATATAATTCAGATAATATTCCTTTTAAAGTAACTGAGACTCAAACTATAGGTTGATGTTCAATTTATACTTGTAAATTAATTACACTTCTCTTATTATTAAGATTCAGTTGATATTCTGATTTAATTTCTCCACCTCTAGAATTTTGGCTCATAAAACTCTTTGTCCTCTTCTATTTTGCATGATAGACTATAAAATTCTAAATATAAATAGCTTTATTTTGATGATGTATAAAAAATACTTTTATGCCTTAGAATAATACAAAGATTCAATAAAATGATTCTGCAGAAATAGTATTTACTATGGTTAAATGCAACAATGTTTTATTTTGAAGGGCAGTAAATTAGTGTTAACGCTGTCAGAGAACACTTGGGTTTCTTCTGACCTTGTGGCTATTTTCATTTATTTCAGATTTATTAATTAAACTATCACTACATGTAGACATTGCTTTGGGGACTCAGAAATAAAATAGATAATGATTCTGCTCTCAGGACAATAGACAACAATAATTTTAAAAGTGTTTGTATTCTGTATTAGGTGATACTAAGTGCTTTGGAGAAGGAGGGAGACTAGAAATGCAGGATGGAGGGAGGGAGTGTAATTTGCTCTTTTATTTGGAAGGACACATTCACATGGTAGTGTTTAGGCAAAGGCCTGAAGGAAGTGAGAGAGTGAATCATCCTGATATCAGGGGGAAGAACATTTCACATGGAGAAAATAGCACATGCAAAAGCCCTGCGATGGGAACATAATGTCAGTATTTTAGGGACTCTGAGGGACACTCCAACTAGTGTTCATTAGAGCAGGTTTTGGATATGTGTATTTAGTATTCATGACCAAACCAAAATGGAGTTAAATTTAAAAAACTCAACTACATTTATTTTAATCTTTAACCTCTATTTATTTCTGTAAACACAGCATCTTTCCTAACAAAATATGCAGTAGAATATTTGTGCTCCTGTGAGCTGGCATTCTCATTGCTTTTTCTTAGAAAAGAAATTTTGTTTAAAATTGCTACTAAGATTTGATTCAAGAGTCTTAAGCTTCATAAAAGCTTTATATGGACTTTTTCTTTTCACAGAACATGTAGCAAATATACATTCTATTTATGTTATATTGCTCCACAACAGCCTTCTTCTCCCAGTATGGTGAGCCTTGCTATAAACAGATTCATTGAGACCTGGTCACTTTTTAATATGAAAAGCAATTATATGAATACTATTATGCTCCCAAGAAATATATTCTTCAGTATTTCTTATAAAGTTAAAGAGAGACTGTGATATTGATGACCCATTTAGTCCCATAGTTGGACCAAATTTCGTGCTCTAAAATGTCTTGGTTTAAAAACATTAAAAAATTTTTTTTCTCAAAATATTCACATATGAAATCTTCATATATAACAACCTTAGGTCAAATTAAAGATCTTTTTCCTTTATCTGCAATACAGGGTTCACAGAGGTCTGTGTTTTCATTGGAGCAGTCAGATTTCAAGTGAAGGATTATTGTTTGGTGCTTTGTGACGTCTTCAGAGAGACACATTTAGTTGGGTTATGTCTGCTAAGAGCATTACTATCTTCCCTATAGATTTCAGACAGCAAAAGGGGTGTCATCTTTGTGGATGATTATCATTGTATTTGGATTGAAGAGCATGGCCTAAGTCAGGTGGGTGTGTGTATGTGTAATTTAGTTTTTGTTTAGCTTCCATTTGGCTTAAGGTGAGAAGACTTCATGTATCTTTGGAAATGATATTTTAAAATGACATTTGGTTATTTGGCTAAGTTGGAACTAGAGCAACTAATTTTTGATCTAAAATATTGCTTTTAAAGATAAATTATGTCTCCTTATAGAGTTTTGAGTATTTTCCAGATAATTTCTAAAAATAGAAACTATGATCATAGAGTTTGTGTTTTCCAGATAATTTTTTAAAATAGAAACATAAAAAGTGATTGCATCTTGAAAAAGAGAAGCAGTTGTCCCAAAGCAAATGTTTTTTAATAAAAAGATATTTTTTATCTCTTTCTAAAATGCAAGTGAAAGTCACTCAGTCATGTCCAACTCTTTGTGACCCCATGAACTATACAATCCATGGAATTCTCCAGGCCAGAATACTGGAAAGGGTAGCCTTTCCCTTCTCCAGGGGATCTTCCCAACCCAGGGATCGAACCCAGGTCTGTCTCCCACATTGCGAGCAGATTCTTCACCAGTTGAGCCATAAGGGAAGCCCTCTAAAATGCAAGCATTCTACTATAACATTCTTTTGCATGTGCTGTGCAGGTAAATTGCTTTTCTGAGGGAAAAGAAGGCCCAGACTTATAGCATTTGCTGACTTCCCTATTGAAGATACTTCTTCTATGGCTAATTTCAAGCTGCTTATAATTTAACAAATGGCTTACCAAATTCTTGAAAATTCAGCAATCAGCTTTAGGGAGTACTTACGAGTAGGTTTCAGCCTGCTTACAAAAATACTTATTCTCTTTCTTTAGAAAAGTGTGAATGTGAGACCTACCTTGGTTAACTTTAAAACTGTTTGAATTTTCTTCTTTCATTTTGTTTTTATTACTTGTCAGGTCTTAGTTTCTGTTAATCTAACAGGGACAGGACAGTACCTTTCTGATTATGTGGAAATTGAATGAAGTACTGGAACAGCTATGACCTTTGGATGGTCCAATAATTTGTTAAATTAATAGCACCTAGTCTAAATGTACAATCGGTATCACCCTGATCTTTTCCCCAGTTCTCATGACTTCAAGGAATTTCCTCTTTCTCTAGGCTAGACTCATAGCATCAGCATAGCACAGTTTCATTTACACAGAAAAAAAAAATCACTAACTAAATTTGGGAATTGAATGCAATATTTTCTCATTTTTAATATGCTATCAGTTGTAAAATATACCCTTGACTTATTATGAGTTCTCATGGAAAATAAACTATATGAAATGTATTCATGGTTGAATCCTCTTTCAGAAAGCTGTGTGTGTATGTTTGAAAATTGAGTCTACATTTTGGAAACATGATGGTAATGTTATATAAATAATATGAAAGCTTTGGTATGGTGTGAGCAAGGTTGAAATAGGATTACCTATTTCAGGATTGGGCTTTTTCAATTGGAGGAAGCAGACTTATTTTTTCTCCTTCAGAAGTTTCAAATCATTGAAACTTTTATGTCACAATATTTGTGGGTATTGTATTGATGCCAAACTATTCTATTTTCTATCAGAAAATGAGCTTTGCAACAATTTTTTTCTTCTTTTTCTTTAAAACTGTCTTGTACCATCTCCATTTAAGTTGCTAAACAAAACTGATGCCCCAGCTTAGAATCTCTTGAGCAGATGATGAGTAAATGCACGGAATCCACCTTTATTATATCACCATCTGAAACCAAACCACATAATTATATGCCAGAAAAGGATATTATTACATTTAAGGCAAAACAACAAATGAAGAACTTACATTGGGACATATGGATTTTCCTTTCTTTTTCTAATTTGATTTTTGTGTGACATGTTTTGAATTGTAAGATTCCTTGCTGTCTTTATCTTTTTCTCTTTCTATTTCTGTTTCTCAAGTAATCAATTGATCTATTATAGTATGCAAGGTGAATGCAAGAAAACAATTACAAATTGATAGTCTGAATCATGAAAACAAAATTTTCTCTATATGTTTCTATTACTATTAATATCTTGTCCACTTAATGACATAATAAAAAGTTACATATTTTTCCTGGTTCTTTTTTTTTTTTTTGCTACCAACGTTTTTCTTAATCAAGAGCCTTGCATTAACTATTCCCCAAGTTTTCTGCTTATTGGGCAGAATGTTGAGTGGATTAGGTTTATATAATACTGGCATGGTGAGGATTCATTTAAAGCAAATGGTGAAAATTCGATTAGATTAAAATACCTTTATTGAACAATTTTGAATTTCTGAAGGCAACAGACAAGTATGACATGGTTAACACATCATTAATTCAGTAAGCATGCAAGACTAAGCTTAAAAAAGACCAATAGGAGTGGAAGCTTTCCTTTAGGATTTCAGTGTGTTGTAGGAAATATAAATACAGATTTCAAAGGTCTACTCAGACCAAAAATATCAGAATGTCCAGATGTTGAACCTGAGCATATGTTTTCAATATTGTACAGTGATGTTTAGAAATCTTTGATCTATATCGTGTATGATCTACATAACAAGCCGAATTTTTACCAGGTCCATGCATTGGAGGAGGAAATGGCAACCCACTCCAGTGTTCTTGCCTGGAGAATCCCAGGGACGGGGTCCAACCTCTCTGTTTTGTCTGGCCAGTGGAGTCACCCCCACTCATCCAAGATGATCACTGTCTGCGGTGGTTCCAGTGTGAATATGTTGGACAGCATTTTACATCATGTTTGTTGTTGTTGTGTGTGTGTATGTGTGTGCATAGGGGGTAGTTTGGAAAACATGTCTGGGAATGGGAGTTTTTTTTTTTTTTTTTGCATTTTTCTCTAAGGGGTTAAATGTGTTAAACAGATATTTAGAACTTTGTAGTTTTAGAATGTTTTTAGATTTACAGGAGTCACAAAGATAGTACAGAGAATTCTTGTCTGTTTCTATCTCAGTTCCTCTATTAACATTTTACATCATTGAAAAAGTACCTGATGCTGGGAAAAATTTGAGGGCAAGAAGAGAAAGGGGCGACAGAGGATGAGATGGTTGGATGGCATCACCGACCCAATGAACATGAGTTTGAGCAAACTTCTGGAGATAGTGAAAGACAGGGAAGCTTGGCGTGCTGCAGTTCATGGGGTCTCAAACAATTGGACATGACTTTGCGACTGAACAGCTATGACGACAAGGCTTCCCAGGTGGTGCTAGTGGTAAAGGATCCGCCTGCCAGTGCAGGAGATGCAAGAACTGGCTTCAATCCCTGGGTCGGAAAGATCTCCTGAAGGAGGAAATGGCAAACCATTTTTCATTTCCTCCAGTCGACTCCAGTATCCTTGCCTGAAAAATCTGATGGACAGAGGAGCTGGGCGGGCTACAGTCCGTAGGGTTGCAAAGAGTTGGACATGACTGAGCACGCACCCAAATGGTACGTTAGTCGCAGTGAAAGGGCCAGTGTTAGTATATTATTATCAACTTAACTCCACATTCACCGACCCAATGAACATGAGTTTGAGCAAACTTCTGGAGATAGTGAAAGACAGGGAAGCTTGGCG
Organism: Oreotragus oreotragus; assembly: GCA_006410675.1. Lineage (NCBI taxonomy): Eukaryota > Metazoa > Chordata > Mammalia > Artiodactyla > Bovidae > Oreotragus > Oreotragus oreotragus. Next base: position 163,448 of record SJYX01021225.1, on the reverse strand, counting down.
TGCTGCAGTTCATGGGGTCTCAAACAATTGGACATGACTTTGCGACTGAACAGCTATGACAACAAGGCTTCCCAGGTGGTGCTAGTGGTAAAGGATCCGCCTGCCAGTGCAGGAGATGCAAGACATGGCTTCAATCCCTGGGTCGGAAAGATCTCCTGAAGGAGGAAATGGCAAACCATTTTTCATTTCCCCCAGTCGACTCCAGTATCCTTGCCTGAAAAATTCGATGGACAGAGGAGCTGGGCGGGCTACAATCCGTAGGGTTGCAAAGAGTTGGACATGACTGAGCACACACCCAAATGGTACGTTAGTCGCAGTGAAAGGGCCAGTGTTAGTATATTATTATCAACTTAACTCCACANAGAGGAGCTGGGCGGGCTACAGTCCGTAGGGTTGCAAAGAGTTGGACATGACTGAGCACGCACCCAAATGGTACGTTAGTCGCAGTGAAAGGGCCAGTGTTAGTATATTATTATCAACTTAACTCCACACTTTATTTGAATGCCACTATTTTTTCCTCCCTCAGGTCCTTTTCTGTTTTTGGATGCACATTACATTTAGTTGCCATGCCCGTTAGTTTTCTGTATAACACTTTCTCTGACTTTTCTTGTTTTTGAGAACTTAGGCAGTTTTGAGGAAGACTCGTCAGGTATTTTGTACACTGTCCTTCAGTTTGGATTTATCTGACACCCTCCTCATGCTTAGACTCAGGTTATCTGCTTTTGGAGGAAGAACATAGAGGTGAAGTACAATTCCCATCACATCATGTCAAGTACACAGGCTATCAACATGACTGATGATGTTATCCTTGATCACCTGCTGAAGAAATGAGGCCAGCTTTCTCCCGTGTGCACTTCTTTCTTCTCTCTCCCTTTTCTGCACTCTAGTCTCTGGAAGGAAGTCAGTAAGTGTGTAAGTAAGTATAGCCCACACTCAAGAGTAGGAGGGGCTTTAACTCCATATCCTTGAAAGGAGAATATCTACATACATTATTCTGAATTCTTCTGTGAGTGAGATTTGTCACTTCTTCCCTGGTTTATTTATTTGTTCAGTCATTTATTTTATCACTATCTGTTTTATTCACTGCTAAGAACCTAAGCATTGTCTGTATATAGAGATCACTCAATTAATACACCTTAAATGAATTAATGTAATTGTAGGGTCAGGAAGAACCCAAATGTTCTCTGATCACTTCAACATAAATTTGTGCAAAAATCCTGGTATTTCTTCTTTTAGTCCATGAAAATGGAAAAGAAAAACCTGCCTTCAGGATTATTGTAGGATATTGGTTAATATAATCACAATTCTTGAAACATAGAAAGTATGCTGGTAATAGTGGTTATTCTTACCTTCTAGAGATGTTTATTATTCACTTCAGACATTAAATCTATGAGAATGAAATTATCATCCATCACTGTGGGCTATATAATTCAGATAATATTCCTTTTAAAGTAACTGAGACTCAAACTATAGGTTGATGTTCAATTTATACTTGTAAATTAATTACACTTCTCTTATTATTAAGATTCAGTTGATATTCTGATTTAATTTCTCCACCTCTAGAATTTTGGCTCATAAAACTCTTTGTCCTCTTCTATTTTGCATGATAGACTATAAAATTCTAAATATAAATAGCTTTATTTTGATGATGTATAAAAAATACTTTTATGCCTTAGAATAATACAAAGATTCAATAAAATGATTCTGCAGAAATAGTATTTACTATGGTTAAATGCAACAATGTTTTATTTTGAAGGGCAGTAAATTAGTGTTAACGCTGTCAGAGAACACTTGGGTTTCTTCTGACCTTGTGGCTATTTTCATTTATTTCAGATTTATTAATTAAACTATCACTACATGTAGACATTGCTTTGGGGACTCAGAAATAAAATAGATAATGATTCTGCTCTCAGGACAATAGACAACAATAATTTTAAAAGTGTTTGTATTCTGTATTAGGTGATACTAAGTGCTTTGGAGAAGGAGGGAGACTAGAAATGCAGGATGGAGGGAGGGAGTGTAATTTGCTCTTTTATTTGGAAGGACACATTCACATGGTAGTGTTTAGGCAAAGGCCTGAAGGAAGTGAGAGAGTGAATCATCCTGATATCAGGGGGAAGAACATTTCACATGGAGAAAATAGCACATGCAAAAGCCCTGCGATGGGAACATAATGTCAGTATTTTAGGGACTCTGAGGGACACTCCAACTAGTGTTCATTAGAGCAGGTTTTGGATATGTGTATTTAGTATTCATGACCAAACCAAAATGGAGTTAAATTTAAAAAACTCAACTACATTTATTTTAATCTTTAACCTCTATTTATTTCTGTAAACACAGCATCTTTCCTAACAAAATATGCAGTAGAATATTTGTGCTCCTGTGAGCTGGCATTCTCATTGCTTTTTCTTAGAAAAGAAATTTTGTTTAAAATTGCTACTAAGATTTGATTCAAGAGTCTTAAGCTTCATAAAAGCTTTATATGGACTTTTTCTTTTCACAGAACATGTAGCAAATATACATTCTATTTATGTTATATTGCTCCACAACAGCCTTCTTCTCCCAGTATGGTGAGCCTTGCTATAAACAGATTCATTGAGACCTGGTCACTTTTTAATATGAAAAGCAATTATATGAATACTATTATGCTCCCAAGAAATATATTCTTCAGTATTTCTTATAATGTTAAAGAGAGACTGTGATATTGATGACCCATTTAGTCCCATAGTTGGACCAAATTTCGTGCTCTAAAATGTCTTGGTTTAAAAACATTAAAAAATTTTTTTTCTCAAAATATTCACATATGAAATCTTCATATATAACAACCTTAGGTCAAATTAAAGATCTTTTTCCTTTATCTGCAATACAGGGTTCACAGAGGTCTGTGTTTTCATTGGAGCAGTCAGATTTCAAGTGAAGGATTATTGTTTGGTGCTTTGTGACGTCTTCAGAGAGACACATTTAGTTGGGTTATGTCTGCTAAGAGCATTACTATCTTCCCTATAGATTTCAGACAGCAAAAGGGGTGTCATCTTTGTGGATGATTATCATTGTATTTGGATTGAAGAGCATGGCCTAAGTCAGGTGGGTGTGTGTATGTGTAATTTAGTTTTTGTTTAGCTTCCATTTGGCTTAAGGTGAGAAGACTTCATGTATCTTTGGAAATGATATTTTAAAATGACATTTGGTTATTTGGCTAAGTTGGAACTAGAGCAACTAATTTTTGATCTAAAATATTGCTTTTAAAGATAAATTATGTCTCCTTATAGAGTTTTGAGTATTTTCCAGATAATTTCTAAAAATAGAAACTATGATCATAGAGTTTGTGTTTTCCAGATAATTTTTTAAAATAGAAACATAAAAAGTGATTGCATCTTGAAAAAGAGAAGCAGTTGTCCCAAAGCAAATGTTTTTTAATAAAAAGATATTTTTTATCTCTTTCTAAAATGCAAGTGAAAGTCACTCAGTCATGTCCAACTCTTTGTGACCCCATGAACTATACAATCCATGGAATTCTCCAGGCCAGAATACTGGAAAGGGTAGCCTTTCCCTTCTCCAGGGGATCTTCCCAACCCAGGGATCGAACCCAGGTCTGTCTCCCACATTGCGAGCAGATTCTTCACCAGTTGAGCCATAAGGGAAGCCCTCTAAAATGCAAGCATTCTACTATAACATTCTTTTGCATGTGCTGTGCAGGTAAATTGCTTTTCTGAGGGAAAAGAAGGCCCAGACTTATAGCATTTGCTGACTTCCCTATTGAAGATACTTCTTCTATGGCTAATTTCAAGCTGCTTATAATTTAACAAATGGCTTACCAAATTCTTGAAAATTCAGCAATCAGCTTTAGGGAGTACTTACGAGTAGGTTTCAGCCTGCTTACAAAAATACTTATTCTCTTTCTTTAGAAAAGTGTGAATGTGAGACCTACCTTGGTTAACTTTAAAACTGTTTGAATTTTCTTCTTTCATTTTGTTTTTATTACTTGTCAGGTCTTAGTTTCTGTTAATCTAACAGGGACAGGACAGTACCTTTCTGATTATGTGGAAATTGAATGAAGTACTGGAACAGCTATGACCTTTGGATGGTCCAATAATTTGTTAAATTAATAGCACCTAGTCTAAATGTACAATCGGTATCACCCTGATCTTTTCCCCAGTTCTCATGACTTCAAGGAATTTCCTCTTTCTCTAGGCTAGACTCATAGCATCAGCATAGCACAGTTTCATTTACACAGAAAAAAAAAATCACTAACTAAATTTGGGAATTGAATGCAATATTTTCTCATNGGAGATCCAACCAGTCCATTCTGAAGGAGATCAACCCTGGGATTTCTTTGGAAGGAATGATGCTAAAGCTGAAACTCCAATACTTTGGCCACCTCATGCGAAGAGTTGACTCATTGAAAAGGACTCTGATGCTGGGAGGGATTGAGGGCAGGAGGAGAAAGGGATGACCGAGGATGAGATGGCTGGATGGTGTCACGGACTCGGGAGTTGGTGATGGACAGGGAGGCCTGGCGTGCTGCGATTCATGGGGTCGCAAAGAGTCAGACACAACTGAGCAACTGAACTGAACTGACTCTGTGTTGTCGAACTTTCTTATCTGTACATGAATGGGAAAGCTTTCTACCTTTAAAGGTCAGAGCTTTGAGAGTGGGCTACCCTGTGTATTTCAGGCTGTAGGCAGCATTCTTCTGCAAAAGTGCAGGGCCAACATGACTAAGCACAGGCATCAGAGCACAAGACTCAGCGCTGAAGGAATAGACTCCTTACAGAATCAGGTTTGTTCTTCTCTGTCACAAAATTAATTTTAGGGGTTTCTATTTTCCCCTTCTTCAAAAGCAAATATATTCTCTTCTTTAATTTTGTTTTCTCCCAGCTTGACATTTTGTGATGGAATAAGTTCTTTCCATTTTTCAAATTCACTCACAGCTATTCTGAACATCTACTCCCTGGCCTACTTCCCACCCTGCTTCACTCTTAATGGTAGAGAAACTGTTTTCAGTTGCAGAAACTCAACTAGAAAAATGTAATTTATTTAGCCCTCAGCCAATTCTATATTGTTTCTTACACTGAGACTAAAATCATCATCTTTATGCAGTCTTCCTGCTACTTCTAAAATCCTCTCACTCTTTAATTTAATGAGCCCCTATTCTATAACATACTAACTTGGTACTGGAGAAATATAAATACAACATGTGCTTGAACTCTGCTGGGGGAAGTCAGTGTGATTTAAATAAGCATAACATAAGGCAAACATCAGGTTTATAAAAATATGCTGAAAGTTTCCAAGCCCCCAAGGCTTCTTGGGACCTTTTTCTTTTATGTCCAAATAAAACACTCAAGACCCCAAACCCACATCGTGAGAAGTTCAGTGTCATTTTCTAGGGTCTGAGAATCCCTGTCTGCCAGCATTTATACTCTCCCAGTGTATGCCTGCCTGCAGCTGCAAGCAACCCTAGACTCTATCCTGCATCATTTTTCATCTTCCCCTGCCTGTTTCTTCCTGGCTTTCAGGACTTAACCTAGTTTGGACGTTTCTCCTTCATTTCTGAAGAGAATCATTAGCCAAAGGTTGTTGTGTTGTGAAACTGAGAAATCTAGAAATGTTACTGAGTCCAAACCCCCTTTGCTTGCCACAGAGAGGAGGTGTCGAGGCAAGCAATATAACTTTATTCAAAAAGCCAACTGACTGAGAAGATGGCAGACTAATCTGTCCAAATAATCATCCCATCAAGTTCTGAGTGCCAGATTCTGTCATAAACTAGAGATGAGGAGAGGTGAGGAAATATTATAAAGTGAAAAGGCCATTAATCTTGCAAATATCACCTAGAATGGCAAGCCTGGAGAGGGGATGTGTTAACTTCTTCCTTCCTGTAGCCATGCTATAGTCCTGAACAAAGGCACTTCGGTTTAATATTCATTCAGAGGGGCAGAGTTTCCTTAGGCAGGCCATTATGTATAAATAGCATTCTTTAGTAAACAGAAGCAACTGGAAAGCAAAGGTTAAAGTAAAAGAAACAGATCCAGCTTGGAGTCAGTTCTTTCCTGTAACAGAAACAATGGAAACTCATTATAGTTCAGAACAGGAAACCAGTAAAATTTTTTACTTTGGTCATATATTCTTCGTGTATGTAAATCACTCATTCGTGTATTTCTTTGGGTCCCAGACTTCCCAAATATTGCTAGGGTTCACCCTCACCCTTCCATCCAAAACCCATCTTCCATCTTTATTTCGAAAATGTTAGAGGAAAGTTTCCAAGTTATCCAGGAGGAATCAAAAGTTGATGGTTAAAAAAAAAAAAAAGAAAGCAAACAGGATGGAAGATGGCAGAGAAGTAGGTGGACGTGGAGTACGTCTGTCTTCACAGAGGCATCAAGAATACATCTTCAGGTCTTCAGATGCAGAAGTACTTGCAGAACACCAGCTGGGAGCAGACAGGAGTACCTGACCACTGGAAAAGAATACATAGAACCAAGTGAAACTTGGTAGGATGAAGGAACTCGGGGCAGAAACAGCAGTATTAGTAGGACTGGACCTGCCCTTGGTGGGTTAGGGAACTGAAGCAGGGGTCCCATCCCCACATCGAGGCAATTGTCTGGGTTCGGAGAGAAACATTTAAGGCTGAGAATGGAACAGCTGATCTGTGGCAGCCTAAATGAAATGAGGAGACAGTCATTGTCGCAGTCATATGTATCCTAGACAGGGATGCAGGTCCCCTAGAAGGCGGGGTGGCTGGGGGCTGAAGTGCAGGGACTGTGGAGCAATCCCAGGGCGAAGGCTGCTGTTGACTGTGGAGAGACTGACTGAGGGGATGTAAGGGAGGAGGAAAGCCAGGCAGCCACAGAAGCAAGGTGATACTGCTGAGTCATGCATAGGGGATGGAGCCATCACTGTAGCCTCTCTCTCTGCCCCCCACACCAACATTGGCAGCTCAACAGTGGAGAGACCAGCCCATCAAATACCTGATGAGTGGAACCACCCAGGGTGCCCCTTTAAGTGCCTGACATGCCAATCTACAGAGTAGGACCCCAACCATGGGGGCCCGTCTATGTGCCTGACTCACCAAACAACAGAGGTGGACCCCAGGCAAGGGAGTCCTCTAAGTGCCTGAATGGGCAGAGCTATGGAGAAAGACTAGCCAAAGAAGCCACCTTTGCCAGCTACCAGAGCTTGCAAAAACTCTGATAGGGCCATAACTCCTGCAGCTGAGGCAGTCCGTGTCCCTGCACACTTGGCACCCTGAGACCCACGCAGCTGCACCACATTCACGCTCAGCCCTCAGAGATGCCATTGGCAAAGGAAAGTCCTTTGTCTCTGCATGTGGGGTCACTTTGATCGTGTCCACCTCTGTGGCACCATGGACTGTGGCCTGCCAGGATTCTCTTGTTAGTGGGGTTCTCCGTGTAAGAATACTGAAGTGTATTGGCCAATACTGGTTGTCATACCCCTCAAGAATGCTGTATTTTCTGCTGCCCTAGCCACCAGCTCCCCTGAGTACCTGGTGCTGCCAGAACCGCTGAGACCCAGGCAGCTGCATCACCTCCACACCTGGCCTGCACTGGGGCAGACCCAAGTCCTCCAGGGCAGCCTCAGGAGCAAACCCCAGTGGACGACCCACATGCAGAAGTGGAAATAAAATCACAGTTGAAACCCAGGAGCAGTGTGGCTAAGGAAGAAGACCCAAAACCTTCCCATCAGCTGTACAAGCTGCAGATTAAATCCACACAACCAACTAGGCTGACTCTGTGTCTATAGAATATATAAAAGAACATTGCGAGCTCCCACAAAAGAAAACACACTAGTTCTGATAGCTGTGGATGTTTGACAGCAAGAACACACAGGAGTAAGACTGGATTAGAGTCTGAGTTGCCTCCACAGCATGTCCAGAGACCAGCACAGTGTTGGAGGCTGTCTTAGGGGGGTGAGGTGGACTGTGACTCCCAGCAGGGGAAAGGACGCTGACAGCAGAGAGTCAAGAAAAAATTTTTATTATTCCTATATTTTGACTTGTTCTGTAGTTTATNCTGGATTAGAGTCTGAGTTGCCTCCACAGCATGTCCAGAGACCAGCACAGTGTTGGAGGCTGTCTTAGGGGGGTGAGGTGGACTGTGACTCCCAGCAGGGGAAAGGACGCTGACAGCAGAGAGTCAAGAAAAAATTTTTATTATTCCTATATTTTGACTTGTTCTGTAGTTTATTTTGGATTTTTTTTCTTGTTTTTCCCTTTGATCCCGCCTCTGTTGTAGTTGTCGATTTTAAGAGCACTATGAAATCTAATTAAGCTTTTGAGGTTTTTTCAATCACAGTTTTTATTGCTGTTATAAACCTCTTCCTGTACGTTGACCTTTTGTGCTTCTATGGAGTTTTCCTTTTTTTGTTTTTCTTCTTTTTCTTTTCTTTTAATTTTAATTTTTAAATATTTTAAACCTATTATTATTTGTTTCTATATTTATTCCTTTG
>SJYX01021225.1:127949-146772 GCA_006410675.1 Oreotragus oreotragus | reverse complement strand
CCATCTATTTCCCATGAAGTGATAACAGCTTTCAAATGTACGATACAGTACTGTTAACTATAATCTCCATGCTGTGTATTAGATCCCCAGTATTTATTTATCCTGTAACTGGAAGTTTGCAAACTTTAACCAATATCTCCTCATTTGCCCCAACCCCAGCGCTTGGCAACCCTCATTCTGTTCTTTCTTTCCAGGAGTTTGGCTTCTTCAGAGTTCACATGTATATGAGATCATACAGTGCTTGTCTTTCTCTGTCTGGCTTATGTCACCCAGCATAATACCCTCTGGGTTCACCCCTCTTGTTGCAAGTGGGAGACTCTCCTTTGTCACGGTTGAATATTGTTGCCTATGTGTGTATATGCATACACACACGCGCATACATATGTACATATATTCTTTATCCGTTCTTCCATAGTTGAATACTTAGGTATTGTGAACGATGCTACAGTGAACATTTGTTGCTCTTCAGTCACTAAGTCGTGTCTGACTCTTGACAACCCCATGCAATGCTGTGGGCCAGGCTTCCCTGTTCTTCACTATTTCCCGGAGTTTGCTCAGACTCATGTCCATTGAGTTGATGATGCCATCCAACCATCTCATCCTCTGTTGCTCCCTTCTCCTCCTATCCTCAATCTTTCCCAGCATCAGGGTCTTTTCCAGTGATCAGCTCTTCAAATCAGGTGGCCAACGTATTGGCGCTTCAGCTTCAGCATCAGTCCTTCCAGTGAATATTCAAGGTTGATTTCATTTAGGATTAACTGTTTTAATCTCCTTGCAGTCCAAGGGACTCTCACAAGTCTTCTCTAGCACCACAATTTGAAAGCATCAGTTTTCTGACACTCAATCTTCTTTATGGTCCAACTCACAGCTGTACAGCACTACTGGAAAAACCATAGCTTTTACTAGACAGACCTTTGTCAGCAAAGTGATGTTTCTGTGTTTTACAACACTGTCCAGGTTTGTCGTTTGCAGTGAACATAGGAGTGCAAATAGCTCTTTGAGATCCTGATTTTATTTCCATTGGATATATACCCTGAAGTGGGATTGCTGGGTCATATATTGGTTCTGTTTGTAACTTTTTGAGGAAACTATATACTGCTTTTCATAATGGCTGTACCATTTTACATTCTCACCAACAGTGCACAAAGATTGCTTTTTCTCTGTATTCTCACCAACATTTGTTATCTCTTGGTCTTTTTGGTGATAGCCTTTCTAACAGGAGTGAGTTCGTATCTCATTGTGGTTTTGATTTGCATTTTTCTGATAACTAGTAAAATTGAATACTTTTTCATGTACCTTTTGTCTTCTTTGGAAAAAATGGTCATTCAGTACTTATGCCCATTTTAAAATCAGATTATTTGGCTTTTTACTATTGAGTTGCATGAATTTCTTTTATATTTTGGATATTAACCCCTTATCTGATATATGACTTGCAAATATTTTCTACCATTTTTTAGAAATGGCAACATTTTTGCCATTTCATTTTGTTCATTTTTTTTTTGCTATGCAAAAGTAAAATATTTTTTTAGTTTGATGAAGTCCCATATACTTACTTTTCCCCTTGTTGCTTATAATGTTGATTCATGTTCCTTCCATATGCCAATTTGTTGAGTGTTTTTATCTTGAAATGATGTTGTATTTTGCCTAAAGGTTTTTCTGCATTTACTGAGATGATCATATATTTTTTGTTCTATGTATATAGTGCATTACATTTATTGATTCACCTATGTTGACCTACCCCTGCATCCCAGGGATAAATTCAGTTGATCATGGCATATAATCTTTTTTATGTGTCATATAATGATCATTCAGAGATTTTACATCTACATTTATTAAGAATATTGACATAGCTTTCCTTTCTTGTCACATCCTTATCTGACTTAAGTTAGCATAATGCTGGCCTTGTGAAATGAATTTGGAAGTGTTGCTTCCTTTTTAACTTTTTGAAAGAGCTTAAGAAGATTTGGTTCTGTTTCCACTGTTAGGAAAATTTTAATTGCTGCTTCACTCTCCCTGCTTGTCACTGGTCTGTTCACATTGTCTGTTCCTTTGATTCCGTCTTGGGTGGTTCTATAGTCTAGGAATTTGTTCATTTCTTCTAGATTATCCAAGTTGTTGGAATATAATTGTTGATCATGGTTTCTTAAAATCCTTTGTTTTTCTGGGCTATTATTTTAATGTCTCCTCATGCATTTCTGATTCTGTGTATTTGGATTTTTCTCTTTTTTCCTTTGTTAGTATAGCCAAAGGTTTGTAAACTTATTTCAAAACATATTGCTTAGTTTCGTTGATCTTTTCTATTATCTTTCTGGTCTCTATTTCATTTATTTCTGCTCTGATCTTTGTTATTTCCTTCCTTCTACAACTTTGGTTTTTGTTTGTTTTTCTTTTTCTAATTCCTTGTAACCTTAGGTTGTATGTCTTAGATCTTTCTTTTTTCTTAAATATAGGCATATATCACTATAAACTTCCCTCTTAGAACTGTTTTTTCTATATCCCATAGACTTTGGTATGCTTTGTTTCTATTTTTATTTGTTTCAAGATATTTTTAAGTTCTCTCTTGGCCCATTGGTTGTTCAAGAATGTGGTGTTTAATTTACACATATCTTGAACTCTCAGCTTTCCCTTCAGTTATTGATTTTTAGTTTCAAACCACTGTGGTTAGAAAAGATATTTGATTCAGTTTTAATCTTAAATTTGCTTAATCTTGTTTTGTGAATTATTATATAATCTACCCTAGAGATTTTCTTTGTGTACTTCAGAAAACTGTGTATTCAGCAACTGTTGGATAGAATGTTCTATTTAGACTCATTTGGTCTAAAGTGTATTCAGTTTTAATATTCTTTATTGACTATGGGGTACTGAAATCCCCTACTATTATTGTATTTTGTGTATTTCTCACTTTAGATCTGTTAGCATTTAGATACTTCAATATTGGTTGCATAGATATTTATGATCATTATATCCTCTTAATGAATTGACCCCTTTATTATTATATGCTGAAATTTTGTCTATTTTTGTAGTGTTTGTCTTAAAGTCTATTTTGTCTCAGAATAACTATTCCACTCTCGTTTGGTTTCTATTCAGATGAAATATATTTTTCCATCCCTTCCCATAGACCCTATGTATGTCCTAAAGTTGAAGTGATTCTCTTGTAGATAGCATGTACTTGAGTCTTGTTTTCTCCTCCATCCAGCCACTCTACAACTTTTGATTGAAGAATTTAATTTCTTAAAGTCTATTTTGTCTCAGAATAACTATTCCACTCTCGTTTGGTTTCTATTCAGATGAAATATATTTTTCCATCCCTTCCCATAGATCCTATGTATGTCCTAAAGTTGAAGTGATTCTCTTGTAGATAGCATGTACTTGAGTCTTGTTTTTTCCTCCATCCAGCTACTCTGCAACTTTTGATTGAAGAATTTAATCAGTTTACAGTTAGAGTGATTGTTGATAGGTCAGAACTTACTAATACCACTTTATTAATCATTTTGTAAGTTCCCTTCTTTTTTCTTCTCTTACTGCCTTCCTTTTGATGATTTTCCATAGTGTTATGCTTTGAATTCCTTTCCTTTATTTTCTGTGCATCTCTAGTAGGTTTTCACCTTGTGGTTACCATCAGGTTCACATAAAACATCTTGTAGACATAACAGTCCATTTTATGGTAATATCAACTTAATTTTGATCAACTCTACAAAATCGATCATTTTACTCCATTCCTTTGTGTATGGCTTTTTGTTGTCACTCTGGTTTTAATTTTTTATTTATTAACTTTTTGGTTTATAATTGCTTTTTGGATTCTCAGTTTGCCTCTTTTTATACTGAGTATTCATTGACAAATTATTGTAGCTATAGTTATTGTTTGTTCTTTTATACTACGGTTAAGTGGTTGACACATTGCCATCTTGCAGTATTAGAGTATTCTGAATTTGATTGTATGCTTACCATAAAGTTATATATATTAGTTTAAAACATATATGCTTATTGAAGTATAGTTGATTTACAATGTTAGTTTCAGGTGAATGACAGAGTGATTTATATATATTTTAGATTATTTTTCATTATAAGTTATTATAAAACACTTTATATAATTCCCTGTGCTATTAAATAGATCCTTTTTGATTATCTATTTAATATGTAGTAGTGTATATAAGACTTCCCTGGTGGCTCAGAGGTTAAAGTGTCTGCCTGGAATGCAGGAGACCAGGGTTTTTTCTGAAGTAAGGTATATGAAACTTCTTTCATTTTTCTTTCATCACGGGAGTCCCAAATTATAGAAACTATGAAAAGGACAGAAAATGAAAACAGTCTCTAGTCCTAAAAATTGTTTCATATTTAAAATATAAATCTTAAAATATAATTCTTAATTTAAGAGCCATATTAAAATGAGAAATTTTGTTTCATAATTAATATTTTGTCTATAATAAATACATTATAATATTACTTTTGCTTTATTTTTAAGCTTCTATTTAAGGTATATCAAGCATATACAAAGTAAACAAAAATATACAGGAATTATTACAAAGTGAATATGCCTGGATAAAACACCAAGGTCAAGAAATAGAACAGTGTCAGTACTCAGAAGCCTCCCTGGTAATCCTAATCAGTATTCCCTTCTTTAGTCCAAAAGGGACCAAACTACTCTTCTAACTTATGACATTATAATAAATTTTGTCTGTTTTTGAACTTTATATTACATATATAGATCATAAGTATCTATATGTGCACTCTTGTGTCTGGCTTCCTTGTCTCAATTCTATGTGCATAAAATTAATCCAACCTGTTTTGGTGCAAATGAAACTCATTCACTTTCATTTCTTTATAGTATCTCAATGTATGATTGTAACATTTGAAGGCTGTAGGGTATGGAATTGGAAATATATGACTGTAACAGTTATCAGCTATTATCTCTTCAAATATTCTTTTTGTCCCCTAACTTCTGTCCTCTCCAATCAAACCATTTCACGTTTTACCATATCCCCTATATCTTCTATGCTCTCTTCTATATATTGCATTTGTCTTTCCATGCTTTATGTTGCTTGCTTTCTTTTTTGCTTTTCTTATTTGCTAAATCTTTATTGAGTTGTGTCTAATTTTTTGTTAAATCTATCCACTGACTTTTACATTTTGTTCACTGTAACCTTTGGTTAGTCTTTCTAATAGTGTCTAGTTTTCTGCCAGAATTCTCATTTGTATGTTTTAGTTTCTTGACATGCTTCTAGATATGAGCTGTGGTCACTTCAGTCATGTCCAACTCTGTACAACCTTATGGATGGTAGCCCACCCACACGACCCCATGGACTGTAGCTCACCAGGCTCCTCTGTGGAATTCTCCAGGCAAGAATACTGGAGTGGGTTGCCAAGCCTAACCTCCGGGGATCTTCCTGACCCAGGGATTGAACCCACGTTTCTTATGTCTCCTGTGTTGGCATGTAGGTTCTTTACCACTAGAATCACTAGGGAAGCCCTTCTTGAACTTAAGCAGCATATTTATTTTAAAGTTTCTTGCTTATCTGGATCTCTCAAGGTCTGTTTCTGCTGTTTATTGTTTATCTTGTCTTGATCAAATTAACCCTTTTCTTCCCGTGCTTATTTATTTGTGATTACATGTTGGATATTAGTGTGAAAATTTGTAGAAATAATTTGAGGCATAAGATACAAATATCTTTATTTGTCTTAGCTTCTCTCAGATGGATAAGAATTATTTCTCTCCAAGTTTATTTTACCACATTTATTGAATATTTCCTTTAAAGATAAGCTCCAGTCCCCATGAAGGCTGATGTATTTCTTATTTGCTCTAATTACTGTGTTGTACCTTTTAGATTTCCAATCTAAAGAATAAGAGATTTACCATGACCTTAGATGCTAAAACTTTTCCACCCTTTGCCTCACAAGGATAACAAAAGCTCTGCTCAGTTTCTAGGTCTGATGGATGCTAATTCAGAAATCAGGGGTTTTCCCTGGCAGAAAAGAGGGTCAGATTCACTTGTCACCTTCTACTCAACTGAATAGAATACAATAGTGTAATGATGACTAATGGTTTTTCAGAATGGTGCTAATTCCAAATCGCTCATATAATGGTGTTCAGAATTATAAATAACTTTATTAGCCACTGTAGCTTTCATTCTCTCCCCACGTCCAGATAATGTCTTTGAAATTCATGATTGCTTAGTTAAGATAGTTGAGAGAGTAAAAAATAAAAACTAATGTTTACCCTAAACTTTCTATTTTTTTTTTAGCAGAAGAGTTGGTCTAAATTACCTGATCTACTTTTAATAAAATCAGTAACATATAAACAGAATATATAAACACATTTTTGTAACAATAGTGTCTTTAAATGAAATAGAATCCCTTTATTATAAACTTAGCTTGGCACCCCACCCCAGTACTCTTGCCTGGAAAATCCAATGGACGGAGTAGCCTGGTAGGCTGCAGTCCATGGGGTCGCTAACAGTCGGACAGACTGAGCAACTTCACTTTCATTTTTCTCTTTCATGCATTGGAGAAGGAAATGGCAGCCCATTCCAGTATTCTTGCCTGGAGAATCCCAGGGATCGGGGAGCCTGGTGGGCTGCCATCTATGGGGTCACACAGAGTCGGACACGACTGAAGTGACTTAGCAGCAGCAGCAGCAGCTAACATAAAGAAGTTTTAATTTCAATAAAAGTGCTCTAGTAGATTAACATTATAAGCTATTAAGTTAAGCATTGACCATATACTTTAAAAGAATAACATTCTTCTGTGTTTACACAATACACTGTAGCATAATGGTGAAGAGTATAGACTCTAGCTCCATATTTTCTGGATTTAAATTCCATGTCTGCAATTTAGTAGTTTTGTGACCTAAGCATATAACTTAACCTATTTATAACTCACCTTTTTCATCTGTAGAATGAGGATAACAAATGGCCTTACTTCAAGGTGTTATGAGGAATAAATTAAATAATTCATTTGAAGCACTTAAAATGGTTCTTTCTCCACAGTACACACAAAGTATTGGGTATTATCATTTTGACAATTAAGTGATAATTTTATAATCTGTGGGCTTCCCTTGTGGCTCAGCTGGTAAATAATCCATCTATAATGTCAGAGACTGGGTTCAATCCCTGGGTTGGGAAGATTCCCTGGAGATTTATAAACCAGTTGTTTTCTTATTGATTCCTTTGTATAATTACTTTGCATTAAGGAGCAAATAGTAGTTGTCAAATAGAGAAAAACTGGTTATGCTGGTAATTTTCAATTGAATGGGATAGAATGGTGTCATTGTTTTTGAAATTATGGTATTTTTCTGTCTTTCATATGATGCCACTCAGATTTTTGAATAACTTTCTTTGCCACTTGATTTACTCAGAGGATGAGATGGTTAGGTAGTATCACCAACTCAGTGGGCATGAATTTGAGCAAACTCCGGGGACAGTAGAGGACAGACAAGCCCAACATGCTACAGTCCATGACTTTACAAAGAGTCAGACAGGACTTAGTGACTAAATAACAACAAGCTGGCAACTGGTATTTTCTATACAGACCACGTGCCAGGATTAATGTGATAATTCTGGGAAACTTCCCATCAACTTGCTTGTAATGAGGGTGCTCTGTAAGATTTATCTTTTACACTGATTTTGGATTTTCATGAAAAAAANTACAAAGAGTCAGACAGGACTTAGTGACTAAATAACAACAAGCTGGCAACTGGTATTTTCTATACAGACCACGTGCCAGGATTAATGTGATAATTCTGGGAAACTTCCCATCAACTTGCTTGTAATGAGGGTGCTCTGTAAGATTTATCTTTTACACTGATTTTGGATTTTCATGAAAAAAAATTCACTTCAGTTATTATAGCCTTCATACGACCATAAAGGGGAAACTAGATTGAGGAAGAGTCAGATAATACAAAGTACATGATACAGTTTTACTCTAAACTAAATGTTTTTCATATACCAAATTACAGATGGGTTTATCGCTGCCTGCTAATTTAACTGTCTCCCAAACTAGTAATCTCTCTCTACATTTCTTTATTTGATTACAGGCAAACACATGGATGCCTTTATGTATCTATTTGATTTTTTTTTCAGGGACAACATTTCATATTGATAATAATAGAATGTTCTTAATATTCTTGGGAGCAATTTAGCCAATGACACCTCTATTGCATCAACAAATATCAACTCTCAAATATATCTCAATAATCAAATAAAAATCTTTCTTTAAATTGACATTGTACAAAAGCATGCAATTTTAGAAATTCCTTAGGCATTTTAAAGCAGAACTGTTGTGTTTTGAAAATAATTTTCAGTAAAATATAATGTTAGAGAATAATATTATACTTAAAGCAAGTCAGTTTCAGGATACTTTCAATACTGAATAAATAAATGGGAAACTAGAAGGATCACTGCGATGTGNAATTTTAGAAATTCCTTAGGCATTTTAAAGCAGAACTGTTGTGTTTTGAAAATAATTTTCAGTAAAATATAATGTTAGAGAATAATATTATACTTAAAGCAAGTCAGTTTCAGGATACTTTCAATACTGAATAAATAAATGGGAAACTAGAAGGATCACTGCGATGTGTTTAGTCAATACTTTACTTGCAATAAAAAATTTTAATGGTACTACAGAAGTGGAAAATGACACATTTGAGTTTATAAAAATTAAAAATTTCTACATAGCAAAGCACACTTATAAAACATCAGAATATTAAAAAAATCATTTCTGAGAAAATATTTGCAACATATATGATAGAATGTGTGTGTGTGTGTGTGTGTGTGTGTGCCCAGTTGCCCAGTCATGTCTGGCTCTTTGTGATCCCATGGACTGTAGCCCACCAGGCTCCATTGTCCATGGAATTTTCCAGGCAGGAATACTGGAGTGGCTAACCATAGTTTACTCCAAGGGATCTTCCCAACCCAAGGACTGAACTCATGTCTCTTGCATCTCCTGCGGCAGGTAGATTTTTACCACTAGAGCCACCTGGGAAGCAGAAAGTATAAGTATCCTAAACATAAAATGCTCTTACCTAATTAAGAAGGAGATGAAAGGTAAAACTACTTGATGCAAAAACTAAACAAAAGACCAAAGTAAGTCATCCATGGAAACAGAAAGGCAAACAGAACATAAATGTTTGAAAAAATGCTTAATCTGAGAGAAGTTAAAAGGTCAGTTAATAGTCCATTTTCACCAATAAGATTGTTGAAAATTGAAAAATAGAAACATCAATTATTTAGAGAATAGGAAACTGTATGTTTTCATTCATTACTCCGGTGAGTTACATTCCACAACTTTTGATAATAATCTGATAACATCTACTAACATTAAGAGTGTTGATTCCATTTAACAAAGCAGTAGAGTTTGGGGCATCTGTCTTAAGGATATAAACCATAAATATGTAAGGATACAGATAAAACAATGTGTGAGTCAGCACTGTGTTCTGTGGAAACAATTGAAAATATTCATTAATGGAAAAATATTGAAGAAATGATTGTGTATTTGCCATCTAAACTATGAAATATTATGTAGTCACAGACAATACTGACATCCATGAAATATCAGAGAGGAAAATAAATGTGAGAAAACACAAGTTTGCTTAAGAAAAGGCCAGGCTTTTATAAAAACAATACATTCTAATACTTAGAAATACATTTTTGTTGTTTTGCATTAGTGTAAAGTTATGAAAAATATTTGTTAAGCTTTTAATATTGGTATCTTAACTGAACAAGTGATAAGAGAAGATAAGATTTGTCATTTTTCTCTTTACCATATTTATTTTACTCTGTGTGCTAATATAAACACTTGTTGATTTTGTAGTTTCAAGGTAAATTCTAATAAAACATACCAATAATAAATGCAATGTATGTGAAGACAAAAGTTCCCAAGTAAAGACTTTGTAATATGTAATGACTAACGTAGTTCTTTCTTATAAGAGTAACACTGTTCAAATTGTGAGCCATAGTTATTTGTTAATAATGACTGACATTATTATATAGTATAAATATGAATCAAACTATTTTTCTAAAAAGTAAGCACTTACATTTGTATCATGTGTCTGAAAGAACTATTATTGTATTTCTGGTTTTTGAGAGTTTGCAAATATGTCAAATAATTTAATCCTTTTCCTTAAAGTCTTGAATAAAAACATAATTTTATTAACATTCCATGAATATTTATTAGAATCTCCTCAGATCACTCCATCTGATTTGTTTGTACATTCCCTACTTTTATTGTACCACTATTTTTATGTTAAAAAATAAAAACCAGTCACTTAATATGATTGTAAATTCTATGAGAACAGCTGGGCAGAGAAAGCTCAGTAAATAGTAAGTGATTGATTTGAGTACTTAAGAAACAAAAATGGTACAGATTAATTTTTAAATTTACAATAGTGCAGAAGTTTAAAAGAAGTAGTTGTTCTGAAGACTAGAGAATGTGGCTGGTATAAAATAACATTAAACAAGTTGTATATTCTGTGCATAAATACTGCTTTCATGCTCTTTTAGAAGCTGAATTTATTGAATTTCTTTTGGAAAGTGTGGCATGAAGTTGTTGACAAGTTAATTTCCAAATTCAGTTATTTTTCTTAAATCCACTAATATAATATTGTTCACAGACTTGGGTCATTTGATATTTATTCTTTTGTCAAGGATATTAGTTTTCTGTGACTGCTATAACACATTACCATACTTGGTAGCTTAAAACAATACAAATTTATCAACTTTCAGTCAAATTGTTTGGACTTTTGGAGGTCAGAAGTCCAAATGAGTCTTGCTGGGCTAAAATCAAGATGAGGGTAAGGCTGCATTCCCTCTGGAGGTTCTAGGAGGACATGTTTTCTTGCCTTTTCCAACTTGCCCACATTACTTGACTCTAGCCCCCATCTACAAAGCTTGCAATGGCCATTCAATTCTTTCTCACAACTGTGTAATTCTAACACTGAATATTCTGCCCTCTTTTTCATTTTTAAGGACCTTGTGATTAAATGGGCCAATGTAGATATTTCAGGATAATATGCTTTTTTAAAGGTCAGCTGATTAACACCTTCATTCCATCTGTACAGTAAATTCTTCTTTGCAGTGTAAACTAACATTCATAGGCTTTGAAGATTAGGACACAGCCATTTCTTGGGGGGCTCATATTCTGCCTAAAACATCATTTTATTGCAAAAGGAACTATAGATTGCAGTGGATTAGGAAATTCAGAGAGGTGATAAATGTTTTACTAGGTTCACATTCTCTAAATCAGCAATTTGTATATATTTTTAACAGTTTACCCTCAAGGGAGAAAAATATCTTTCAGATTGTGGAGCAAAAATCAACTGAAATACAAGAGCTGATTATTTAAAAGATATTAAATCTACTTTGATACATAAGATTTTAAAATGTGTCTGGAAATGTTGACATCTCCAAATTTTCACAATCCCAAACTCTGGAATTAATATTAGTAATTATTCCTCATTTGCTGCCCCTTTTAAAACAATTTATAGTATAAATTTTACTATACCTTTTACATACCTTTTCGTATTTATACTAAAAAGAAGTAGATGCTTGTCCTTGAAATAAAAGAGTCATTCAAATGAGTGCTTACCTTTTCTGCATTACATTTTGCTGGCAAAGAATCCTTATAGACCTTTGTTTCTGAGTCCAGAGTCTTATCTTCTCTAATAACTGGTTGTTCCTGCAGGAAGTTCTCTGGGCCAGCTATGGCTTGGCTCCTCCAGCAACATCCCAAGTGTGAATTACAAGTCAGTACCTCTGCAAGTTACTGTGTAGTCTGAGAGAAGGCGAAGTTAGGCACCACCTCCCCCACCATAGTTCTCTCTTGCTAGAATTTAATAGATGAAAACCTCCATTCCATGCACTTAACTCATGAATGGAAAGGCTGTTCTTGGAAACCACTTACTTTCTTGAGTGAATTTAAAGTTTTCTTTATAATTAACTTGGGGGTAAAAGGATGAACACGAGGGGACATCACTATATTAGCAGTCATTGAACCTGTCGCAGCTGTCCCTAAATCACTTGCTTTATTTTTGTTTCACTTTCTTAGTTTGCAAAATAGAAAGATTGATGACTTGCACTTCAACTTACTGTCTAGTTTCAAATTTTTTATGATTTAGAGGCCGATTTTATTGACTTAATTTTACTTAGTCTCAAGAAATTGACACTTATGGCCATAGTTACCTTAATAGTTCTTACTATTGACCATATGACATTTGTATGCTCAGTTGCTTTCAGTCAGTTCAGTTCAGTTCAGTTGCTCAGTTGTGTCTGACTCTTTGCGACCCCATGAATCGCAGCACGCCAGGCCTCCCTGTCCATCACCAACTCCCAGAGTTCACTCAGACTCACGTCCATCGAGTCAGTGATTCCTCACTGTGGGTGGGGTTGTATCTGTGGCTTGTCAAGGTTTCTTGGTGAGGGAGGCTAGTGCTGGAGTTAAGATTGTTCTCCAGATCTCTTTTATACAGTGGCTAATCTCATTCATGAGAGCCCCACCCTCATGACCTAATTACTTCCTAAAGGCCCATATGAAACTACCATCATATTGGAGATTATATTTACACATATGAATTTGGGAAGCACATAAATCTTGGGTTGATAACACGCATTTAAGGTTAGGAAATTTTGTCAACTTAGCTAGTCTACTAACTAGTCCCACTAAAGTGGGATCCAGAAACTTGATTTCTTTGGCACCAATAATCATGCTATTACTTTCATTAAGTGCATATATATACTCACTATGGTGGACCTTGTCAGTACCAAAGAGCAGAACATAATTACTTCAGTGTTAAACTTCCTAAGCTATCATATGGTCTTTGCCTTTCTTTGGATTTTGGCTTTACCATTTTCTAGCTATGTGATCTTCAGAACATCATGGAAACTAACATACTATTTAGACCCTTGCCTATAAAATAGGAATAATTACAGCATCTGCCAAATAGAATTATCAAAATTAAATAACATATACAAAACAACTTTAGCAATATGTGGCACATTGTGAAACACTGTATGTGTCTCTCTTCATTTCCCTACTTGCATGAAGAACCTACCTGAGAATGCAGGATATGCAGGTTTGATTCTTGGGTTGGAAAGATTCCCTGGAGGAGAGCATGGCAAGCCACTCCAGTATTTCTTGCCTTGAGAATCCCATAGACAGAGGAGACTTTCCGGCTACAGTCCATAGGGTCACAAAGAGTTGGACATGACTTAGCGACTTAACATACTTGCATGCATGCACATCAGTACAGTTGCTCAGCCGTGTCCGACTCTTTGCGACCCCATGAATTACAGCATGCCAGGCCTCCTTGTCCATCACCAATGCCTGGAGTTCACTCAGACTCACGTCCATTGAGTCAGTGATGTCATCCAGCCATCTTATCCTCTGTTGTCCCCTTTTCCTCCTGCCCCCAATCCCTCCCAGCATCAGAGTCTTTTCCAATAAGTCAGCTCTTCGCATGAGGTGGCCAAAGTACTGGAGTTTCAGCTTTAGCATCATTCCTTCCAAAGAAATCCCAGGGCTGATCTCCTTCAGAATGGACTGGTGGGATGTCCTTGCAGTCCAAGGGGCTCTCAAGAGTCTTCTCCAACACCACAGTTCAAAAGCATCAATTCTTTGGCGCTCAGCTTTCTTCACAGTCCAACTCTCACATCCATACATGACCACAGGAAAAACCATAGCCTTGACTAGGCGGACCTTTGTTGGCAAAGTAATGTCTCTGCTTTTGAATATGCTGTCTAGGTTGGTCATAACTTTTCTTCCAAGGAGTAAGTGTCTTTTAATTTCATGGCTGCAGTCACCATCTGCAGTGATTTTGGAGCCCCCAGAAATAAAGTCTGACACTGTTTCCACTGTTTCCCCGTCTATTTCCCATGAAGTGATCATGTCTAACTCTTAGTAACGCTATGGACTGTCGCCCATCGGGCTCCTCTGTCCATGGGATTCTCAAGAATATTTTCCAGGCAGAAATACTGGAGTGGGTTGCCATTTCCTCCTCCAGGTGATCTTTCCAACCCAGAGATCAAACCTGTGTTTCCTGTATCACAGGCAGATTCTTTACCACTGAGCCACCAGGGAAATCCATAGGACACTTACTAATTGCCAGTTGCAATGATGACCGTCTCCTTAAAAATCAGTCATCTAGGAGATTTTCTTTGCCAGTAAAGAAAATTCTGAGCACACAGTCTGTGACCCCTGTTTTAAGTGATGGTCTTCTTGTAGTTTCATGCAAAGAAACAAGGAAACTTTTCTTTGCATTGATACTGTTCAAATATGTGGACTCTGGCGTGGAGAATCCCTGCCTTATCAGTTTTCTTGGAGCAACAAATTTCCTGTGAAACTGGTATCTACTTCTCACATTTATGTTGTCTGTCCCAAGACTTTAAATTCTTTTCTATCTGTAGATTCTAGGCATTCCTTTTATTTTTTCTTTCATGTATAAAAACAGCCATTACTTATTTTGAACCAAGAACATCCTTTCTTCATAGATCTGACTGATCAGTGGAGCACAAACATCCTTCAGAGTAATCACACATTTATTCACTTATTTCTTCAATGCCTCCCTAACCGCTTTGTGCCATTTGCTCTCTCACGGTGCTTCAGCCAAATTGATTTCTACTTAGTACCTCAAACATGCAAAGCTTCTTTCCACCTTGAAGTCTTACACTGTATTGTAAGGCTGACTCCTCACTGGAAATGCTGCTACCTTAGAAAGGGATTCTCCAACAGGTTTATGCAGGCTAATTTATCTCTATCCGTGCAAGGTAGGCCTTCTATATTACTTTTCACCTTTGAGAAGTATTCCATTTGTTCATGAGAAGATCTACCACACTGGCATCTAATACTTGAACACTCTATCAGGGAAACAGGGTTAGTCTGTCTGATTTCCCAAGTCTCAGTCCTTTAAAGTTATCACTGAACAAGGCGTTATCTGTTCCACTTAAAGCCTGCCCAGGATCTCCATGACTGTAAACAGTTTCTCATCTTTCCCTCTTTCCATCTTCACTGACTTTGACCTCCCTCTCCTCCTTTTCCCAAATTAGCTTCATAAGCTTTGAGAGAACACTGGACATGCATCTCAATAATCTATTTTAGCTAGGTCTCTGAAGACTCTTCCCCCAGGACAAGTCCAGGATTCCCTGTATTTTTATGCTTTCCTGACTTACATAAAAGGCCAAAGAGCACAATCATTTTTTTATTCTATTAAATGAGCCTCCTTCTTTGATGTCATGCCCAAGTTCTTTAGGGAGGGATGTCAGGTTGTAAGATGTGGGCCATTCTTAACATTTTTTTTTCTTTCTTTAAGAAGAGGTTCAGAATAAAATAAAAACTAAATTTAAATTTGTTTTAAAACATAAAAAGGATTCAGTCTTAAAAAAAAAAAAAGCAGAGTATCTGAGGTGGTGTTTAAGTGTTGCTTTCTAGATGTACCTTTTTCATGAGAGGTCTCTGGAGGCAGCAGAGGACTCAGCAAGCTCTGTCAAGGCTGCACTCATACTCTTCTGCTTGAACCTCTAGCCAAGCACGTTATGTCTGCAAAGGGCTTTACAGAAGAGGTTGGAAAGTCCTCATTTTCATCCCCATCTCAGTTTTCTGGTATTTCCCCAGTCTGCACTGATCTCTGAGAATCCTCATCAAAATTCTTCCATCTGTCCTTGAAGATATCATGACCATTAGTCTGAAAACTCATTGCATCTATTTCTAAGAATGATAGTTAGCTGTGTATAGACAGATATGCTCCACAACAGAATTAATGACAATCCAGGGTTGTAGCTTCCCACATAGCTCAGTGGTAAAGAGTCTGCCTGACAGTGCAGCAAACATAAGAGAGATTAGTTCGATCCTCGGGTTGGGAAGATCCCTGAAGTAGAAAACGGCAACCCACTCCAGTATTCTTGCCTGGAGAATTCCATGGACAGAAGTCTGGCAGGCTATAGACCATGGGGTCTCAAGAGAGGGATGTGACTGAGCACACACACACACACACACACACACGATTGTATCTGACATTTTATCAAGTTCTGAGCATTTAACTGTCTTATAGAACAAACCTGAAATTGGTGGGGCACATATGCATGAACTTGTTTGACTTCTTTCTCCCTGTCACCATGGTGGCTCAGACAGTAAAGATTCTGCTGTAATGCAGGAGACCTGGGTTCGATCCCTGGGTTGGGCAGATCCCCTGGAGAAGGAAATGGTAACCCACTCCAGTGTTTTTGCCTAGAGAATTCCATGTACAGAGGAGGCTGGTGGACTGCAGTTCATGGGATTGCAAAGAGTTGGGCATAACTGAGTGGCTAGAACTTTCCTGTTCCTTCATCATGGGAAAAAAGTGTAGTCGGATCTAGAACAATTTAGAATTCAATCTCATTTCTGATCTAAAATCCTCTCTTCTCTTCCTCCTGACTGATCAGCCTAAACTGTATTTGTGGGTCAGATGGGAATAGCTCTAATCTTGAGACATTGTCTCTTTCCTCTTACATTAGGTTGTCATTTAGAAAACAAACAAAAAAATAAGTACAACAATAAAAAGCAAAGCAGATCTTTGGCCACCTGACTCGTTTGAAAAGACCCTGATTCTGGGAGGGATTGAAGGAGGAGGAGAGGGGGACGACAGAGGGGGAGATGGTTGGATGGCATTACTGACTCGGTGGACATGAGTTTGAGTGGGCTCTGGGGGATGGTGGTGGACAGGGAGGCCTGGTGTACTGCAGTGCATGGCGTCGCAAAGAGTCAGACATGACTGAGCGACTGAACTCAACTGAACAAGGCAAAATAAATGTCCATGTCTAATTTCTGGAACCTGTGAATATCTTGCCTTACATGAAGAAGAGGGTCTTTGCAAATAAGATAAAAGTTAAAGAGCTTGAAATGAGGTCCTCTACATGGATGATCTATATGGTTCTGTCTAATTTCACCTTTCCCAGATGAGATCAGGGTCAGAGGGAATGTTAATGGGGAAAAATGGTGAGTGTTGTTCTTATTCAGTCGCTCAGTCGTGTCCAGCTCTTTGTGACCGCAGGGACTGCAGCACGCCAGGCTCCTCTGTCCTCCCTGGTTGGAAAGATACAAAGTTGCTGGTTTTGAGGATGGACAAAGGGGACCACAAGAAAAAGAAGCCGGTAAAGTCAATGTAATGGGATTCTCCCCTCAGTTCGGTTCAGTTCAGTTGCTCGGTCGTGTCCAGCTCTTTGTGACCCCATGATCGTGGCACGCCAGGCTTCCCTGCCCGTCGCCGGCTCCCGGAGTTCGCTCAGACTCATGTCCGTCGAGTCAGTGATGCCATCCGGCCATCTCGTCCTCGGTCGTCCCCTTCTCCTCCTGCCCCCGATCCCTCCCGGCATCAGGGTCTTTTCCAATGAGTCAACTCTTTGCATGAGGTGGCCAAGGTACTGGAGTTTCAGCTTTAGCATCATTCCTTCCAAAGAAATCCCAGCGTTGATCTCCTTGAGCCTCCAAAAAGAACATAGCCATGCTCAGATCTTGATTTTAGCCCAGTGAGACCTGTGTCAGCCTTGCATCCTGCAGAATTATAGGATAATAAATTAATGTTATCTTAAAAAAAAAAAAAAACAAAGCAAGATTCCAAATAAATTCATATTTTAGACAAACTATCTAGATAGCATATTAAAAAGCAGAGATATTACTTTTCCCACAAAGGTCCATCTAGTCAAGGCTATGGTTTTTCCAGTAGTCATGTATGGATGTGAGAGTTGGACTACAAAGAAAGCTGAGTGCTGAAGAATTGCTGCTTTTGAACTGTGGTGTTGGAGAAGACTCTTGAGAGTTCCTTGGAGTGCAAGGAGATCCAACCAGTCCATCCTCAAGGAGATTGGTCCTGAGTGCTCATTGGAAGAACTAATGTTGAAGCTGAAACTCCAATACTTTGGCCACCTGATGTGAAGAACTGACTCACTGGAAAAGACCCTGATGCTGGAAAAGATTGAAGGCAGGAGAAGAAGGGGATGACAGAGGATGAGATGGTTGGATGGCATCACCGATTCAATGGACATGACTTTGAGTAAACTCCGGAAGTTGGTGATGGACAGGGAGGCCTGCATTCCATGAGGTCACAAAGAGTCAGACACAACTGAGTGACTGAACTGAACTGATTTTATTATAAATATATTCCAAATAGTCCATGGCACATATTTACACTGATGTTTTTTGTTGCTGCTGTTGATTGGAATTTCAAATCTAACTGTGCATCCTGTGTTTTATCTGGTAATCCTGCTCTAACAGCCTTTGGATCCTCCAGGGCATTGGAGCTTGGAAAAGGGGAAAGGAAAGAGAAAAATGTCTTGTGTAACTGAGCACAGGATACTAAGTTGATCCCTCTTGACTGATCCTCTGAGTTTTCTTTTGCTGCCTTGAGTGGCAGAAGCTCAAATGGGGGCCATCTCATGGGGCACGTGCATACTCACGAGGCTCTGCAGGTGACCGCCTCATGCTCAGTTCCCTGACCTATGAGACTGTCTTCCTTTTTGACCTCTTCTGAGTCCCCTCAGCTCCTATCTCTGCCAGGAAACCCCACAGCATAGAGGGAAGGTCAGCAGGTTCTCTGAATAAGCAGAAGTCCAAAGTTATTTGAGAGCCAGGTTCCCCTTTTGGTTGACATCTAATTTCTTTGAGTGGTTTTCTTTTTCTTTTTTTTTTTTAATCTTTATTTGAACTCCCAAACATGAACCCCGCCCCCCCCACCTCCCACCCCACATCATCCCTCCAGATCATCCCATGCACCAGCCCCAAGCATCCTGCATCAAACATAGACTGGCGATTCGTTTCTTACATGATAGTATACATATTTCAATGCTATTCTCTCAAATTATCCCACCCT
>SJYX01021225.1:83839-126288 GCA_006410675.1 Oreotragus oreotragus | reverse complement strand
ATTTCTTTCATCAGTGTTTTATAGTTTTCTATATATAGGTCTTTAGTTTCTAGATTTATTCCTAAGTATTTTATTCTTTTCATTGCAATGGTGAATGGAATTGTTTCCTTTATTTCTTTTTCTACTTTCTCATTATTAGTGTATAAGAATGCTAGGGATTTCTGTGTGTTGATTTTATATCCTGCAACTTTACTATATTCATTGATTAGCTCTAGTAATTTTCTGGTGGAGTCTTTAGGGTTTTCTACGTAGAGGATCATGCCATCTGCAAACAGTGAGAGTTGTACTTCTTCTTTTTCAATTTGGATTCCTTTTATTTCTTTTCTGCTCTTATTGCTGTGGCCAAAACTTCCAGAACTATGTTGAATAGTAGCGGTGAAAGTGGGCACCCTTGTCTTGTTCCTGACTTTAGGGGAAATGCTTTCCGTTTTTCACCTGAGTGGTTTTCTTGAAACCCCCGTCACATAGTTTGTGTAGATATGTTTGATTTGAATGAAAATAAGAAAGAGATAGCACATTCCAAATGGGTCAAAATAAGGAGTATTTAAAAAAAATTTAAGGGACAAAGAGATTATTTACTTCGTAGTTAAGGCTGACTGATATTCCAGTGTATGTATACTACATTTATTTTGTCTGTCCATTTGTCTATGGATGGACTCGGGTTGCTACTCTATTTTAGCTTTGTGAACAATGCTAAACGTGTGAACATGAGTATACAAAATATCTCTTTGAGACCCTGTTTTCAGTTCTTCTGCATACCTATTTAGAAGTAGAATTAGTAGAGCATGTGGTAATTGTATTTTTTTTTTTTTTAAGAACTACCATACTTCTCTGTTGACTCAGATGGTAAAGAATCTGCTTGTAATGAAGGAGACTCAGGTTCAATCACTGGTTCAGGAAGATCACTTGGAGAAGGGAATGACTACCCACTCCAGTATTCTTGCTTGGAGAATTCCATGGACAGAGGAGCCTAGCAAGCTATAGTCCATAGGGTAACAATCAGACATGACTGAGCAACTAACACTTTCTCTTCTCATACCCGCTATCCCCAGTAGCTGCACCATTTCATATTCCTACCAATAGTGCACTGCTGCTGCTGGTGCTAAGTCGCTTCAGTCCTGTCTGACTCTGTGCATCCCATAGACAGTGGCCCACCAGGCTCCGCCATCCCTGGGATTCTCCAGGCAAGAACACTGGAGTGGATTGCCATTTCCTTCTCCAATGCATAAAAGTGAAAGTGAAGTTGCTCAGTCATGTCCGACTCTTCATGACCCCATGGACTACAGCCTACCAGGCTCCTCCGTCCATGGTACTCCCCAGGCAAGAGTACTGGAGTGNGTGGCCCACCAGGCTCCGCCATCCCTGGGATTCTCCAGGCAAGAACACTGGAGTGGATTGCCATTTCCTTCTCCAATGCATAAAAGTGAAAGTGAAGTTGCTCAGTCATGTCCGACTCTTCATGACCCCATGGACTACAGCCTACCAGGCTCCTCCGTCCATGGTACTCCCCAGGCAAGAGTACTGGAGTGGGCTGCCATTAGAGTTTGAATTTCTCCAAAGCTTCATCTGTATTGTTATTTTGTGTGTGTGTTTTTTAATCCTAGTGGGTTATGATGTGATATCTCATTGTGGTTTTGATTTGCATTTTATTAATGATAAGTGATGTTGAACATATTCTCGTGTGCCTGTTGGTCATTTGTATATCTTCTTTGTGAAGTAAAGTGAAGTCGCTCAGTCGTGTCTGACTCTTTGCGACCCCCTGAATGGTAGCCTACCAGACTCCTCCGTCCATGGGATTCCCCGGGCAAGAATACTGGAGTGGGTTGCCATTTCCTTCTCCAGGGGAACTTCCAGACCCAGGGATCGAACCTGGGTCTCCTGCATTGTAGGCAGACGCTTTACTGTCTGAGCCACAAGGGAAGCCCATTTGTATATCTTCTTTGTAGAAATGTCTATTCAAGTCTTTTGGCATTAAAAAATCAGATTGTGTTTCTGTTGGTGAGTTTTACTAGTTCTCCATATATTATGGATGTTAATCCTTAATCAGATACATAATTTATAAATGTTTTCTCCCATTCTGTGGGTTGTCTTTTTAAAGGCAGAAAGTGGATTAGTGTTTACCAGGGACTGGGAGGAGGGAAGAATGGGAGTTATTGTTTAATGGGTACAGAGTTAGGATAAAGAATTCTGGGAATGGACAGTGGTGATGCTTGTACAACAGTATTTATATACTTAATACCACTGAACTGTACACTTACAAGTGGTTAACATAGTGTTGAAAATTTTGCCACAAAAATTGAGGGAAAAAAAAACTCACCTGGGAAAGCCTATGTATGAGAAAGCAAAAATCTAACTTGTGATAATGTGATCAAAGTGAAACAGTAAATTTTGTTAAAAAAAAAAAGGACTCTCTTAAAAGGTGTAGGAAGGATATAGGAATCTCATAAAGGAGAATTCAGTACCGTTGGACTCTTGCAGCTCTTGGTAACAGCTCTCCTTTCTCTCTACCGTATCATGCCAATTCTCCCCAATAGTGAGGCCCAAGGGCAGCCAGAGAGCATGGGAACCCACTGATGCTGCCCAGACAGGCTGCCTCTCAGACTAGGGGTACGTAGAGAAGGCTTGAGAGGTGGACCTGCCATAACATTCTCTCCCTAGACTCTTAATTCTTATAAATTCTTTTTCAATGTGGTGGTCTGCTTTTATGGAAGGCTGGAGTAGGGTGTGTAATGTTTGAGATAGCAGCCGTAACACAGTAGATTCTGTGGCGATACGTCAGTTGGTCATCTCTAGAGTGCGTGTGATATTTAACACCAATAATCCTCAGCTTTGGGATTATATAGCAATATCAAACCACTGGCAGGGCCTGTTTAGCATCCTAATTCAGATACAATTGAGGAAAAATTATTAATGCACCTCATAGGAGAAGGAAGGCATAGATTTCATTGAGCCTTTAGCTTATATAATTTTGTAGAAACTCTTTAAGGAAAGGATATAACAGTATGAGTACAGGGCTTCCTGGGTGGCTCAGACAGTGAAGAATCTGCCTGCAATGTGGGAGACCTGGGTTAGATCCCTGGGTTAGAAGATACCCTAGAGAAGAGAATGGCTCCCCACTCAAATATTCTTGCCTGAAGAATTCCATGGACAGAGGAGCCTGCTGGGTTACAGTCCATAGGGTCACAAAAGTTGGACATGACTGAGTGACTAAGCACACACATTATGAGTACAAATTTAGTTATGAAAGAAGCTATTGATACAGAATTGGGAAATCACAGCACATGACCAACCTAGAGAACATATTGAAAAACAGAGATATTACTTTGCCAGCAAAGGTCCGTCTAGTCAAGGCCATGGTTTTTCCATTGGTCATGTATGGATGTGAGAGTTGGACTGTAAAGAAAGCTAAGCCCTGAAGAATTGATGCTTTTGAACTGTGGTGTTGGAGAAGACTCTTGAGAGTCCCTTGGAGTGCAAGGAGATCTAACCAGTCCATCCTAAAGGAGATCAGTCCTGGATGTTCATTGGAAGCACTGATGCTGAAGCTGAAAC
Source organism: Oreotragus oreotragus (assembly GCA_006410675.1). Classification (NCBI taxonomy): domain Eukaryota; kingdom Metazoa; phylum Chordata; class Mammalia; order Artiodactyla; family Bovidae; genus Oreotragus; species Oreotragus oreotragus. The sequence continues at coordinate 122,736 of SJYX01021225.1, read as the reverse complement.
TCCAATACTCTGGCCACCTCATGCGAAGAGTTGACTCATTGGCAAAATCTCTGATGCTGGGAGGGATTGGGGGCAGGAGGAGAAGGAGATGACAGAGGATGAGATGGCTGGATGGCATCACTGACTTGATGGACAAGAATTTGGGTGAACTCCAGGAGTTGGTGATGGACAGGGAGGCCTGGCATGCTGCAGTTCATGGGGTTGCAAAGAGTCGGACACAACTGAGCAACTGAACTGAACTGAACGCTGAAAACACCAAAAAAAAAAAAAAAATCGCTACACCACTAAAATACTTTCTTCTTCCATATTTTGGTGGAATATTCTCTAAACACCTTTACACATAAGAAGGATTTTATAACATTTTCTGTCATCCTTCCTCTGGGATATCTAATTAAAATTTGTTTTTATTGATGTTTTCACCACTTAATATTGATTCCATAATGTCAATTTTGGGGACTGTGGTATTTAAGAAAATTGCTATAGTGTATTTATAATTGTATATATTTATTTATAAAGTATATTTTTGATAGCCAATCCTTTTGACTTGATGTCAATGTAAATCACATTCTCTGCTTACAATTTTAACTTCTGTAATGATTGGAACACTTTCCCACAGCCTAGCTTCTGGCTCTGTACACTTCACATCTCACTTCCCTCCCCACATGCTCTGGTTCCAGGTGCTATAGGATTTTCTCCCACTGAGAGCTGATCTCTGGATTGCGTCATGTAATTGAGAGTATCAATGTGGTAACCTGTTCCTGGAAGCCTCACCCAGCTGGCAGTAACATAACCACACAGAAACGTGACTGAGAATCATAGGAATATGCCTCATTAAAATCAATATGGGGCTTTCCTGGTGGTTTCAGTTCAGTTCAGTCGCTCAGTCATGTCTGACTTTGGTGACCCCATGAATTGCAGCACACCAGGCCTCCCTGTCCATCACCAACTCCCGGAGTTCACTCAAACTCATGTCGAGTCACATCGAGTTGGTGATGACATCCAGCCATCTCATCCTCTGTTGTCCCCTTTTCCTCATGCCCCCAATCCTTCCCAGCATCAGGGTCTTTTCCGATGAGTCAACTCTTTGCATCAGGTGGCCAAAGTATTGGAGTTTCAGCCTCAGCATCAGTCCTTCCATGAACACCCAGGATTGGTCTCCTTTAGGATGGACTAGATGGTAAAATATCTGCCTGCAATGCAGACGACCCATGATTGATTCCTGGATCAGAAAGATCCCCTGGAGAAGGGAATGGCTACCCACTCCAGTAGTCTTGCCTGGGAAATTCCGTGGACAGAGAGCCCAGTGGGCTATAGTCCATGGGGTCACAAAGAGTTGGACACACCTGAGCAACTTACACTTACTAAACTCAATATAAATGTATCATTGACTCAACTTCTTCTTTACTGGATCCCAAATATGCCTGCAACCATTCCAACTGGAGCAGAGGTTGGGATGGAGTTGGTAGTCTTTAGTTGGTTGTCCAACATAAAACAATGTATGTTTGCTAGATTTATGAAATTTCATGACTATTTGAAGACTTCTTAAACTCTTAAGTGCATTGATATTCCTTAAAACTTAAACTTAATTTGCTTTGTGGTAAACCCATCTTTGCTTCCTGGAACACACAGAGTGCTGCCTGTGTCATTGCCTGTGGATAGGTTCTCCTCGGATGGTCAGGTCCTCCTATTAAATCCAGCATCCTGTGCCATCTCCTTCAGCCTTTGTAAAATATGCTCTCTCAGGGTATGCGCATCTGTGAATATGGGTCCTTTTGGTTGCCCTTTCTCAGTCCCAAGAAGCTTTAGTAGATACTTAGACACAGTTGTAAATTTTGTTTTTTTTCTCCAGGAGAAATTTCAGCTTTCAGGAAAACCAACAGGTACAATTCAAAAGTTGGGGTTATATTATACCTATAAATTACAAATTTTGATCTCTGCTTTTTGTTGGCTGGGAAACCACAAAATTGTTAGGATCAGGATACCTGGGACAGTGTCTTTGCTCATTTGATAAGACATCAGTAATACCCTTAGAATAATACTGGTCAGTTCAGTTCAGTCCCTCAGTCGTGTCTGACTCTTTGCGACCCCGTGAATCGCAGCACGCCAGGCCTCCCTGTTCATCACCAACTCCCGGAGTTCACTCAGACTCACGTCCATCGAGTCAATGATGCCATCCAGCCATCTCATCCTCGGTCATCCCCTTCTCCTCCTGCCCCCAATCCCTCCCAGCATTATTTATATACTAAAAATCTTTATATTCATTTTTCTTTTAGTCATCCACATGAAGAATTAAATCTTTAAATCACTTCTGCCTTATTGACAATTTATTGTCAAGGTATTTGAAAGAACTGATAATGCTTGTAGTTTTAAATATGGTCAGCATTTGAGGAATCTCAGGTTAAAATTCTTTTTCTTCTCTCTGTCACGTTGTGGGTAGAATACCAAAGTCGAAAAGTCATCTTTCGAAGTCTGGGAATAAAATATTCCTCATCACATTGAATTCTGCTGCCGCCTGTTTGGTATTTTTGTTACTGAATGCAAGTTCATGTACCTGATACACAGTGAGGCCAAACAAACCAAGATATGTGGAACTGAGAAAGGTTTATTGCAGGGTCATGCAAGGAGATGAGGGAAGGGATCATGCCTCCCAAACCCCAGACTTCCCAAAAAGTTTCAGCAAAGCACTTTTAAAGGCAAAGTGAGGGGGGAGGCATGGTGATATGTTGCAAACTTTTTGGTGTCACAATCCCATCGCTCTTAAAGTTGCCCACCTATGGCAGGTCACAATGTTCCTACAAACCTCCAACTAAACAAAAGGTATTCTCTGTTTTGCAACTTTTTATCTCTATACGAATGGGTGCTTGAAGGTCAGAGCCTTGAGAATAGGCTGTCCTGTGTATCTTAGGCTACAGACAACATTCTTTTGCAAAAGGTGCACAGCCAGCGTGACTAAGCACAGGCAACAGAGCACAAAGATTAAATCAGGAGGAAAACATCTAACAAGAAGTCAGATCTGTTCTTCCCTATCACACTCTTGAATTTGTAACTTAAATAGCAATCATATGTTTGTGTCTATGGAAATATAGATGTTTGTGACACATATAATATGTACATAGTTTCATTTTTAAAGCATTTTAACAAAACAGTATCTTATGTCCCTACCATCAGTGAAGAGTCTTCCCCTACAACTGAACATACCAATCTTCAGGTATTTAAGGAGGGACCAAAGTTAGATAACAAATATTTCAATTAGGATTTAGGAAACTGATGCATGGAAAATTAAATCTTTATGACTTCCCTATCAGGTTGAGCTCAGTTTCTTTCTTTTGTTGTCATAGAAAAGAACAAAAGATGCTGCTGGTTGAAAGCAAGGAGAGCAATTTGCACAGCAAATACTCAGGGTGTATAATAATAGCTAATTAACCTATAATATAGGGTTGTGGCAACCAACTACAATCAACTGCGTTAAAACATTTTGGAAAATGTAAAATGCTGTAGCCAAGCATAATTATGTTTGTGTTTAACAATTATATTTCTTTTGAAATATAAATATTGCTCAATAATCTGTACATAATAGGAGTTTTTATTTTAAAAATTCACAAAGCCTTAGATAGTTTTTGAAAATTCTGTTAGAAACTTCCTGGTTTTAAATATTCCCATTAAATTGAATCTAGTTTTCTAAAAATAGTTTGCTTTGGAGCAATGCAGATTTTAGCAAATTGTATGCTTAGAGACAGTTCTTACTGGGAAAAAATCATGTTGATTCTTTGTGACCCTATGGACTGTAGCCCACCAGGCGCCTCTGTCCATGGGATTGTCCAGGCAAGAATACTGGAGTGGGCTGTGATTTCCTCCTCCAGGGGATCTTCGCGACCCAGGATCACACCCACATCTGCATCTCCTGCATTACGGGCGGATTCTTTATCACTGAGCCACCAGGGAAGCCTATAACCCTGGGTAGCCTTGAGTAAATCCAGTGGAATGTGACACAGGATAAAGATTTACTTCAACATAGTATTCATTTATGTTTACCTTTCTTCTCCTTAGTCTTTCCTGCCTGTCTGTTACATCAACAATGAGATTTTCCCACAAATTTCTATTAAAACCTTTTTTCCCATTCAGTTGAGAAAATGATCACAGATATACTTCCTGACTCCATTTGCCACCAGACATTACTTTGATGTTCTGAAGGCATTCCAGAGTTCCTATCAGGGAAAAGAGGAAAAAAATATATATATATATATCATTTTGGATTACTGTAAATGCTTGTCTGTGCTTTGCAAGTCTGCAAATTGTTAAACTTTGTGTTTAGTTTACAGATTTTGAATAAAAAATTTAAATTACACATGATGTATTAATGTTTGATTGTGTGACTTACAATTAATATACATTCAAGTGTGCATGGATATGTACATAGCAATAAATACCCACTTGCATATATTTGTTAGACCATAAAAGGTTGCACTTTTGTCTTACTGTTTTATGACTTTATATCCCAGTAGGAGAAGGCAATGGCAACCCACTCCAGTACTCTTGCCTGGAAAATCCCATGGACAGAGGAGCCTGGTAGGCTGCAGTCCACGGGGTCGCACAGAGTTGGACATGACTGAAGCGACTTAGCAGCAGCAGCAGCAGTAACACTAAGATATAGTCTATAAACAAAGTACTTATTAGATTATCTGAATTGTGAAAATATAACATTTTCCTTAAAAGAGCTGCAGTCTAACACCTGTAAATACTTTTTAAACCATTAAAAAAAAAAACGTAACAACCAAAGGTGCTCTGACAACTGAAGATCAAGGGTACATATCAAACTGTAAAACAGACCTAACATCTGAATTTTCATTCTAGCGAGACACAGCCTGTATTTCAGTTTAAGTTTCTTCTAATTGATTTAGCAGGCCTGACACTGAACGGCACGTAATACCACCAGTTTGATGAAGTGTGGCCTATCCTGAGGTCACTGGGTAACCATAAAAAATTTGTACTGAATCCTAAGTCTAAGACTTTAAAGTTGGACAGTAATATTCACAAATATATTCAAAAATAAAGTTTCCAGTTGCTATGCACTTTCGAGTTGTACTTTGTTGAGAAGAATGTTCTCTGGAACAAACAGCAGTATTAGGGACAGAAGCAAGGAACATTCATAATAGGAAATATTGAATTATTATGGTGCAGAAATAATTTTGCATTTCATTAATTAATCCAAAGGTCCTTTGCTTGAGAATGGGGAGATGAGTTAGATAATTGTGTTGCTTCTTCCTAGCCCTGACAGTCTAGGTAAACAATAAAGATCAATACCTTAAAGAGAAAAACAGTAGGGCCAAATGGAGGTTTTCTTTTGATACTCCATAACTTGGATCTGTTTTTTCTGGCTTTCTCTTTCAAATCATGTTTTTCTTCCCAGTATAAGTATCCTAAAAAGGAATCATCAATCTTACATCAAGCAAAAACTTAGTGATGAGATAACCAGAACAAATCCAGAAAGATAGCTGATGTGTTTATAGCGATACCGTCCTTGTTCATTTCACTTTGATTTGTGTGTTGCTAGCAAATTCCTTAGCAAAACAACCTCTGAGTCTGTTTTAAAGTGATTTAGAAGGGAAGAGCAAAAAATAATTTGATTTCCACTCTCCCTGATATGTTCCCTCTCATTACAAAAACCCACTTGAAAAAAAAAATGTGATTCAAATCTCTTGTTTCTAACAGCTACTGCAGAGGGAGATACCATGACTGCATTCTTACGCAGCCATCAGACATCATAACCCAGGGGCATATAGTTGAGTAAATCTCTAGTATTATCCAAAATGAATTTGTATTCCCCCCTCCCAGTATCCTGGTCTTCAGTGTTGATTGTGCCTCCTGTCTGAATATATTTTCTAAAGCCATTGATAAGCAAAGTTGCTGTGGGCAGAGATCATTCTAAAGAAACATAAAAACTTCATAAAAGCTACACCAATATCCGTGCTTGGAAAATGGGCATGATTTACAGTGGTACATTTGTGTTTACTTTCTGATGTGTTTTCTGGTTCACACAGCATTTCCAACTTGAGAGTAGAAAATAGAAGCCCACAGGCAAAGGGGAGAGAGATAATTTGGCAGGAAAATTTGCATCCTAACAATAAAATGAAACACTTCTGCCCCTCTGAAATATATTTAACTTTTGTAATAATTTTAAAGAATTTATTTTTAAAAAGTACCCAGTTAAAAAGTTTTGTGCAACATTTGTATATTATCAATGTTCTCCTTAAGGCTTTCTTCATATAGATATTATTTTTTCTATAAAGATCAATGAAATATTTATTATAGAGACATTCTAAGTAGGATAAATTATACAACTGCTTAAAGTAGCATAGAAAGTGATTTAATTTTATCAGAAATGTGGGTGGTAGCATGAAATTTCAATTATTAAGTAGGAACACCACAGATATTCAGTATACAATATGATGACTAAATCATTCTTATGAATAATATGTTATCAATTTTTTGAAAATTATATGGCATAAGTTCTAATGAGGTGGATGAAACTGGAGCTCATTATACAGAGTGAAGTAAGACAGAAAGAAAAACACCAATACAGTATACTAACACATATATATGGAATTTAGAAAGATGGTAATGATAACCCTGTATGCTGAGGCGGCAAAAGAGACACAGATGTAGAGAACAGACTTTTGGACTCTGGGAGAGGGAGGGGGTTGGATGATTTGGGAGAATGGTATTGAAACATGTATACTATCATGTAAGAAATGAATCACCAGTCTAGGTTTGATACAGGATACAGGATGCTTGGGGCTGGTGCATGGGGATGACCCAGAGAGATGATATGGGGAGGGTGGTGGGAGGGGGGTTCAGGATTGGGGACTCATGTATACCCGTGGTGGATTCATGTCAATGTATGGCAATACAGTGTTGTAAAGTAAAAAAAATAAATAAATAATAATAATAATAATAAAAAAGAAAATTATATGGCATATTGAGGGGTTTTTTAGATAGAATTTATAAACAATTCAGAATTGTGTTAATCTATCCATTTTGTACATGAAAACAATTGAGATGGAGACAAGGCAAATCATTTGCCTGGTGTCCCATTAGTATTCTGTGTAGAATGGACTACAAGGGCTATTATTAATCTATCACACTCACCCTGCAGTGTAGGGATCCTTCTAGGGAGCAGGACCATCACAGTAATGTGTATCAAGTATGAATTTAGTATCAGGAAAATTTTACATAACTTCATGTTGAAAATTTGTGTAATATTTCAAAGTCACTCTGACATACCGTAAATAAAATATCTTATGATTATAATAAAGATTTTGATTCATGGTACAATATTTTCTAAATATCAAGGTGATTTATTATTTGAGCATTGTGTAGTCCTTGTGTAATTGTACACTCTACCTCACTCATTAGATAAAGCAGACAATTTATTAATGGATGGAGGTTGTGAATTTGCTTTTGTATTTTGTATTTCAGACCTGTTAAATGGAAGGAAAAGAAGCAGACTAAATCTTGGAACTGTGCTTCACAATTGTATAATATTTGGTATAGTAGGAATTTGAATATTGTTAACTGATATTTTAAAAATAATTCTGATGAGTATTGCTTTTTGGAGCAAGTCAGCCAAAGATGTAGCTTCTTGACCCAGGCTTCCTAAGAAGCTTACAATTTTAATAAATTGGGTTTTTGTAGAAAATAACCCAGACTTCCAACAAAGTTAATACTTCCTAAGAATCCAACAGCAAGCATGACAGATATGTTTCTAAGCATACCCTTCAATGTAAAGAAAAAATGAGAAATATTGAGAGGTCAGGGATTATGAGGTGGGTTAGAGATTGAAAAGAGATGGAGTAAACCCTAGAATGCTTCAGAAAATAGAGACCTTGAAATAAACAATTAGACGTAAGATGCAATATGCTTTCCTGGAAGTAAGAAATTGCCTATTTAGGGACTCAAAATTCACTCTGAAGCAAGCAAACATACTGTCAGAGAGGCCATGAAATAGAGGTTAGTGAGAAATGAGCTCAAGGGAAGTATAATTGTATGGTAAGAGAATCTGTCTCCTTTCTTCTATACATGATTTCCAATTTCATGTACTAATAGTTCATACTGAACACAGAATTGTGGACAAGAGCATGGATTCTAATTTAAGGGTTATCTCTAATTGTGAAATGTAGATAATAATTTTACTTTCCAAATGATTAGCATTATTGGAATTCTTATTATAAACTAGGAACACTTTGCATATGTGAACTTATTAGACCTTAAGATAACCCCTTAAGGTAAGTTCTCATGCTCTTGTTATAAAGATTAAAAGGAGAAATAAATGCCCAGCACTTCAATGAGTGTACAAACTCCCCAAATGGCTAGCAACTAGGATCATCTTAATGAGATGGTCTTTAAATTAAAATGAGTGTAAGTTTATTTTTTTGTTGTTTTAATTTCTGCCCTACAGCAAAGTGATTCAGTTATGTGTAAAAACAGTGCATGTGGGTGCTCAGTCATGTCTCTTTTATAGCCACTGTAGCCCACCAGGCTCCCCTGTGTATGGGATTTTCCAGGCAAGAATACTGGAGTGGGTTGCCATTTTCTCCCCCAGGGGATCTTTCCAACCCAGGGATCAAACCCATGTCTGTTGCATTGGCAGGCATATTCTTTACTACTGTGACACCTGGGAAGCTTGATTATATAAATATACATTTTAAAAAATATTTTTTTCCATTATGGTTTATCATAGGATGTTGAATATAGTTTCCTGTACTGTACAGTAGGACAATGTTGTTTATCGATTCTACATAAAACAGTTTGCATCTGGTAACCCAAACTCCTACTTCATCACTCCGCTGTCCTTTCTCCCCTTTGGCAATCAGGCCTCTGTTCTGGATGTCTGTGAATCTAACTCTGTTTCTTAGCAAAGTTCATTGTGTCATACTTGAGATTCTACATAGAAGTGATATGGTATTTGTCTTTCTCTTCCTGACTTCACTTAATATGCTAATCTCTAGAGCCACCAGATTACTGCAGATGGTGTTATTTTGTTCCTTTTTTGTGACTGAGTAGTATTCCATTGTGTGCACGTAGTACGTCTTCTTTAGCCATTAATCTGTCAATGGATGTTTAGGTTGTTTGCATGTGTTGGCTATTGTGAATATTGCTGCTATGAAATCTGGGGTGCATGTGTCTTTCTGAATTATAGTTTTGTCCAGATACATGCCCAGGAGTAGGATTATTGGATCATATGGCAAGTCTCTTTTTAGTTTTCTGAGGAACCCCCATGCTGTTTTTTTATAGTGGCTACACCAATGTACATTTCCATTAAAAATTTAGGATGGTTCCCTTTTCTCCATACCCTCTCCAAGCATTTGTTACTTGTAAACTTCTAAATGATGGCCCTTCTGACTGGTGTGAGGTGGTACCTGATTGTAGTTTTCATTTGCATTAACAATTAGCATGTGAAGAGTTGACTCATTGGAAAAGACCCTGATGCTGGGAGGGATTGGGGGCAGGAGGAGAAGGGGACGACCGAGGATGAGATGGCTGGATGGCATCACGGACTCGATGGACGTGAGTCTGAGTGAACTCCGGGAGTTGGTGATGGACAGGGAGGCCTGGCGTGCTGTGATTCATGGGGTCGCAAAGAGTCGGACACGCCTGAGCGACTGAACTGAACTGAACAGTTAGCAGGGTTGGGCATCTTTTCATGTGCCTACTGGTCATTTGTATGCCTTCTGTGGAGAAGTGTCTATTTAGGTCTTCTGCCCATTTTTCCACTGGGTTGTTTGGTTTTTTGTTGTTGAGCTCTTTGTGTATTTTGAAAATTAAGCCCTTGTGAGTTATATCGTTTGCAAATATTTTCTCCCACACCATGGTTGTCTTTTTGTTCATGGTTTGCTTTGCTGTGCAAGAGCTTGTAAGTCTGATTAGGTCCTCTTTGGTTATTTTTGCATTTATTTATGTCAGAGAATGTTTTGCCTATGAAAGTGAATGTACGATTACTCAGTATCTAGTTAAAGTCATTGTTGGTAGTGACATGACCAATGTCAAGAGAGTAGATGAACAGTTATACCTGAAATTATTTATGAATCCAAGACTCATCATAGTATCTGGAGATCATAGCAGATCATCCTGTCTATGTTATGTGCTTCACATTTGTAGTTCCACTATTTTTATTCATTCCTTGTCTTTTGGAAGGTGCCTATTTTTACTGCACAAAGATATGCCTTGAAAATGGGTTTCTAAGGAATACATTTTTTGTTTGTGTCTGCCTGATTCTGCTCAAAATATAAAAAAATACATTGTGTGAGTGTAGTAAAATTTCTGATTGTAGTTGTATTTGGTTGAGTCTTTAAGAATTTTCACCCTTTGTCCACAGTAATTTTGAATGTCTTTTCTCACTATGCCAAGAGCTACCAAAATTTTTATCGTTTACAACAGAGCTTTGCAACAATAGTTGGCACCAAGGTTCTCCAGCATGTTCGAACAAGCATTTTTTCTAAGGGTCTGGAAATGAATGATTTTAGCTAAAGCCAAAACTTGCCTTCACATCTCTCTGATCTGGGACACAGAGCAATGAGAGTTAAATAAGATTGGGATAGTGATTCCCTGTAACAAATATAAACTTGTGCCTGTGTATATTGCACATGAATAAAAGGGCAAAAAGTCAATGCCTTTTGAATATTCACCCTAGAAATAAAATGATCTTTCATAGTAGATTTTGTGGCTTTTGAATAAAGTATAATTATGACCTTAAAATATTTAATATTTCCTAATTTTTGAATAGTGTATTTGTATAATGCAATTTAGGGCTTCCCCAATTGCTCAGCAGGTAGAGAATCTGTTTGCAGTGCAGTGGACACAGGAGACTCAGATTCAAACCCTAGGTCAGGAAGATCCCCTGGAGAAGGAAATGGCACCTACTCTAATATTCTTGCCTGAAAAAAATCCCATGGACAGAGGACCCTGGCAAGCTACAGCTCAATGGATCACAAAGAGTCGGATACTACTGAGAGACTAAGGACGCATACACGTACACATTACAATTTAGTTAAAACAGTTATTAGTCAACAAGCGCAGTATGAAATACATGATAAAGTGATTTGCCAGTTAGATGCATGATTACTTTATTAAGAAAACTATAATTGGACAAACATTTGAGATATATTTTAGGTATAATTTTTAAAAATAAGAGAATGACACAAATCTCCAGCTACGAAATATCCTTGGAGATTGTTGGAAGAAATTTATGCAAGCCAGTCAGCTCAAAATGATAGTATTTTTCTGTTGAGCTTTGATACTTTTCAGAAAGCCAAGAGAGAAAGAGGAGGGAATAGATTTTGAAAAATATTTGTGTTGCTAAAATAATGGTCTCAATAAAATGCAGAAATAAAATATAGGCTGTGCTCCAATAAACTGGTAATCTCCTTGGCAGGGCTCTGAGTAATCCTTTTTTCAGATTGAGCATTTCTTTTTTCTTTAGGAAGATACAGCATGCACATTGATTTGTCAGGAAAATAAGCCCCTCTAGAATTCACTGACAACAATTCAACTCTAACTCTGTGAGCATTATATGCTATCTGATATTACTCAGAAGAATTTTTTACATTTGTGGGATGTTTTCTCCATCTTTATTTTAATTTCTTAGTACAGATAATCTGCCTTGACTCCAGTGGGTTTTTTTTTTTTCCCCTTCCTCCTTTTGTTTTTAGTTTTGTCTGCATTCTTTTGAAAGTGGCTTACTTCCAGTGGTTTGCTCTATTCCTTAGTCAACGTTATAAATGAGTTTCTTCTTGGATCCAAGTTATATCTTAAATAGATAGCCTGATTATTCTTATGCCATCCCTTTATCAACAGACGTGATGACTGCCTTCCACAATGGTACAGAGGATGTTTTACTAAAAAGCTATATTTGGAGTTTCACATATTATAAGAAAAAACATAAAGCATTTATCTTTATGGGAAATTGCACAGAGTAGAAATACTTGCACACGCACTTCAAATACTAATTTATCTCTAAGGATACAAGAAAATAATGTGGTTTTAGACTTCAAGACACTTTGAAAATGATATCAGACCTTCCACAGTTGAAGAGTCAATATAGCAAAGTGCCAAGAACATAGACTTTGGAAAAAGATGCCTCTACATTGAAATCACTCCTCATGGGGCTTACTAACCTTGTGTCAGGTTTCTTAAGCTCTCTGAGATTCTGTTCCCTCATCTGTAAAATAAGAATTGTAGTATATACCCCACAGAGGTATTGTAAGCATTAAATGGGATAATATGTGATTAGAAGGGTAAAGCGTCAGTAGCAGTTAGATGGCTGTTGCAAGGGAAAGAAACATTTCATTGAATTATAATAGGAAGTTTTGGGCTTTTCCCATTATAGAAGATATTTTCAGTCTTTTTTAGTTTTCTCTGGGAGAATTGAGAATTAAACTATATGTTGCTGCTGCTGCTGCTAAGTCGCTTCAGTCATGTCCGATTCTGTGCGACCCCACAGATGGCAGTCCACCAGGTTCCTCCATCCCTGGGATTCTCCAGGCAAGAATACTAGAGTGGGTTGCCATTTCCTTCTCCNCAGTCTTTTTTAGTTTTCTCTGGGAGAATTGAGAATTAAACTATATGTTGCTGCTGCTGCTGCTAAGTCGCTTCAGTCATGTCCGATTCTGTGCGACCCCACAGATGGCAGTCCACCAGGTTCCTCCATCCCTGGGATTCTCCAGGCAAGAATACTAGAGTGGGTTGCCATTTCCTTCTCCAAACTATATGTTAGGTATACATAAAAATTTTTGTAAGGGAAACCCCATAAACTGTTTCTGACAATGGAGAATATTAAAGGGGAACATGCTGTTCTGATGATGTTAGAAGTTTGCAACGCAAATAGGGCCCTGAGTCTGGCACTTCCTTAATAGGAAAAAAACAAAAAAAAACAAAAACGGTTGAAGCTTCAATTTAAATAATAGCACCTAAATATCTTATATCTCTGCAGCATTATTCTAGGTAACAATGAACAAATGAGACAAAATTTCCTGATGTCTTAGAGTTTATATGTGGGTGGGAAAGACAAGCAATAGGTAAGATAAATAGGTAATTTATGACATATAACAGAAAGGGAGTAAGTGCTTTGGAGAAAAATCAAGCAGAAAATGATTGGGAACGCTGTGTGGGATTAAGAGCTATTTCATCCAGAGTGGCCAGGAATGGCCTCCCTGCTCAAGACTGGAAAGAGGGAGGGAGCTGTTCCAGGCAGTGGAGAGAGCAAGGGCAAATGCCCTGAGACAGGAAGGAACCAGCATTCCCCAGGACTGGCAGGAAAGTGATACAGGAATGGACTGGACGGAGGAGAGGTAAATGCTGTCAGAGAAAAGGACTGAGGGAAACTCTAGGCCCTTCTGCTTTCACAAAGCTCCAGTTAAAAACCAGGGGAGCACCCAAAGAGGACTCAAAGATTTAGAACAGCAATCACTCTGGGTCTTGCGTTCTCAGTGATCTGTGTGATAGGGAACATGATTTACTTAAAATCTTAAAATGTGAAATGAATAAGTAAATAAGAGGCATAATGTGTTTACCGAAAGCTTTACTCAATGGCTAAACCCTGTTTAGATTTAACATTGCACAATATGGAGAAGGGAATGGCAACACATTCCAGTATTCTTACCTGGAAAATTCCATAGACAGGGAGCCTGGTAGGCTCCATGGGGTTGCAAAGAGTCAGACATGATTAACACTTTTGCTTTCAATCTCATCTAATCCTTACAACTAATCTAAGAGGTAGTATATACATTGCTTATTCTCATTTTATAGAGAGGAAAATGAGTTTCAGCAACTTGTCTAAAATCATAAGGCCAGAGAGTCACATTAACATGATCTAATTCTACATTCCAGAATCCAGATTCTAATAGTTTTCCTTAGCAATCTTTGGGGAGATATTATTCAGCCTATCACTGAAAGCAAGCGAAGACGAGCCTTTCTTATGAAATGCAAAATAATCTTACCAAGTCTTACTATCAAAATAGCCTTACTAAGACATTAGATGAGATTTAAAATGTTTATATCTGTGTATGTGTTTGAAACTTTTTCTTTAAATTCTTATTTTGCTATAAAGCCTAATTATTAGTTTTTAATAAAATACACTGCCTTTTATATTAACAACCATGAGAAAATGAAAATACCTTCATATTTCCACCTAACATACCTTGTAGCAAGTCTGAAGCTCAGGAAATAGTTTTCTGTATCAATATCAATATTATTTCAGTTCACATGTTAATGCTCAACAGTGTCAGGATATTAAAAAAATTGATTCATAAATGTGTGTTCTTTACATCTTGACTCATTCCATGAGACCACCTTTACCCTGATACCCAAACCAGACAAAGATACCACAGAAAAAGAAAATTACAGGCAAATATCACTGAAGAACACAGACAAAAAAATCTTCAACAAAATCCTAGCAAATCAAATCCACAGTACATTAAAAGAATCATACACCATGATCAAGTGGGGTTTATCCCAGGAATGGAAGGATTTTTTCACTGTCTTCAAGTCAATCAGTGATATAATGCATTAACAAATTGAAGAATAAAAACCATATGATCAACTGAAGAAATTCATAAAAACCTTTTGATAAAATTCAACATCCATTTATGATAAAAACTCTCCAGGAAGTGCGCAGAGAGGGACCCTACCTCAACATAATCAAGGCCACATATGACAAACCCAGAGCTAATGTCATGCTTAACAGTGAAACGTTGATGTACAGTATTGTACAGTACATTCTGATGTACGATTTGGCATTCTAATTAAGTTTTTCTAAGGAAATAACAGAGTTTGAAATAGACTCAAATGAATAGATATTTACCTTCCAATCTAAACATTCTTTTTTTTTTTAATCTTTGAAATGACTTCTGTTCAGGTTCCAGCGAGATAGTTAACACCCAAACTTCTCCTGAGAAGCCTGAGGAAATTTTTTAGAGTTCTAGTAGAAATGTGAACATAGGTGAAGATGTTTCTTCTTTTGCATTTCATAAGAAAGGCTAGTCTTAGCTTGCTTCCAGTGATAGGCTGAATAATATCCCCCTAAAGATTACACATATCCTAATCTCTGAAACTTGTGATTATGCCATTTTATTGTATTGCAACACAAAAACTTGAAGATGTGTTTAAGGATCTTAAAATGGGAAGATTATACTGGATTATCTAGGTGAGCCCCTCCGTAATCACAAGGGTTCTTCTGTAAGAGGCAGGACCTCAGAGGGAAGAGCAGGAGAAAGGAATTTGGAGTGAAGAAGAGCCACGAGTCAAGGAAGCTTGTGTGTGTGTTCAGTCCTGTCTGACTCTTTGCAACCCCACGGGCTGTAGCTCTCCAGCCGCCTCTGTCTATGGGATTTTCCAGGCAAGAATACTGGAGTAGTTTGCCATTCCTCCTCCAGGGTATCTTCCTGATCCAGGGGAAAAACCTGCATCGTCTTCTTTGGCAGGTGAGTTCTTTACCATTGAGCCATTTGGGAAGTCAGGGAGTGTCAAAAAGCTGAGTAAGGCAGGGAAATGGATGTCCCCTAGAACCTCCCGGAGGAACCAGCCCTTGCTGACATCTTGACTTTAGCCCAGTGAGACTGATCTTGGAGCTTTTCACCTCTAGAAGTACAAGATAATAAATTTCTCTTGCGTTGAGCCACTAAGACTGTGGTAATTTACTACAGTGACAATAGGAAACTAATGTAATTAGTTACCACCGTATTTCCCTCAGATTTTCCCCCAGTGCCATGTTACAGTTTGAGTCTCTCCTTAGTGCAGGCTTCATCCTGGAAGGTAGCTTCATCTGGTTAGTTCAGGAGCCTGACAGGTCCAAATCCTCCAGCACAGCCACACCACACCTTTCTGTGCTCACCTATGAACTGGCGCAGCAGATCCACCTGAAGTTTTGATGCTGTGTAGAACCAGCCCTACTCGGCTTTTCAGCGAGCACTTCTTGGCCATGTTTGGCTTCTCCAGCCCCCAGGGCCCTCAGAAGTCCCCTCTGCCTTTCCACATTTTCCTTAACAGTGGCAGACACTCTGGGTCTTCAAACTTTTGATGGACTGTGGCCACTGAGTCCTATTCGGGGATTTGTCATGAGACTCTCACTTAATTGTGTTGTAGAGGTTATTTGTGGGTTTCAGGTCTTTGCTGCTTATATGGGAGATATAGAGAGATCCCAAAATAAGCTTTCCATGTCTTATCTTCCCAGACATTTTTAATGTCATTTGTGCAAGTGTGCTCAGTTGCTTGGTCGTGTCTGACTCTTTTGTGACCCCATGGCAGGCTGTAGACCACCACGCTCCTCTGTCCATGGGATTTTCCAGGCAAGAATATTGGAGTGGGTTGCCATTTCCCACTTCAAATATCATTTGTAAATATGCACAATTTGGGGAATGGAGCTTTTTCTTCTTTGTCTTTGTTTTCTTAAATAGGTTATGAAGGAAACTCCAAAAAGCAAAAATATATTATTCAGGGATTTTAAATCAAAAATTTTAATTGACACTTGCTAAATAAACCAAGGGCCCAGTATAAATTTATACTTATTGTTTTCTGTTGATCTTGGCTGGCCTTGGCCTGAAGTGGCTTAAAAGAGGATTTTAGTTTCCACCCAGAGACTGAAGTCAGGCCTTAGCAGTGAGAGTGCTGAATCCTAACCACTAGACCACCAGGGACCAGTGGCCAGTGACAAGGCCCTGGCCCATCAGATGTGTAGAAATGGATTTCTATGTAGAGATGCAAAGTAGTCAAACAAGTAAAGAATTTATTTGGAGTAAAAAAGAGTACCTATGGCTAGACACATGGTTGGACTCAGACAGCTGCACTCTTATAGTAGCCTGAATCACTTTTATGAGGCACTTATACTGATTTCCCTTTGGCCAGCCACTTTCGTTTATTTCTCTGGTTCTGAGTTTGTATTTGGTATATCTCAGGGTCCTCCCATATGTGCACATGTATCTCTTAGCCAAGATAGATTCTAGTGAAGAGGCAGCTATGAGTAGTTGATATCACTTACTATGAGGTGACACCAATTGAGGCAGTCTGAGCGCAGGTTGGAAGAAAATTTCCAGACACAGGGCATTTCAGAAGGATGTGAGTTGATTAAGGACAAAGAGGAGAGATAATGTGCGTACTACAAGCATAGGGGGCCAACTTCTGGATAGACCAGGGAGAGTTGACAGTTTTCGTGGGTTAGTAGCCGAGTTTTATAACCTGAAGATGAAGAAAATTCCTGCTGGAAGGTTGGTGTTAGGTGACTGGTTAGCTCAGCTGGTAAAGAATCCACCTGCAACACGGGAGACCTGGGTTCAATCCCAGGGTTGGGAAGATCCCCTGGAGAAGGGAAGGGCTACCCACTCCAGGATTCTGGCCTGGAGAATTCCATGGACTCTATAGTCCATGGTGTTACAAAGAGTCAGACACGACTGAGCAAATTTCACTTTAGGGCACTAGTGAGTGGCTACTGGAGTGGGCCTCTTTGCCTAACTGGGAGTCAGGAAGCCTGTTAGTGGTCAGGTGGCCTGGGGGGTGGGGTGCTTTTGTCATTGGTTACAAAGAGGCTCAGTCAGCTTCAGAGACGGCTGTGGTTCTGGGCTCTGCTTCTGTGGCCTTGGTACAGGGCCTCACAGTTGTGGCCTTGGGGCAGAACTCAACACCACCACATCCCTTTTTGATCTCCAAGGAGCCTTTCTGCTCATGTGTTGTCAGGAGGGTCTCCTCGACTTTGAGAATGAGGAACATGTGGTCTTTTATCTGCACAGGGCCCAGTTCCTCTCTCACATCTGCTGTTTTGGATTATCTGTCCACAGGGGACAAACCCCAGCTGCTTAGCCCTGGACCCATCTGTCTCCTGCCTCCCTGTTACTTCCCTTCTTTTGAAAGGAAGCCAAAGGCATTTTATGTCATCTGTTAGGCATTGCGCTGAGTACTTTGTGTTCATTAGGTCACACGTTCTTCACAGCCCTATGAGGAAATGTTAGCTGAATGTGACAGATAAAGACTCAGGCTGTGTGTATTCAGTTTGCTGGTGGTGGTGGGAGGGATTTTCACAGAACTCTGGCTCCTGAGAGGGATGGAAGGTCAAGGGCTCATGCAGAGATGCATTCAAGGTAGTAGGGGTCTACTTACAATGAAGACAACACGTGGAGGAACTGAGGCAAAAAATTATTCACGTGAGCTGGGCTTGCATGTTGTGGAGTTGAAACAGACTGGGCATGCAGGTGACCAAGAGTGATCTCATTCTTGACTGTGGGGGAAATGGGTGACAAGACTTTCTGATCCTAATGCCTAGTGAGTGAGGCTGAACCTCACTGCGTGTGTGCTGTGCTCAGTCACTTCAGGCATGTCTGACTCTTTGTGACCCCATGGAATGTAGCCTGCCAGCCTCCTCTGTCCATGAGGCCCTCCAGACAAGAATGCTGGCGTGGGTTGCCATGCCCTCCTCCAGGGGATTTTCCCAACCCAGAGATCAACCCAACCCATGTCTCTGTATGGGCCACTTTAGAAAAGGTGGATTTAGTTGAAGGATTACAGTAGATCAAAAACACAACAAAACATGTTCAGCTGAAAGGAGGAAAAAGGATGATTCAAGGACGACAGCAATAAATTTAACCTGATTTACCATCTTCCTTAAGTGTGCCACCAAAAGTGTTCTCCTTGGAAGACTTTCCATGTCATACATTGCCCAACCTTCATCTTTTAAAACAGCAAAAATATTTTGATTCTGTCAAACCTATAAAAATGGTTGACTTCGATTTCTTCCTCTCATATTTAAAATGTGTCAGAGAAATGTGAGTTATTATAATTGGATGCTTTTCTCATATGGCATTCTCAATTAACATGACCATAAAACACCCAGCCATAAACGTATTTTTTTTTGTATTTATTTTTTTTTTTACACGAACTCCCAAACATGAACCCCCCTCCCACCTCCCACCCCACATCTTCCCTCCAGATCATCCCCATACACCAGCCCCAAGCATCCTGCATCCTGCATTGAACATAGACTGGCAATTCATTTCTTACATGATAGTATACATATTTCAATGCTATTCTCCCAAATCATCCCTCCCTCTCCCTCTCCCTCTCCTTCTCCCTCAGAGTCCATAAGTCCGCTCTACACATCTGTATCTCTTTTGCTGTCTTGCATACAGGGTCCTCATTACCATCTTTCTAAATTCCATATATATGTGTTAGTATACTGTATTGGTGTTTTTCTTTCTGGCTTACTTCACTCTGTATAATTGGTTCCAGTTTCATCCATCTTATTAGAACTGATTCAAATGTATTCTTTTTAATGGCTGAGTAATACTCCATTGTGTATATATACCACAGCTTTCTTATCCATTCATCCGCTGATGGACATCTAGGTTGTTTCCATGTCCTGGCTATTATAAACAGTGCTGCAATGAACATTGGGGTACATGTGTCTCTTTCTATTCTGGTTTCCTCGGTGTGTATGCCCAGCAGTGGGATTGCTGGGTCATAAGGCAGTTCTATTTGCAATTTCTTAAGGAATCTCCACACTGTTCTCCATAGTGGCTGTACTAGTTTGCATTCCCACCAACAGTGTAAAAGGGTTCCCTTTTCTCCACACCCTCTCCAGCATTTATTGCTTGCAGACTTTTGGATCGCAGCCATTCTGACTGGTGTGAAGTGGTATCTCATTGTGGTCTTGATTTGCATTTCTCTGATAATGAGTGACGTTGAGCATCTTTTCATGTGTTTGTTAGCCATCCGTATGTCTTCTTTGGAGAAATGTCTATTTAGTTCTTTGGCCCATTTTTTGATTGGGTCGTTTATTTTTCTGGAATTGAGCTGTATAAGTTGCTTGTATATTTTTGAGATTAGTTGTTTGTCAGTTGCTTCATTTGCTATTATTTTCTCCCATTCAGAGGGTTGTCTTTTCACCTTGCTTATAGTTTCCTTTGTTGTGCAGAAGCTTTTAATTTTAATTAGATCCCATTTGTTTATATTTGCTTTTATTTCCAGTATTCTGGGAGGCGGATCATTGAGGATCCTGCTGTGATTTATGTCGGAGAGTGTTTTGCCTATGTTCTCCTCTAGGAGTTTTATAGTTTCTGGTCTTACATTTAGATCTTTAATCCATTTTGAGTTTATTTTTGTGTGTGGTGTTAGAAAGTGATCTAGTTTCATTCTTTTACAAGTGGTTGACCAGTTTTCCCAGCACCACTTGTTAAAGAGATTGTCTTTACTCCATTGTATATTCTTGCCTCCTTTGTCAAAGATAAGGTGTCCATATGTGTGTGGATTTATCTCTGGGCTTTCTATTTTGTTCCATTGATCTATATTTCTGTCTTTGTGCCAGTACCACACTGTCTTGATGACTGTGGCTTTGTAGTAGAGCCTGAAGTCAGGTAAGTTGATTCCTCCAGTTCCATTCTTCTTTCTCAAAATTGCTTTGGCTATTCGAGGTTTTTTGTATTTCCATACAAATCTTGAAATTATTTGTTCTAGTTCTGTGAAAAATACCGCTGGTAGCTTGATAGGGATTGCATTGAATCTGTAGATTGCTTTGGGTAATATATTCATTTTCACTATATTGATTCTTCCAATCCATGAACATGGTATATTTCTCCATCTATTAGTGTCCTCTTTGATTTCTTTCATCAGTGTTTTATAGTTTTCTATATATAAGTCTTTAGTTTCTTTAGGTAGATATATTCCTAAGTATTTTATTCTTTTCGTTGCAATGGTGAATGGAATTGTTTCCTTAATTTCGTTTTCTACTTTCTCATTATTAGTGTATAGGAATGCAAGGGATTTCTGTGTGTTGATTTTATATCCTGCAACTTTACTATATTCATTGATTAGCTCTAGTAATTTTCTGGTGGAGTCTTTAGGGTTTTCTATGTAGAGGATCATGTCATCTGCAAACAGTGAGAGTTTTACTTCTTCTTTTCCAATTTGGATTCCTTTTATTTCTTTTTCTGCTCTGATTGCTGTGGCCAAAACTTCCAGAACTATGTTGAATAGTAGCGGTGAAAGTGGACATCCTTGTCTTGTTCCTGACTTTAGGGGAAATGCTTTCAATTTTTCACCATTGAGGATAATGTTTGCTGTGGGTTTGTCATATATAGCTTTTATTATGTTGAGGTATGTTCCTTCTATTCCTGCTTTCTGGAGAGTTTTTATCATAAATGGATGTTGAATTTTATCAAAGGCCTTCTCTGCATCTATTGAGATAATCATATGGCATTTATTTTTCAATTTGTTAATGTGGTGAATTACATTGATTGATTTGCGAATATTGAAGAATCCTTGCATTCCTGGGATAAAGCCTACTTGGTCATGGTGTATGATCTTTTTAATGTGTTGTTGGATTCTGATTGCTAGAATTTTGTTGAGGATTTTTGCATCTATGTTCATCAGTGATATTGGCCTGTAGTTTTCTTTTTTTGTGGCATCTTTGTCAGGTTTTGGTATTAGGGTGATGGTGGCCTCATAGAATGAGTTTGGAAGTTTACCTTCCTCTGCAATTTTCTGGAAGAGTTTGAGTAGGATAGGTGTTAGCTCTTCTCGAAATTTTTGGTAGAATTCAGCTGTGAAGCCGTCTGGACCTGGGCTTTTGTTTGCTGGAAGATTTCTGATTACAGTTTCAATTTCCGTGCTTGTGATGGGTCTGTTAAGATTTTCTATTTCTTCCTGGTTCAGTTTTGGAAAGTTGTATTTTTCTAAGAATTTGTCCATTTCTTCCACGTTGTCCAATTTATTGGCATATAATTGCTGATAGTAGTCTCTTATGATTCTTTGTATTTCTGTGTTGTCTGTTGTGATCTCTCCATTTTCATTTCTGATTTTATTGATTTGATTTTTCTCCCTTTGTTTCTTGATGAGTCTGGCTAATGGTTTGTCAATTTTATTTATCTTTTCAAAAAACCAGCTTTTGGCTTTGTTGATTTTTGCTATGGTCTCTTTTGTTTCTTTTGCATTTATTTCTGCCCTAATTTTTAAGATTTCTTTCCTTCTACTAACTCTGGGGTTCTCCATTTCTTCCTTTTCTAGTTGCTTTAGGTGTAGAGTTAGGTTATTTATTTGACTTTTTTCTTGTTTCCTGAGGTATGCCTGTATTGCTATGAACTTTCCTCTTAGCACTGCTTTTATAGTGTCCCACAGGTTTTGGGTTGTTGTGTTTTCATTTTCATTCATTTCTATGCACATTTTGATTTCTTTTTTGATTTCTTCTGTGATTTGTTGGTTATTCAGAAGCGTATTGTTCAGCCTCCAAATGTTGGAATTTTTAATAGTTTTTCTCCTGTAATTGAGATCTAATCTTAATGCATTATGGTCAGAAAAGATGCTTGGAATGATTTCGATTTTTTTGAATTTATCAAGGTTAGATTTATGTCCCAGGATGTGATCTATCCTGGAGAAGGTTCCGTGAGCACTTGAGAAAAAGGTGAAATTCATTGTTTTGGGGTGAAATGTCCTATAGATATCAATTAGGTCTAACTGGTCTATTGTATCATTTAAAGTTTGCGTTTCTTTGTTAATTTTCTGGTTAGTTGATCTGTCCATAGGTGTGAGTGGGGTATTAAAGTCTCCCACTATTATTGTGTTATTGTCAATTTCCCCTTTCATACTTGTTAGTATTTGTCTTACATATTGCGGTGCTCCTATGCTGGGTGCATATATATTTATAATTGTTATATCTTCTTCTTGGATTGATCCTTTGATCATTATGTAGTGGCCTTCTTTGTCTCTTTTCACAGCCTTTGCTTTAAAGTCTATATTATCAGCTATGAGTATTGCTGAACAAAACATGTTCAGCTGAAAGGAGGAAAAAGGATGATTCAAGGACGACAGCAATAAATTTAACCTGATTTACCATCTTCCTTAAGTGTGCCACCAAAAGTGTTCTCCTTGGAAGACTTTCCATGTCATACATTGCCCAACCTTCATCTTTTAAAACAGCAAAAATATTTTGATTCTGTCAAACCTATAAAAATGGTTGACTTCGATTTCTTCCTCTCATATTTAAAATGTGTCAGAGAAATGTGAGTTATTATAATTGGATGCTTTTCTCATATGGCATTCTCAATTAACATGACCATAAAACACCCAGCCATAAACGTATTTTTTAAAAAGCGACTTCCTTATTTCTCTCCTCTCTCCATCTACCTCTCCCTCCTTTCTTTCTTTCTCCTTTCTTTCCTTTTCTCAATATGCAAACCAGTTTTGACTCAGTTTGCTAGGAAATGATACGTGACACTAGTAGGTACAGTTTGAACCTTATTTCATCGGCATATTAAATATACAAACTTCAGTGCTATAATTGGTAGAATTTCCTACCATTCTCATTAAGAAGTCGAAACCACAAAAACATGGTCAAATACTAGTTATGACAAGAGTACTGAATTTTGCAGTTGGCTGTTTAACTGAAATGGATGCATTCTGACTTGATGTTCATGGAAGGAAAAGACTTCTTTGCCAAATTAAAAACTCACTTCCAACTTAGAGCTTTGCAAATTTAAGTTATTGTCAATCATGCTGTATTGGGGTCTGTAATCCCTGAGCACAGCAGAACCACCTGCATTACTTCAAAATTGTCAACACATTCTCTCTGCATCAGCTTCATTTATCATCCTCCTCCTCCCTTTTCAGCTTCTGAACACCTGTCAAGTCTTGATATTTTTTCCTTTACTTTGTGTTAAAAGTGTTTGTTCCAGATTCACTGACACTTTTCCAGGATGTGATGTATGTTTTTGGTTAGCTGTATCCTAGCTTTCCTCTTTGG
Source organism: Oreotragus oreotragus (assembly GCA_006410675.1). Taxonomy (NCBI): domain Eukaryota; kingdom Metazoa; phylum Chordata; class Mammalia; order Artiodactyla; family Bovidae; genus Oreotragus; species Oreotragus oreotragus. The sequence goes on along the minus strand of SJYX01021225.1, from coordinate 98,969 downwards.
TTCTTTTACAAGTGTGGTGTTTGATCATCGCAGGCTTGGATGGGACAGATTGCTGTGTTGCAGTTTGCTCATTAACTTGGCAGATTGATCAGCTCAGAGTTTCAAGGGGAAGCAGAACAAATGGACCACCTTGCTGTGTGTTGTGTGGTTGTCATTTCTATTTCAATAGAAATACACACACACACACACACACACACACACAGACTTGCACAACCTACATGGTCATAATGTAATAGGGAAGAGCGAATCAGACACCACATTGAATCTGTTTCTTTTACATTAACCTTTGTGTTCTATTGCTTTTGCTATATGTTAATCACTATAGGGATGTTGCCTATAGTTTAAAGTATACACATTAGCCCATCTCTGGGAACTGTGCCTCCCATACCTGAGTGTTAAGCTAAAACATCTTTTATTTCACTCAGGGCGCATCCTGACCTGGCCTACCTGTGAATGACTTCAGGAAAGAATAAATTACCCTATTCCCTCTGGTGTCTGGCTGGAAACAAGAAATAGTCACAACAGTTTATCACCTTTTTACTTTACCTCTCACCTCCTCATCTTTGTTCTGGAAAAGAAATTAGCACCCAAATCCAGGCAAGATGGTTCTTTGGGATACTTGTCCACCATCTCTGCAGTCTGCTGACTTTCCAAATAAAATCGCTATTTCTTGCCCCAAGAATTCGTCTCTTGATTAATTGGCCTATCGTATGTGAGCAGTGCGAGCTTGCACTCAGTAACAATCACTGTGCCTGTATTTCTGAGGTTTCTCTTACCACTTGACTGCTCACCATAGTCTAAATTCTTTATTTCTCTTCACAGTGTGTTATGCCACATATTAGACTATTTCTTCCTATTTTAGAGACTGTTGGAGACATATACACACACACATATATGTTTACAAGGTGAATAAAACTTGTATTTGTGGGAGAGAATTCCATTATAATTGCTTCAGTGTAGCATCGCTTCTATAAGGCACTGGCCAGAATTTGTAAACATACTTGCTATAGCATATTTTACCTTTCAATATTATTCCTTTGAGATTGATTTGTTCTGCTCGCTTTTGCTTTATCTTGCATTTTTATTCACGGTTATATTTTCAAAATAATAGTGAGGAAGAAAAAAGAACCTGTTCGTTGAAAAACTAGGAAAGAATTCCTCTTTGGTGAAACAAATGCATTCTTGAGATCAGGGCTGTGCTGGCCATTTGGTTTGTGGAAAGATGTCTCTTGGTGTAAAGTACAGACTGGACTAGGAGTGAGGCAAAGGCAACCCATTTGCCATGGCTTGAGTTTCCCTGTGCTGTGCTTAGTCATAGTGTCCGACTCTTCACGACCCCACGGGCTCTAGCCCACCAGGCCCCTTTGTCCATGGGAATTTCCAGGCAAGAATGCTGGAGTGGGTTGCCATGCCCTCTTCCAGGGGATCTTCCCAACCCAGGGATCAAANTTTGCCATGGCTTGAGTTTCCCTGTGCTGTGCTTAGTCATAGTGTCCGACTCTTCACGACCCCACGGGCTCTAGCCCACCAGGCCCCTTTGTCCATGGGAATTTCCAGGCAAGAATGCTGGAGTGGGTTGCCATGCCCTCTTCCAGGGGATCTTCCCAACCCAGGGATCAAACCCAGGTCTCCCACACTGCAGGCGGATTCTTTACCGACTGAACTACCTGGGAAGCTCTAGGCAGTCTGAGAATGAGAGAGAAGATGAAAGTAGGTAAGGGGTAACGAGCAACTTTCTAACAGTTGGCATTCTCTCTGGAAGGAGGATTATCAGGCAAAAGTCTCCAGATCAGGAACGTGATCTCAGTACTATGCAGCGCTGTTTCCAGGGACTTATTATTGCATTACTCTGGAGAAGGAAATGGCAACCCACTCCAGTATTCTTGCCTAGAGAATCCTGTGAATGGAGGAGCCTGGCAGGTGACAGTCCATGGGGTCACAAGAGTCGAACATAACTTAGTGACCATCCACCACTACCACTACTGCATTACAAAGTTATCTGCACGTAGGAAGGAACTCTGAGCATATTTATCTCATGTTGTAAGTTATGCAATTTGTGCATTTATGTGTATTGATGGCCAAAGGAGATAAAAAGGAACACAAAGAGAAAAATGAAAGGGAGAGGAGGAAGAAATAAGGGAGAGAGGAAAAAAGGCATGTCAGAATTCTCCAATGTTTTCAAAATTGATCATGAACTCTCTATTGAATGCTCTGCTCTCCTCTTTTCATTCTTCTCTCCACTTTTTTTCTTTCTGTTCTTTTTTTCTCTTCTTTTATTCTTTCTTCCTTCCTGCCTTCTTGCTCTCATTTTTTCCTCTGCAATGAAAGAGAATGGATTGCAAAGTAGGAATGAGGGAAGAATTTTGGGAAAAGGTAGCTTTCAGTCAGTAATTCCTACATTCTCTTTGGTTTTGCTTACTTGATGCGAGGAAGTAACTGCTCATGTGTGCTCATGTGAGTCTTTGCATATTCAGTGGGATAAAGGATATTTGCCTACTGGAGGCCAAGTATGAGTTTATTGTCTAGGGCAGGTCAGGACATGGGAAAGAAAGGGGTAAGCAGTAGGAAAAGGCTGAGTAAGGTCTGTGGAGTACAGCATCGGTTTACAGAGAAACTGGGACAAAATAAGGAGGGATGGTTGGTGGAAATCAAGGATGTTCCTGTGCTTTCTCAGGGACATCATCCCTGACTTTCAGACCATTTCCCTGTCACTTAGACTCCCATAGAATCCTTTCTTACCAATTATTCTAATTAAAATAAACTTATTAGCTGCTTCTGCCCTACTAAACTATAAACTTCATGAAGGCAGGGATGGTAAAGTGCTTATTCAGTGCCAGGTATCAATATATAACACACATTATTATTATCACTATTATTATTTTTATTAGTATACTAAATATCCTCACTTTGAGTATTGCCAGGCACATGATGAAATATTCATCAGATGTTTGCTGAAGGAAGGAGTCAACTGACAGATACACATAGGAAAAGCATAGACTGAAGAGGTCAGTGAATTGGGTTGGTTCTTCCAAAGTGCATTTCTCATCTAAGAGCTATGTATGGTAGGTTATACAGCTTCACATATCATTTATATGCTTTTGTAGGATGTTCAAGTGGAAAGAGAATTTGAAATTACAAAACTAATTGAAATACTAACTAAGCAAATTTTAAAATAATCTAATTTCAGTGAAATAATTTTACATTACTAGTTTTTGATTTTGCAGTTTATTTATAGTACTTTGTGACACCTGCTAAAGTGAGTTAGACATTTTATAGAAATTTTTTGGTGAATTTTGGCCCTGAATTTCACAATGAGATTTTCATATAACTCATGACTGAATTAACTAGGTTTGAATTCACAGTTTATTACTTGTTTTGTTTAACAGATAAAATGTGTGAATAAAATGTCTAGTCAAAGCTATGGTTTTTCCAGTAGTCATGTAAGGATCTGAGAGTTGGACTATAAAGAAAGCTGAGTGCTGAAGAATTGATGCCTTTGAACGTAGTGCTGGAGTCGACTCTTGAGAGTCCCTTGGACTGCAAGGAGATCCAACCAGTCCATTCTATAGGAAATCAGTCCTGATTACTCATTGGAAGGACTGATACTGAAAATGAAATCAAATACTTTGGCCACCTAATGCGAAGAAATGACTCATCAGAAAAGACCCTGATGCTGGGAAAGATTGAAGGCAGGAGGAGAAGGGGATGACAGAGGATGAGATGATTGGATGGCATCACCGGTTCTATGGAGATGAGTTTGAGTAAGGTCCAGGAGTTGGTGATGGACAGGGAAGCCTGTCATGATGCAGCCCATGAGGTCACAGAGTCAGACATGACTTAGCGACTGAACTGAGAGAAAAAGATTTCACCCTCCCTTCCATACAGCAATGATTTAATTTGTAACTACTATTTGGAAAATTTCTTTAATAAGCTTATTCCTTATATGAAGTACAGGGCCTCTAACAAATGAATCTACTGAACACTGACATAAATCATATTGTAGTTATGCTGTCAGTAGTGGTAAAGGGTGTATCCTTTTCAGGGATTATAAGATTTCCTGCTTCTTAAAAGAACAAAGAGTGGAAATCCAAGTTGAGACTTGACTATACCTATATTGTGATGACTGAATATCATGACTGAAATCAAAGAATGTGATTCTTTTTTAACTTGAGTTTCTGAAATGGAAATATAAGAATCATGATATTTAAATTGCACATATTTATATCTATATTTATACTTAACAATTTATATCCTTTGTTGTTTCTGAATATTTTCTCTCGAGTTCACAGATTTTCCCAAAAAAACACAGTGCAGAAAGCTGAAGATCTTAATTACTCTGCTGCTGCTGCTAAGTCGCTTCAGTGGTGTCCGACTCTGTGCGACCCCATAGACGGCAGCTCACCAGGCTCCCCCATCCCTGGGATTCTCCAGGCAAGACTACCGGAGTGGGTTGCCATTTCCTTCTCCAATGCATGAAAGTGAAAAGTGAATATGAAGTCGCTCGGTCATGTCCGACTCTTAGTGACCCCATGGACTGCAGCCCACCAGGCTCCTCCATCCATGGGATTTTCCAGGCAAGAGCACTGGAGTGGGGTGCCATTGGGTGTTTTGAAATTGCTCATTTATGAATGATTTTAGTTTGTTTAGGTTTAATATAACCTCAACTATCTGTTACAAAAGAGTGCTTTCAGACATTCCCTGATGACTGATAAAAAATGTATGTTAATGGGAGGCTAAGTACTCTTCCCCAGATCTCTTTTGAGTCACAATTTAGACTTAGTTGAGTGAAATAATTACAAGCAAGACTAGACATATCCTACTCATACTAAATATTCCAGTGATTCCCTTACTGGTGTGTGTTTTGAATTCTTCCTGGAGATGATGGTGCTTACTGGAATTTTATATGAACTTTGAAATGTCAGATTTTTGTTATACAATTCCATTACATTTTATTAATGAAATCATTCAAACACACGAAAAACTTGGAAAATCATATAACAAACACAGCGTGCACAATTTGAATTTAACAGAGGTTATTTTTCTGGAGCTCACATTTTGTTTTATTTGAAACAAATAAAACATTAACAATCCTGGCAGAGCCTCATTCCTGTAACTCTTCCCCTCTCTTTTCTCTTCAAAAGTAACCATTCTTCTGGAGTTGGTTAAATTCCTATGTGTTTTTTGTTCTTTCACTACATATAGAATGGATTCATAAATGCTATGCAAAATTGTATTATGTACTTTTAAGCTTTATATAAATGGAATCATGCTGTGTGTATCCTGCTGCAACTTGGTTTTTTTCAGTTAATCTTATGTTTTTGAGATGTTAATACATGCAAATTTGGTTCATGCATTTTACCAAGTGTATCACATTTTATAGGAAATAAATAGTTTATCTGCTCCTCTATGACAAATGGTTAAGAGGTTTCCGCATTTTTGCCCTTATAAACATGTTGCAATGTGAGATCCTGTGCTTGTCTCCTTTGAGCACTTGAATAGGAATTTCCTTAAGGTAGATTTCTGGAAGTGAAATTCATAACTCATAAGGCAAGTGCAACTTTACCTTCTCTAGATATTTCTAAATTGCTCTCTAAAATTATTGCATAAATTTACACTCTCAGATCAATATTTTGATTTTTCCCCATATCCTCACCAAATGTTGGTGCTATCCATCTTCATATTTGTCAAGCTGAGAGGGGCGAAATGTTAACTACTCTTTCATTTCCTGTTGTAAAATAGCTGGTTAAGATTTGTTACCAGGAGACTGGAAGGTACAATTACTACTTTTATTTCCGTTAGGATCACAAGTGTTACATTCATTATATTCCTAAGTTCAAGAAGCAAAACCATTACTAGTCCATGCATAGCCATATTTTTATTTACCTGTCTCTTTGTTTATAAATAATGTCATGAATGCATATGAACTCTCATATAGATCCCATAACCCTGAATTTTAAAATGTTTATCATTTCCTTGCCACTTAGGAATTGTGTGTGTGTGTGTTTGCTTTTGCTTGCTTTTAAACTTCATGAAAAGAGTATCCTATTGAGTGGTTTTGGGACTTTATTTTAGTTCACATTATGCAAGATTCAGCCATGTTGTTGCATGCAGCATATAGTTTCTTAATTTTCACACTCCATTGTGTGGATAAAATATAATAATTCTGCGGTAGAAGGGAATTTGGGTTGTTTGTAATTTTTTGCTTTCTGGTTGTTCTTGTGGATGTGTAAATCTTTCTCTTAAATTGCTATAAGTAGAATTGGTGGGTTTTAGCATAAGCAATTTCCAACTGCACTACTTTTTAGAAGTTTTGGTAAGATTCCTCTGTGAAACCATCTGTGTTACTGTTAACATTCTACAACTCTTCAATTTCTTTAGTAGTTATATTGCAATTCAGGTGTTCTGTGTCTTCACAGATTAGCTATGTTAGCTTAACTTTCTATTAAGAATTTTTCTGTTTTCAATTAAATTTAAATAAAATTGCTGATGATATTTGCTTACTATCTTTTTAAATTTTAATTGCACCATCAGGATTATGTTTCCTTTATCATTCATAAAATTATGTGTGCATTCTGTATCTCTGACATCCATCTGTACTACCAGAGGATTGCTTTTATTTGTCATCTTTCAAATATCCAACTTAGAGTTTATTGACCTCTTTATTCATCTTCCTCTTTTATTTCATTTTAAAAATTATTTTCTTTTGTTAACTTTCTTTGGGCTTATTGTTTGTTTCTAATTTCTTATTTGGGACATTTATTCTTTCATTTTCATTCATTCTTCTAAAGTAAGTGGTTAAGGCTATACATTCCCCTCCTAGAAAGGCCTTAAACTATTCTTCACAAATTTAGACACATAATGCTTTTATTTTTATTTATCTCTAAGAATTTTAAAATTTCTTACCATTTATTTTTTGATCAAAATTTCTTTTTAATGTGTATTTTAATTTTCTTATTTTCAACTTTAACTTAATTGTATTATGGTCAGAAAACATAATGTGTATACATTTTCTCAGAAAAGGTGTGAGATTTGTATTATGGTTTTAGTGTGTGTCAACAGTGGTAACTGTTCCACGTGTATCTGAGGAGAGTGTGTTTTTTCTTTTAATTCTGTCTTGGATGAGACTATATTACCCCAGGGAGGCTTATGAGGCTGGATAAGATGTCTAGGCGTAAGAATACAGAAAGTTGTCAAATAGTGGGTTGTACACTCCTTAAAGCCTCTTGATGAAAGTGAAAGTGGAGAGGGAAAAAGTTGGCTTAAAGCTCAACATTCAGAAAATGATACAGGGAGGCCTGGCGTGCTGCAATTCATGGGGTTGCAAAGAGTCGGACACGACTGAGTGACTGAACTAAACTGAATTGAGCTAAATAGAAAATACCAGGCCCAGCTATATTCACCGTTATGGATAGAATTGGGTTCTCAAAGTTCAGAAGTTAAAACTGTAACTGCCAATGTGTCTATATTTAGAGACAGAGCCTTCAAAGAAATTATTAAATTTAAATTAGGGCCTATGAGTGGGCCTCTTTGAGCAAACTCCAGGAGATAGGAAAGAACAGACGAGCCTGGCATGCTGCAGCCAATGTTTGGTAGCAAAAGAGTCAGACATGACATAATAGCTGAACAACAATGAATGAGTGGGCCTCAACCCAATAGGACTGGAGTCCTTAAAAGAAGAGGAGAAGACAGCAGTGATGTATATACAGAGAAGGTGGCCACTTACAAGCCAAAGAGACTGGCTTCAGAAGAAACCACCCCTGCTGGCACCTCAAAGCCTCTTCAGTTCAGCTCAGTTCAGTTCAGTTCAGTTGCTCAGTCATGTCCAACTCTTCTTGACCCCATGGGCTGCAGCACGCCAGGCTTCCCTGTCCATCACCAACTCCCAGAGCTTACTCAAGCTCATGTCCATTGAGTCAGTGATGCCATCCAACCATCTAACTGTGAGAATATAAGCATGTGTTATTTAAACCACTGAGTCTGTGGTATTTTGCTACGACAGCCCAAGAAAACTAATTTTTCTATTGCTGTTTAGTCACTAAGTCGTATCCGATTCTTTTGTGACCCCATGGATGGTAGTCCACCAGGGTCCTCTGTCCCTGGGTTTCCCAGGCAACAATACTGGAGTGGGTTGCCATTTCCTTCTTCAGGGGGTCTTCCCTACCTGGGGATCAAACCCACATCTCCTGCATTGGCAGGTGGATTCTTTACCACTGAGCCACTTACTCTCACCCTGTATCTATCCTTTCTTAAAAGGAAGTGAGATGAATCATTATTTAGGTCAGTTTGTAATAAGTCAAGTTTTTTGTTCTTTGCATCCAAAAAGCATTGCACTGGATACACTACATGACCTTGGTCAAGTTGCCTTACTTTCAAAGAGGTAAATGTGTTTCAGTTTCCTCACGCTAAAAATAAGGGAGCTGGACTAAATAAACTTTGAAAAATTTTTCAACTTACATTTCTATGCTATTGTAGAAAATACTTCCAGGAACTCTTTGTTTTCTCAAACCATCCCCCCTTCATCCAAAAGCTATGATTCAATACTGATATGCAAAGTTACTTGATAACTTTTCCAAAGTTATTTGATGGCAGTAATCTAACATTAATAGTAATAATAATAATTTTGGGTTCTGAACTCTGGGTGTTTTTTAGAGTATAGCAGAGTAGAAAGAATATAAAGATGAACATAAATTCTTCTGTGTAGAAAGACTGAACACAGCAAAGGAGTCTTTCTTTGTGGGAAAAGAGGACTCATGGAATTTAGATGCCTCTGGAGATTGTCGCTAAGGACAGAAGAAATTACTTGTAATGACCTTAAGGCTTTGAAATCCACTAAGGAGCAGCTAACTGGAACACCATTTCCTCCAAACCAGGTAACTTTGCTTTTTCTAAAGGAAAAATGTAACTCCCCACAAAGCCCACGTATTCCAAACTCTTGTTCTTATGGCTGTTTCTGAATCTTATCATCTTTATGTTAAGGACACATGTCAGGGTGTCCCTGGTGGCTCAGTGGTAAGGAATCCACTGGCCAATGCGTTCAATTCAATGAATGAACAAAATTATTTTAAAATGGACTCATGCCTCTGAATCCTTTGGAACATCTTAAGAGGAAGATAGCTTTCCCTCTGTCTTTCTCGTCTACCACTGGACTTCTGCCAGTGATAGAATTAAGACCGAAGCAGTGGCTTCATTATTCGTAATCAGACTGAGGCATTGTTAGATTGCCTCTTTAGAAATACCCCTGTAAACAAGAAAGGGACAGATTATATCATTCGGTTGGTGTTAAACAACGAAGCAGGGGAGTACTGGCAAGACTAACAGGCATTATTTCATTTGAACAAATTACTCTTGGACTCCTGGTCTCAGAGCCCACATTAGTAAGATAGCTACTATCATGCATCAGGAAGACATATTCCACCTTGCATAAAGCCTTTCCATTAAACACTCACCTCCCTGTGGGAGCTAACAGTCTCTTAGGCAGTATTCATCAGCCATGACAAGATTTGCCCTGGATTTCTGAATGATCAAGCAACCACAAGATAAAAGTGGGCTTCCTCGATCCTTTTAGACTTTCGGACTCTCACTGGTGCTAGTATAAAGTGCATCCTGAACATTATCCAAGGAACTGCTGCTTCCTTTCCATGGTGACAGCGGAACTCAATCTGTGCATCCTTAGTAGACCATAGATACAGATGAAAGAGGCCTTAAGAGCTTGACCTTCTTATTTCATCCTTCTGAAACTGAATGGCTTCGTCATCCAAGACAAGTGATTATTTGTCCAGTGGTAAGGTCCCAGGCTCTAGCCTTCCCAGACATGACATCTGTTCATTCATTTATTCATCAAATATTTAGTGAATGCTTACTATGTACCAGGTTCTGTTTGAGGCACCAGGTATTCCTAAAAAAACCAGCCAGAGTCCTTATTCTTATTGATGCTTACATTGTGTGTGAGGGAGACATCAACAAATAAGTAAATAAAAAAATAAAATAAACAGCTACAGATAATAATGCCAGGAAGATAGTAAAACAGGGTCATGTAATAGAGACTGATTTAGTGATAGGGTGATGGCTCGAGTGGAGTTCCTTAGATAGAGGTCAGAGCAACTTCAGGGGATGACATTTGAGCTGGGATGTGAATGGTGTGACTGAGACAGTCATGTGGCAATCTGGGGAAAAATTTTCAGGAGAAAGCAAGTTCTTTTGAGGAACAAAAGCATAGTGAGCAGGGGAGATGTAGGACATGCTGAGATAAGAGGGTTAAGAAGAGACCAGATGAGATTTGTCCTTATAGGTCATGGCAAAGACATTCGACTTAACGTCAAGAGAAGTGGGGAGCCATGGTACTGTTTTAAACAGGGCAATAACAGGATCAGAACTCACTTCTCAAAGATGCTTTAAGTTCCTTTGGAAAATGCAGGGATCAGAATGCCAATGCACAGACCAGTTAGGAGGCAGTTCTAAAATTCTATGTGAGAAATAATGGTCATTCAGACTGGGGTGGAGATGAATGACAATTGACATAGTAAGGGTATATTTTAGATATGGAAACAGCTGTTGATGGTTTGGATATAGGAAGTGAGGGACAACAAATTAGAAATTAGGTCTAGCTTTTTCTGTTTAATAGCTAAGTGGATGATGGTGTCATGTGCTGATAAGGGGACGGCTGGGAAGAACAGCTTTATGGGGAAAGTCGATTGTTTCTACTTGGACTTTTCAAGTTTAAGATCTTGACAGCTAAGTCAAAATGTTGAATGAAGTAGTTGAATCTCAAGAGAGAGGCCAGGGTTAGAGATACGAGGTCTAGAATTTGGTAACAAAGACTTCCTATTGGTGGGTTTTAATATCCTGGGATGGTGGAGCTTTTCCAGGTGGAAGAGAAAAATGGAGGCTACAGCCCAGGTGGCAGGAACTCCAGTACTAGGAGATGCGGAGTCAATGCATGAAAATGCATAGCCAGAAAGTAGAAAGAACTTGCAAATTAAGAAAGCAAAGGAGGAAAGTGTTTCAAAAAGGAAGCAAGCATCATCTTTGTTAAATGTGAGGTCAGGATAGATGGGAACAAGACTGTGTTCATATGGTATTTTCAAAGTAGAAATCTCTACTCTGATCTCATCCATCTCAAAGAGATGGTGGGAACGCCACGCGGGGGAATATTTTCATCATCTCATTCAGGCTGAGAGGGAGGGACTGTGTCACTTCCACAGAGGAGAACCAATGTCAAGGTGCAGGGAGACTCAGCCACATGGAGACCATGGTCCTCACCCCATCCCCGCTGCCTTTTCCCTGGGGTTCCCAGCACTTGCTGAGACCTGCCGACTCCCTGAGGGCACTGGGTAGGGAAGGCTGTACCAGGAGCCTGCCCAGAGTCTGGCCAGCACTGGCCGTCTGTCATCCTTCCTGTTTGCAGACTGAGGCTCTCCTGCTGGCCTGTGGGGCAGACATGGTGGTCTGTGAAGTCTACACCCTGAGGTGCTTTATGGTGCGAGGGACTTCCTTTGAGTAAAACAGGTTAGGTGATCTGAACCATTTTGTAAAGCTTCTCACATGGCCATGGGAAGCTAAGATTTCCAGTGCTCTATTTACTAAGCCCTTGTACCAGGCAATGTGCTAGGTGTTGAATAACCCCATTTTACAAATAAGGATTGTTGCTGTTGAGTTGCTCAGTAGTGTCCAACTCTTTGCACCCCATGAACTGCAGCACGCCAGGCCTCCCTGTCCCTCACCATCTGCAGCAGTTTGTCCAAGTTCATGTCCATTGCATCAGTGATGCCATCCAGCCATCTCATCCTCTGACAAATAAGGATATGGTGGCTCAAAAGTAATCTGTGACATACCCAGAATCAAGATTTTAGCTCTAGCAATTATTGCTTCAGGTATTTTGAGTCTCTGTTACTTGATATACACAAACTTAGGATTGTTAATGTCTTCCTGGTGGATTAATCCTTTTATCATTATGTAATGTCTGTCTCTAGGGATTTTCTTTGCTCTGAAGTCCACTCGACCTGATATTAATATAGTCTCTCTCCTCTGTCTTCCACTGTATCTACTCTATTATTGAACGAATCCAACCTGCTTTTTATTTTGACTATTGTATTGGATTGGTCAAAAAGTTCATTTGGGTTTTTCTGTAACAGTTTTTAAAAACCCAAATGACCTTTTTGGCCAACCCAGTGTTTTTCAGTTTTATAATTTCCATTTTTCCTTTTAAAAAATAACATAATTATTTCTCAATATTTTCTAGTTTTTTAGTTGTTTCAAAAAATTCATAGTTATTGTTGAGACATTTTATGATGGCTGTTTTTACCTATTTTTAAAATTTATTTTATTTATTTACTTTTGGTCTTGCTGTGCAGCCTGTGGGACCTTCGTTTCCCAACCAGGGATTGAACCTGAGCCCCCTGCATAGCAAGTGCAGAATCTTAAATGCTGGGTTGCAAGGGAAGGCCCAATGACTAGTCTTAAAATCTTTGTAATACTTCTAAGATCTGAGTAATCATCATCTCGGAGTCTATTGATTGCTTTTCTCACTCAAGGTGTAAATGTTCTTGGTTGTTATTATAATGAATAATTTTTAAAAATTGTATTTTGGACAGTTAAGGTGTAATATTATAAGACTCCAGACCCGATAACTCCGGGAGTTGGTGATGAACAGGGAGGCCTGGCATGCTGCGATTCATGGGGTCGCAAAGAGTCGAATACAACTGAGCGACTGACCTGAACTGACACTCCTTAAATGGATGAGTTAAACCTGGCCCTGGGGAAGTGGTCCAGGTACTTAGATTAGTTTACATGCAGAATTGCCCCAGGATTATTACATCAGGCCAGATCTGGAGAGTAGTTGTCATGCTAACAGAAAGCCAGGGGGAGCTCACTTATCTCATTCATATGTCACGGTAGATAGCTGGTTGAATGGTCCGTAGATGGTGAAGTCCCATCACTTCATGGCAAACAGGTGGGGAAACAATGGAAACAATGACAGGTTTTATTTTCTTGGGCTCCAAAATCACTGCAGATGGTGACTGCAGCCATGAAAATAAAAGACTCTTGCTCCTTGGAAGAAAAGCTATGCCAATCTTAGACAGCATATTAAAAAGCAGAGATATCACTTTGCCAACAAAGTCCTGTCTAGTCAAAACTATGTTTTTCTCAGTAGTTATGTATAGATAGGAGAGTCATACCATAAAGAAAGCTGAGCACTGAAGAACTGGTGCTTTTGAACTGTGGTGCTGGAGAAGACTCTTGAGAGTCCCTTGGACCACAAGGTGCTCAAACCTGCCCATATTGAAGGAAATCAGTCCTGAATATTCACTGGAAGGACTGATGCTGAAGATGAAGCTCCAATACTTTGGTCACCTGATGTGAAGGATGGACTCTTTGGAAAAGACCCTGATGCTGGGAAAGATTGAAGGCAGGAGGAAAGGGGATAATAGAGGATGGTTGGATGGCATCACTGACTCTATGGACATGAGTTTGAGGAAGCTCTGGGAGTTGGTGATGGATGGGGAAGCCTGGCATGCTGCAATCCATGTGGTCCCAAAGAGTCAGACACAACTGAGCAACTGAACTGAACTGACAGCTGGTGAGCTCGAACCTCTGTCTATGCCACAGAATGAAGTTAAGAACTCTGAGGTATAGACTTGAGTGCACTTGCTGCCTTCTCTGTGCTTTTCGTACACAAACCTCACTTGATTTTCCAAAGTGGTGCTGGCCTCCAGTAACATTTATTACTACCAGTTTTCAATAAAGTGGTTGTGTACCTAATGAGGTACACATTGTTATGTTTTCTCCCAACTGGGTTTTCTCATCTGAAATAGTTTGGTTAAGTCCTTTAAGTCTTGAATTGTTTACCTTTTCTCATAGATTTGCAAATAGATATTCTAAACTTTGTGTTTCTCTTATTGAAATAATAAATATTATTTTTCAGATAAGGCATATCTCTATATTTATGGTAACTTTATGTTTAGGAATGTGTCAACTTAACGTGATAAATTTATAAATACTTAATTTTTTTGGTATTTGTATAATTCTACATATGTTATTGAGGGAATACTTCATGCTAGGTACTAGGTCTTGGGAAATATTCTATTTCTATTTCACCAGTGATGAAAAATAAATTGTTATGATGAAAAATAAAACAGGGTAATTACTTTATATTACTGAGATAGCCTGATGATCATTATGAATTATTATTTAATAAATATGTAATGCATTAAGAATATAATTAAAGATTTGGAGTTTTTTCTCTTTTATTACTTTGGGTGACAGTTTGCTTAAGACTTGAATTATGTGTTCTTTGATTGTTTATGGATCTTTCCTACATAGATACCTGTATGCTTTTTGTGCATTTGTTATACCTTATTTTTAAACTGCTGATTAATTGCTATTGAAGAATTAGAAATTTCTGTTTACCCTTGAATCATTGTGGTAATATATATATATATTTTAAAGATGGCTCATTTAATATAATTTTTGAAATAAATTATCTTGAATTTATACTACTTTAGCATAGTTCTAAACCTGTATTTTGTTGGTACATATGAGCCCTATTTTTCTTTTACAAGAATTCAGTTCAGTTCAGTCGCTCAGTCATGTCCGACTTTTTGTGACCCCATGAATCCCAGCACGCCAGGCCTCCCAGCTCATCACCAACTCCTGGAGTTCACTCAGACTCATGTCCATAGAGTCAGTAATGCCATCCAGCCATCTCATCCTCTGTTGTCCCCTTCTCCTCCTGCCCCCAAACCCTTTCAGCATCAGTCTTTTCCAATGAGTCAGCTCTTCCCATGAGGTGGCCAAAGTACTGGAGTTTCAGCTTTAGCATCATTCCTTCCAAAGAAATCCCAGGGTTGATCTCCTTCAGAATGGACTGGTTGGATCTCCTTGCAGTCCAAGGGACTCTCAAGAGTCTTCTCCACCACCTCAGTTCCAAAGCACCGATTCTTCGGCACTCAGCTTTCTTCACAGTCCAACTCTCACATCCATACGTGACCACTGGAAAAACCATAGCCTTGACTAGACGGACCTTAGTCGGCAAAGTAATGTCTCTGCTTTTGAATATACTATCCAGGTTGGTCATAACTTTTCTTCCAAGGAGTAAGCGTCTTTTAATTTCATGGCTGCAGTCACCATCTGC
>SJYX01021225.1:0-75358 GCA_006410675.1 Oreotragus oreotragus | reverse complement strand
GGAAGAGCATTTGCAAATGCCCTAAGTCTGAAGCATATCTATGTTATAGGACTAGCAAACTATGAATGTGTAAGAAGAGTTATTAGTAGGAGAAAATCAAAGAAGGAATGGGTTAGCAGTTCCCTTAGGCCAGGGTCGTCAAACTTTTTGCATGTTCCCTTAGGGCTTTATGATAGCTTAGGCCAGTGTCATCAAACTTTCTGTAAAGAGCAGGATGGTAAACATTTTCCACTTTGTGAATTACTCAGTTTCTGTTGCAGTTATTCACCTCTGCTGTGATACTGTCCAAGCAGCTAAATACAATATGCAAATAAGTGGGCATGCCAGTGCTTTAGTAAAACATTATTTACAGAATCATCTGTCATAGTTAGCTCAGTGACTTTGCATTACTTTATCCTATTTGCAATCAAAGTACTACTAGACCAAAGGTTGGTAAACTGCACAAAAGCAAAGAATAATTCTTACATTTTTAAAGTGTTGAAAAACAAATGCATACACACATGAAGAATANGAGTTCACATCCTCCCAAAGAGACCTCTGCAACCCCAGAGTGCTGGGGGGTCAGCCCGACTCCAGCCTGAGGGTGGCGAGACCCATTTTCTACATGACAGCAGGAGCTGGGAATGTGTGTGAAAAAAAGGTGTGTGGGGGAGGAGGGGGGTGATTGGACCAGTGTCCTGACAATATGTGAATATTTTTGACTCATATAATAGCAGTAATTACCCTTATACAGTGAATGTGACATGTGGACCACTGATTTCCGTCTTCACCAGACTCTCTGCCCTCCGTGTCTGTGGGTTCCTCATCTGAAGATACGGGAGTGACTGCAAAGAACTTGGGCATCTATGGATTTGGGTATTCATGAGGGGTGACAGTTTGATGATTTATATTAAATTACTTTTGGGTTTGGTACATCCAGCCCTGGTGGCTCAGATGGTAAAGAATCTGCTTGCAATGCAGGAGACCTGGTTTTGATCACTGAGTCTCAAAGATTCCCTAGAGGAAGAAATGGCAACCCACTCCAATATTGTTGCCTGGAGAATCCCATGAACAGAGGAGTCTGCTGGGCTGTAGTCCATGGGGTTGCGAAGAGTCTGAAATGACTGAGGGAATAAATATGCACGCATATCTGTAAAGCAAATGAAGCCTAGTTTTTTTTTTTTTTTTTGCATTAAGGATATCCTTGATTATCACCTTAAATGGTTATTCGATTTTTCTGTTTGTTTTTCTCTTTTTGTCTACTGCCATTTCAGTGTCTATCTGTTTTCCAAAGATGTCCATTTACCATAGGTTTTTATATTACTGGCATATAGTTCTTTTCATTATATTTCTTTGTTACTTAAAAACTTTCTCCATCTTGCTAAGATGTTTTCTCTTTTTTATTTTACATTTAATTAATTTCCTAAGTTTTGTTCAATTTGTCAAACTTTTGTATATTAACCTTGGCAAAAATTATAGCTTGCTATTAGAAATGTTTTCTATTGTGCTTTTATTCTTACTTTTCTTACTCCTGAATTTTTTAGTTATCCCAAATTTTGTGTTAAACATGTAACTACTTTGCTCTAAAATTTCCTTATTTTCTTATTAATGTAATTATAGCTTTCAGTTTTCCTTTAAGTAACTTTTCACGGAGTCTCACAAATTCGAACATATACTTTTTATTATTATACAATTTTAATTATTTTCTGAATAGTTTTTCTTACAATCATTCTTTAACCTAAAAACAAGTTGATGGTGTGATTTTTAACTTACAGACATGCAAGATTTATTATCTTACATATTATAAATGTTACTAATTTCTAATTTTATTGCATAATGGTAAGAGTGTGTAGCTTGTATGTAATCTTTTGAAACTTTATTGGGGTTTCAGTTGTGTCTTAGACATGGCATTTTGGATAATGCTTTCTATATGCTCTAAAATAATCTGTGTTTTATTTGGTGAATAGGAAGTTCTGCATAGAATGACCATCTTAAATTTGTTAATCATAATCTGCAGATTTTCTATGGTGTTGCTTATTTGTCTGCTCGGTCTGTCTATTTTTGAGAGAATGCCATGAATTTTCAACTAAAATACTTGTTTTCTAAAAATTGAATTTTAATATGCATACAGAAAAGTATTAAATATAAGTATGCAACCCAGTTAAAAGACATAGGTATTTACCAGATTGTTAAATTGCATACAGGATCCTAGAACTGCCTCTGTGCCCCCTTCCCTCAATCACTTAAATCCACTTATCCCCCAAAGATAGCTATCAGAGTTTTCACACAATAGAAGTTACTTGTTTTAAAATTTTATGTAAATTAAGTCATACAGTATGTATGTTTTGCATCTAACACTATGTAATAGTTATCAATATCACTGTACATAGCTATATTGTCCATTCTTTTTCATTATCTTGTAATATTTCACAGAACAAATACAGTGATGCATCTGTCCATTCTACTGTTTATGTATATGTGCATTGTTTTCAGTACTGGCTACTGTAAGTAAAGCTACTATGAATATTCTCATCCATGTATTTTGGTACATGAATGTCCTGAATTGTTATTGGGCAGGCAAATTCATAAGAGTGGGATTTATTGGTCGAAAGGTATCTATATGTTTAACTTTAGTAGATACTATCAAAGTACTTTAAATCCCATTTTAATGATAGCTTTATAGAATTAAAGGAAGATCTCGGGATCCACAGCCAATCTGGGCTACTTAGGGAGTAAAAGAGGGCTTGATGATACTGGGACTTTCTAAGCATTCCTTTTCTCTGCTTATTCTCTTATTTCATGAGGGTTTTCTCAACATGGCAGGGGACAGGGCCACCAGTTGTTCCGGGGTCATATCTTTACAACATCCAACAGATGAGAAAAAATAAACCTAATCTGTTTAGAAATATCCTAGCTCAAGCCACATTCCTCCTATACCCCGCAGGTAGGGAGATGATTATTTTTGGCCAGGTCATTCATTATATGCCCATATTAATAATCATGGGACAGAAGTTATTACCAGAAAAGGGAAGCTACAATGATATATTACATCTATTTTTAAATATTATTTTTATTCCTGTTTTATGGAGTGTAAAATAGGATCTAAGATAAAATAGACTATCAATAGCTATATTCTTTTTTTCTAAAGCAATTAAAAATTTTGCATGAACAGCATTCACGGAAATGAAAATGAAATAGAAGAAGCCAAATGACAAGGATTCAGTCACCCTAACACCCTGACAAGGCAAACTGAGTTTTACTTTCTAGTTCTTGTCACTATGCAGACATAATTTCAATGTTTTAATTACTATGTCAAAAAATGTTCCGTTTTCACTTAATAGCTTTTTATTCCACATTATCTTTGTAAACTTCAATGATCCGTATTATAATTTATAGTTCATGTAACTTCTAGTAATTGGATATTTAGTTTCAAAAATATTTGTGATTGTAAACAATGCTGCAGTAAACATCACTGGGACTATAGGTTGTCATTTGTGTCATTTTCTTGGGAGGGAGTCAGGGAGCATAAATACTTTTATGGCTCTACCAGGCAGTTTGAAGATGGAAAAATTCCTTTAAATTGTGGTAAAAGTATTTGAGGTTTCTGTAGATTCATTTATTTTCTGTCCCACAATACCTAATTCTGTGCTTTTATCTATTTGGATCTTTTTTTTTCTTTTTAACTTTTTTACTTTGTATTGGGGTATAGCCAATTAACTGGCTCAGATGGTAAAGCGTCTGTCTGCTATGCAGAAGACCTGGGTTCGATCCCTGGGTTGGGAAGATCCCCTGGAGAAGGAAATGGCAGCCCGTTCCAGTATTCTCGCCTGGAAAATCCCATGGATCTCGGAGCCTGGTAAGCTACTGTCCATGGGGTCACAAAGAGTTGGACATGACTGAGTGACTTCACTTCACATAGCCAATTAACAATATGTGATAGTTTCATGTGAACAGTGAAGGAACTCAGCCGTACATATACATGTATCCATTCTCCCCCAAACTCCCCTCACATCCAGGGTACCCCATAACATTGAGCAGAGTTTCCTGTGCTATACAATAGGGCCTTGTTGGTTATCCATTTTAAATATAGCAGTGTGTACATGTCCATCCCAAACTCCTTAACTATCCCTTTACTTGATCCTTCCCCTCTGGCAACCATAAATTCATTCTCTAAACCTGTGTGTCTCTTTCTGTTTTGTAAGTAGTTCATTTATATCATTTCTTTCTAGATTCCACACATAAGAGGTGCCATACTATATTTCTCCTCTGTATGACTGACTTCACTCAGTTTGACACTCTCTAGGTCCATCCATATTGCAGCAATGCAGTATTTCATTTTTTTGATGGCTGAGTAATAGTCCATTGTGTATATATATATATACACCATATCTTCTTTATCCATTCCTCTGTCGGACATTCAGGTTGCTCCCATGTCTTGACTATCGTAACCCTGCTGTGGTGGCTATTCTTTGGGCACTAAGTTAATATTTGTAAATAACACTAGGATAGTCTCTCAATGCTTAAAATAGGCCTAAAGCAGGGGGAGACTATAAATGCATTTGCTTAGAACTAATTTTTATGGTACACACATATTTGAAGACCATACAATTTTTTAATTTATAAATTTAGGACTATTGATTTCTAAGGTAACCCTGGAAATAACTCGACATTTTCTCTGTAAACTACATTTTCTGCAGATTTCTGTGTGATTGGATGAGATATCCTGGTGTCTTTGGTAACTGCAGCTTTGCAGAGTTTTGGAACGTGACTATATTTATATGATAGTCCAGTCCTTTTGGCTGTTAGTCGAACTTCAACAACATTTTTTCCCCTCATTTGGAGGGAAGTGTTATTTATTCTTAAGAGAATATTTTTTCTCCTTTAGACTTTATCTAACTTCTGTCTGAGTACAGCCTTACTGTCAATTTATTAGCTCTGTCACTTAGCACAAAATTTAAAATTAAACTGTGGCTCTCTGTTAGTTAGAGATGGGAACCTGTTCTCTGAGATTCTAACATGCTGCTTTTAACTCATATTTCTTCAGAGCTAATTTGTTTCCCCTTTTTGGAAAACAAAGGCCTCTCCTCTCTTCATTATGTACATGAATCAAGAGAACTGTGTGATTGAAGGACATGGAGGAGGAGGAAGAGAAATAGAGGAAGAATTTTCCTTTAGCTTCTTTTCTTCCCTTTTCTTTCTTTCTTTGGCATTTCAACAAGATTGAATGAGGAAAACTAACCATTTTTATTTTTTGAAAAACATGCAGCTGGGAAAAAGTATTTACTTTGGCTTGATAAAAACCCTGACTTGGTATACTCAAAGCAAAGTATTTGGGTTTAGGTAGATTATACAAAAGGGAAATGATGTAGCCTCAGTTACTTGCACTGATGTGGTATAATTTGCTCAGGTGCCAACATAACAGAAAATGGTTTGATCTCCACTTTTAAGTGGCTGCTTCTTTCTTGCGTCCTCCTGGCTTACCTCCTCATCCCCATTGCCACCTCTCACACACAGGTTTGCTGTCTATTGTTTTTGCTCAGATGTTCAGAAACATATTTAATAGTGTTTGTAAATGTAGATTCAGAGTAATGATAACTAATTCTTCACACTAAAATCCACAACCACCTATGACCACAGCCAAAAGTGGTAGCTGAGATTTCTTTTGGCATTTGTTTTATGAACACTTGATTAAGAAAGTTAATAGGGTTTAAACATGTTTGCCTTTCTTACAATTTCAAACTAAGCATTTAAATTTTAGCTTATATTTCTAATATATTTAAAATTTATAATCATAATGTAACAATAGTCTGTATACTTTAGACAAAAATCCTACATAATGTGAATACTTTCTCAATTTTATTCTGTGTATCTGTTTTCAAGCTTTTTTTATATGCGTATTTTTATATCATTGTAAATGTCAGTTAATTTTGAAATTAGACATTTTTGGTAATTTGTTGGAATAACATGCAAATGAAGGGTATATCTTTTATGAATACTTAGTTTAGGAGGTCACCTAGCACTAATAAGAATCAAAAAAATGACTATTTTCTGGAGTCACTAATTTTTGAAGTAGTTATACTAAGGTGGCAATTTTAAGTACTGGTGTATTATTGGTAGTAAGAAATAGTTTTTATCTTTAATGTTAAGTAAAGCTCACAGTTGTTTTGTGCATGACAGCAGCTATACAAAATCCTTCTAGCCCTGTAAATATTAGATTTGACTGTGTTGCTAGGAAACCCAAAATAAAAAGAAATTTAAGTAAGCAGGAAGCATTGTGAAAACTAAATTTTGTTTTTATAAACAGTGCAGCTTCGGGTTATGCTCCGTGATTAAAAGGTTGGTGTAAACTATTTCATATGTACATTAAAGAAAAAAGAAACTTCTTACAACGGAGTGATCGTTTCCTGTTTCACTTTTAATTTTCTCCTCGTGTAAAGAGCTTTCACTAGGAGTTGCTTGAAATCTCTGGGAAGGTCTGTTCTGAATTTACCACTTCTGGATTGGTTAAAATCCCTTTTAAGTGTGTGCTTTGTTCTTTGAAAGCTTTGGTCAGTTGAGCAACTTGCTGCTCCTGTTTAAAAAAAAAAAAAAAGCTGAGTAATGCTGGAGCTTTCTCATGTGGCTGATGCAAACCTGGAGAATTTGCATCATCATCTAGCCGGAGTAAGTTGGTGTGACAGGCAGGCGCTTAAATACCAGCCCATGAGGAAGCTGATCTGGTCTGTAGTGATAGGGCGGCAGCAGCAGCCGCAGCAGCCGGGGTAGTCGGGGAGGTGAACGAACCAGAGCACCATGAACGAGCACACAGGTGTTTCTGAGGTGTAATTAGATCGCGGAAGGTGAAAATACACCATAGCTCTTTTACCTGGGAGCACAGTATCCCTGAGAACGAATCTGAAAGCAAAAAGGAAAGAGATCAGATCGGTCAGTCCCCCTAAGAGACACCACAGTTGAAAGTTTGGAATTAAAAAACAATTTTTTTTTCCTTCCACTTCCTTTTACCCCCCTGCGGGTCACCACCATGGTCAGAAAGCCTGCGGTGTCCACCATCTCCAATGGGGCTTACCTGCAGGGCAGCGTTAGTGGGAGGCTGCCTGCCCTGGGCGGAAAGGAGCCACCTGGGCAAGAGAAGGTTGTGCTGAAGAAGAAAATCACTCTGCTGAGAGGAATCTCCATCATCATCGGCACCATCATCGGAGCAGGAATCTTCATCTCTCCTAAGGGCGTGCTGCAGAACACAGGCAGCGTGGGCTTGTCCCTGGTGGTCTGGACAGTCTGTGGGGTTCTGTCACTGTTTGGTGAGTGTCCCCGCTTCTCCGGGGGTGTGTCTGTGGGCTTGAGCCCTGTGCGTCTGGGAGAGCAGAGGGAGAGTTCAGAGGAGTGGATGAATGGCAAAGGCTAGCCCAGATTTTCTGATTTTAGGGGAGGTATGCGAACTGTCTAAGCACACTGTCCACTGTTGGCAGAATGCTGGGTTCCCTGAAATGGCATCCTAAGTCTATGCTCTCTTTTCCTGACCAAGGCTCTCTATGTTCTGACCTTTCCCTTTGGCATTGAATGTTGATGCTAACTTTGATGACCCAGTAGAATACAGGTGAACTTTCTGGACCCGGCACTTGTGCTCGCTGTCTTGGCAGCTGGCAAGCTGAATGAAACACCTGTGAAGTGGAACCCAGTGTGGCCTATTTAGACACCGAACTGAGTGCTCAGCAGAAGTGTTACCGACTTTTTATTGGCAAAACAAACGGATGGCAGTCTTTTCCCTTTTAATTTTTTTAACTTCGTGTGCTTGTCAGTTCCTAGTCTTCTTTCAAAAGTCCTTGAATGTGGATCGAAATGTGATGGCACATAACTCAGCTCCTTTTGTAGCGGATTGTTGCAAGGGTGTGAGCATATTTCACATTTTTTTTGTACTTTCATCTCTCCCCAGTACCCATAAATTTTTGCAATATAAATTGTAAAATTGGAATTGGGGATTAGCTTTCTGTTTGCCCAGCTCTGTTTTCTTCGTTTACAGTTCGCTTGGTCTTCGGAGACACAAGTCATTGGTCCACCTATCTGCAGAGTTAGTCTCAACAGCCTTGGTAGAACTGGTAGAAGAAATGTGATTATTAACTTTTTTTCAAAACCTAAATCTCTTCTATTGATGTGATAATTAATAATAAAGAGGTAATAAATGTCCCCTCAGGAGGTGGGCATATGACTGGAATGCTTCTTGGGTTAGCTGTAAAGGTGTTAAAAACTGGTGAATGGTCAAGAAAATTAAATTGTATTTATACTGTGGGGAAATGTCTAAGATATATTTGCTCTTCTCTGGCAAATAGTGCTTTTTTATTCCAAAAGATACTGCTCTTTAAAGCTTTTAACTCTTTGTCCTAACTCTCTAGGACCAAGTACTACTAACTCTTGGTCCTACATGGACCAACCTGTTTATTCTGAAGGTCTTGGCAATGTTTTCATGCATTGGTTTGAACATTTATCTAGAGAACTCAAATTTTCATGATTAGGAAGAAAGTATTTTAAACAAAACTTGTTGAAATAAAAACTCAGTATAGAGATATCAACAGAGGAATTATATTTAGGTGTTTACAAAGGGTTTATGGTATTCATATTTTGTGGCATACACATTTATAGACAAAGAGAAACCTAATTATTGATCTTCTTAAATGATTTTGTGTGCCCTCAGCCTTTAATCTTCTCCAACACTTGGTATATTCAGAATAAATCATTGTCTAGTAGGAGAAACCATAGCCAGTTTCCTGGATTTTGTATCCTGTGTGCATGTAGCTCCCACTATGTGATTTCATTTTTGTATACTATAAAAGGCTATTCAGATAAGATAAAATGGATGGCTCTGAGCATTAACTAGTTGAAGTGATGTCGACTTGTACTAAGAAAATATGCTTCTGCATGTGTCATCTCAAGTGATTAAAAATAAACTAACGAGACTAGCTAAGTTTACACTTGAGTTGGTGTTTGATTACTAATCACAGGAATATGCTTCTATACTAATCTATTTATCAATGTTTGCATTACACTGGTCACTTGAGCTACTAGGAACTTTTGACAGGAGTGCCTTCCTAACAGAAAGCAAAGCAAAATATAAGGGAAAAAATTCTTTGTCTTAAAACTCTGGAACTAAGAGTATAGAATGTGTATATTGTGTTTACAATTTTGTTTAAAGCCAGGTTTAATACATGGGTTCTTACATCCTATTTTGAACTGTTTTCATCTGACTAATATGGTTATGGAGCTTGAGACCTTCACATGAAAATTTCACTTTCCTAGAACTCTATTTAAACCTGGGGCAACCATCCTGGAGTTTAACCAAAGAATACACAGGTCTCAGTATTGAGTCTCTGGAGATAAGTTCTGAGGTTCTTAAGACATTTTCTAATAACATTTAATATTGGATGATTTTTTTGTGCAGTCTACCAACATGGCAACTGGTTTCCAATAGAAAATGAACTGCAAGTAGTTATAGTTAGTTTTAAATGGACAAACTGTATCGGTGATTCCCAACTATCCATCTGTAGACTAAGTTACTTTAGAATTAGCTGTGCTAATTTTAAAATAATAGATTTTCTTTGATGCCTCTGTCAACGAGTCTGGCTTCTCTTGATCAGAGAGTAGGTCTGGGGGATGGCCTTAGTGCTTGTATTTTTTATTTTAATTAAAAAATTATTCCCAAGTGACTCTGATACAGTTCTAGTTTGGAAATAGGATAAGCAACACTAAGATTTTGCTGAATATCCAAATTACGTTTATGTTGGACAGTTCTACCTGAAGCTCTACTGATCAGTAATACTTTCTCATGCTTTTAGTCTCCAGAGTAGCTCAGGCAGAAATTATGTCTTACATTTGAGTACTTAACAGTATGGGTAGAACTTTTCACATAATGTCAAGATATACTTTTCATTATATATACAATAAGTTGCTCACAGCTGTAGTTCATGAGGTGCTTTCTGTGTGTCAGGCCTGTTACTGTCCTTGGCATTCATTTTCATACTTACACACACAGTCCCCTTAGGAGGTGAGAATTAAAATCTTTATTTCTCAGAGGATGAAACTGAGGTTTGGGGAGATTACATAATCTGCTCAAGTCTTTGTGAATTTTATTGCTAAATGTTAAAAATTGGTTCATAATTAATTTTATCTCCATGTTCATAAATATGTTAAAGCATCTCTTTTTCAAAACTGTTGTTTCAGTCACTCAGGAATGATACTCTGAAATACATCCATAAGAAACTTTCCTAAAAATAGAATATCTGAGTCAAATTAATTTTGCTGATAAACAAAACATACCCTATAAATTAGATGAAGCCTTCCAAAACCTTGAGTCCATACTTTTCAGGAGAAGAGAGGAATTTTATTTATTTTGATGTGTCACAAAAACATCATTTATTAAAAGGATGCTCAATATAATGAGGTCAATTTGATATAATACTTCATCTTGATGTGAAATTATGTTCTTCAGAAATGGATTGTGGATTCAAAATTCTTAATAATATTATATTGTTTTAGAAGTTTGTCTTTACCATTTCAGGTAAAATTAGCTTGAACAGAATGAATGAGATTTCAAGCATGAGGAAGTTACAAGGGGAATTTGGAGGTTCTTAGGAATTTGATTAGTATTGTTTATTTTGAAAAAAGGTGTCATTCAAACCAAAGGATGTAGTATCATCTCATGAAATACTGCTGTGTCCATTCTACTGCTGGATGACTTGGTCATATTTTAACTTTGTGCCTTTTTATCACAATTATTTCACAGGAGCCTTGTCCTATGCTGAACTGGGAACTAGTATAAAGAAATCTGGTGGTCATTACACATATATTCTAGAAGTCTTTGGCCCATTACCAGCTTTTGTGCGAGTCTGGGTAGAACTGCTCATCATACGGTAAGAGCCTAGATAGAAAAAAAGATAAAGGAAAAAGAAATCTATTCATTATCCCATTTTGGAATCACTTTGATTATTTTTAAATAACTAGAAATATGCATGACTATGTGGTAAATATGTCTCCTTCAGGACATAAAATCTGGGATGAAATACCTTTCTCAGTTAATGTTTTTAGTGCCATTTTGCCACTGGCAGTAGTTTTCTAACCATGCCAAACTTTCAAAGCATCTGCTTGCTGTTAAAATTCAACTATTCTCTAAGTCATTTTCAGGAAAGATGCTGACCTAAAAGAATGTGAATTGTCAAAATCTACCATGATAAAGCAGACCTTTTGTTTGATTATAAATTGTAATTTGACAAAATTAAATGTTCTCCTAGGAACTGGGGTTTTCCTTCTTGTAGACCACACCATTAAACCATCTTAAGTTTACTCAGTTTTCGTGACTAGGAAACTTCTGTTCCTAGCAACTTAGTATGTCAAGTTTTATATTCTACCAAAACACACACACACACACACACACACACTTGTCACAATGACTCATATCCTCACATTAAACAAATCAGTGAACTACAGTTGCGAAAAACTTTTTGATTATATTGTTGTAAGAATGCATTCCCTTTCCTGATTGCCTTGGTTTAAAATCAAACCAAATAATGCTAAGTCACTCTGAATAGCAAATTTCCTCCAATTTTGTGGGAAACTTATGATGTCACGTGAGAACTTCAGATTATCCTTAAGGCAAACTGCTTCCATGAAATGTGACCAGCACATTCTGACAGCAGAATTTAACAGAAATAATTAAAGAAACTTGTTCTTACTGTAAACTTATCAGACTTACACAGCTGAAAGCTCCTGTGAGCTCTTATCCTATCATTTAGAGCTAAGTGGTAAATGCAGAGCTAATAAGTATTGACTTAACACTAATCTTGATTTTTATAGTCCTAGGAGTCTCTTTTGTAGTAAAGAGCTTAGAATAGTATTTACATCTTTGTTAAGTCTGTTCTCATTTTAAGCAATTTTGCATTATTTAAAACTTGTTATTATGAAATAATGATAAGGAAGTATTTTGTTCCTTTTCTAAACTCTGGGATTTGCCTGGGAGGTGCCTTCCACTCTTTTCTGATAATATGAAGATTACTCTTCAAAGGTCAACTTAAGTTCTATCTTTTCCAGAGTTAATTTCCTGTTCACCCTACTTTATAGTATTTCTTTCCTCTCTTAATTCTTCTGGAAAAAAAAAATGCAGTCTCTGCTTCTCATTTGACGTTGAACATGCTGGCTTATATTCTTATTGAATATTTTAGGAATCTGTGCTCTGTTTCCCTGTTAAAACTGCAAGCATTTCAAGCATATAAAACCAGGTCTCTCACTTTTTGTAACTCTTATACTACTTATTGTCATATGTTAAATGCACTGATTGTCATATATTAAATTCTTTTTGAGTAGCAGTTGAAAATTTAGTAAATATTCAATCTTTCAGTAAGTTATGTTGGGTTGGCCAAAATGTTCATTCAGGTTTTTCCATTAAGATGGCATGGAAAATCCCTAACAGATTTTTTTGCCAACCCTAATAGTTTGAATAAAATATACTCAGTAGTTAAATAAGTACAATACTTATTTAGAGTGGTGGCCTGTCAGAATAGTGGGCTTTGGGGCCTGATGCAGCTGAGATGGAGTCCCTCTCCAGCCAGGTACTGGCTAACTGTGTTGGCTGGTTAGCCATACTTTGGTTAACTGCTCAGCATATTGATGGACTTGATCATTCCATTTGCACTTGTAGTACGAACACAGTGCTCATTCATTCATCTATCATTCTATGCTACTGAATGGTGTATGCTGCTGCTGCTACTGCTACTGCTGCTGCTGCTGCTAAGTCACTTCAGTCGTGTCTGACTCTGTGTGACCCCATAGATGGCAGCCCACCAGGCTCCCCCACCCCTGGGATTCTCCAGGCAAGAATACTGGAGTGGGTTGCCATTTCCTTCTCCAATGCATGAAAGAGAAAAGTGAAAGTGAAGTCGCTCAGTCTGTCCGACTGTTAGCGACCCCATAGACTGCAGCCCACCAGGCTACTCCGTCCATTGGATTTTCCAGGCAAGAGTACTGGGGTGGGGTGTCATTGCCTTGGTGTATGGCAAGTTAAAAAGGTCTAAAGTGAAGTGAGCCTCAGTTCTTATTCTCAAGTAGCTTATAATCATATTACCTTAGATAGCTACTTCACTGGATATGTGTTTATGGAAGCAATTACCTAAATATGTTCTAGAAGCTTTTGTAATGGATTCATATGTTTCTTTGTAATATGGATTCACATTACTCAGTTGTTCTCTCAGAGTAATGAATGACTTGAGGGGGTGACAAAGTACCTGAGTAAAATAGCATTCCTCTTCCATTGAAAGCACCCATGGTACCTAAATATTTACTGTTAAAATTGTACTTCAGATTAATTCACTTTTGTCAGAAATAATCTGTAACAAATCTTAAAAGAAATCATACATCAGGGGTCATTTGAATTCATACCTTCACCATGTATTTGTTAATTTTCTGTTGTGTGACAGACACTTTACTAGACACTTTACCATACACTGAGGATGAAATAGTGATTAATATGCACACAGTCATACTCATGAAGCTCACGGTCAAGTGAGGGAAACAATTATCAATCAAGACATCATGTAAGAGAATAAAAAGTTAGTACTGTGATACACACGTGAAAGGGGAGCTATGAAGTTCCATAAGAGTATACTCTGGGAGATCTAATGCAATTAGAGGACTGAAGAAGCTTCCTTGCGAAAAAGATTGAACTAAGACCTGAGGTATAAGAAGCTGTCAGTGAGTTTCAGGAGCTCTAGGCTAAGGGTATTCAGATCCTTCTAGTGGGAGGAAGCACAGTGAACAGGAAGGGAAAGTTTTGACCAGATGCAGCCTTGTATTGAAGGATTTTTGTGGATTCTGACTATGTTTCGAAAGCACTAAAATGCCATGATTAGATTTTAATTTACACATCAGAAATTTATAAATGATGGAGAATTAGAAAAATGTCTTGTTGTGGTCAGGAGGAGATTGTCTTGGAAAAAAAAATCAAGAAATCTCACTACTGCACATCTACACTGAGGAAATCATAATTGAAAAAGACAAATGCACCCCAGTATTTATCACAGCACTGTTTACGATAGCCAGGATATGGAAGCAACCTAGATGTCTGTTGACAGATGAATGGATAAAGATGTGGTACATATATACAATGGAATGTTGCTCAGCTATAAAGCAACACATTTGAGTCAGTTCTAGTGAGGTAGATGAACCTAGAGCCTGTTATACACAGTGAAGTCAGAAAGAGAAAAACAAATATCATATATTCACACATATGAATGGAATCTAGAAAGATGGTACTGATAAACCTATTTGCAGGGTAGCAGTGGAGATGCAGACCTAAAGAACAGACTTATGGACATGGGGGAGGAGGAGAGTGGGGTGATTTGAGAGAGTAGCCTTGAAACAGAAGGCAATGGCACCCCACTCCAGCACTCTTGCCTGGAAAACCCCATGGGCAGAGGAGCCTGGTAGGCTGCAGTCCATGGGGTCGCTACAAGTCAGACATGACTGAACGACTTCACTTTCACTTTTCACTTTCATGCATTGGAGAAGGAAATGGCAACCCACTCCAGTGTTCTTGCCTGGAGAATCCCAGGGACAGAGGAGCCTGGTGGGCTGCCGTCTATGGGGTCGCACAGAGTCGGACACGACTGAAGCAACTTAGCAGCAGCAGCAGCAGCAGCAGCAGCAGCCTTGAAACATATACATTACCACAGATAAAATAGATAGCCAGTGGGAATTTTCTGTATGATGCAAGGAGGTCAAATCTGGTACTCGGTATCAACCTATGGGAGTTGGGATTGGGTGGGAGCTAGGAGGGAGGTTCAAGAAGAAGGGGACATATGTATGCCTATTGATGCATGGCAGAAACCAGCACAATATTTAAAGCAGTTATCCTCCAATTAAAAATAAATAAATCTATCTTGGTTTCTAATACCAGCAGGTCAGGGTTGGAATACATAATGATGGCTGGTTTCCTGACAATCTAGGTGTTAGACCTGGAGGTTGAGTACCCATGAGATGGAAGATAAACTGAAATGGAAGACTTGGCATGGGAAATTTAATAATTCCATTGACTTGCCTGTGTATCTAACAAACATGCATTCATATGCAGTATATTTAAACTGGAAAGGCCTGTGTCATTTTCTAACAGAAAATTGAAAAGCTAAAATAGAATCATTTGCTACCTGTTTTCCTATATACCTGAACTTATTTCACTTTCTTATCTCATTCATGTTTTCTCTATTTATAAAATTACAAGACTAATTTTGTTTTTCAACACATACTTTTCACCTAAATATTTATATGGAATTAAGAATAATCACTTGGCTTTTCAAGGTTTTTCTGTTTGGAAAAATCTAGAATAATACAATGTCAAGCATGTAAGCATATATTTGCAATGAAGACTTATTAATACTAATTTTTTAAAGTTGAGTTTTGGGTTCCTTTTCTGAACCCGTTAGACTGTGCTGTTAACTCATCCCTACTCTGCTGGAGTTTAATTGTTGACTTACTGAGAAAGGAGACTATTTCTTGTATGGCCCACCCCTACTGGATCTCAAGTAATAANGTAGGACCCCTGTCTCTTATACACATCTAGATGTGTATAAGAGACAGGCTGTTAACTCATCCCTACTCTGCTGGAGTTTAATTGTTGACTTACTGAGAAAGGAGACTATTTCTTGTATGGCCCACCCCTACTGGATCTCAAGTAATAAACTAGATCTTTAAGCAAAAAGTTAAATATGGGAGGGAAGGAGAAAAACTGACAGCACTCAGCCTTGTTCCCAAACAGATGTGAAGTTTAAAAACTAGCTACCAAAGTTGCAGACAGTATTTCATTTGGAGTATCTTCGACGACCTAATCAAATATAGGCTAAAAAGTCAACATTCAGAAAACTAAGATCATGGCATCCAGTCCCATCACTTCATGGCAAATAGATGGGGAAACAAAAGAAACAGTGACAGACTTTATTTTGGGGGGCTCCAAAATCACTGCAGATGGTGACTGCAGCCATGAAATTAGAAGACGCTTACTCCTTAGAAGAAAAGCTATGACAAACCTAGACAGCATATTGAAAAGCAGAGACATTACTTTGTCAACAAAGGTCCATCAAGTCAAAGCTGTAGTTTTTCCAGTAGTCATGTATGGATGTGAGAGTTGGACTATAAAGAAAGATGAGTGCCAAAGAATTGATGCTTTTGAACTGTGGTGTTGGAGTAGACCCTTGAGAGTCCCTTGGACTACAAGGAGATCCAACCAGTCTATCCTAAAGGAAATCAGTCCTGAATATTCATTGGAAGGACATGCTGAAGCTGAAACTCCAATACTTTGGCCACCTGATGTGAAGAACCAATTCATTAGAAAAGACCCTGATGCTGGGAAAGATTGATAGAGGGAGGAGAAGGGGACGACAGAGAATGAGATTGTTGGATGCCATCACTGATGTGATGGACATGAGTTTGAGGAGGCTCCGGGAGTTGGTGATGAACAGGGAAGCCTGGCGTGCTGCAGTCTGTGGGGTCACAAAGAGTCAGACATGGCTGAGCAACTGAACTGAATCAAATATAGAGTTCTGAAAAATCATAGACTTCCCTATTTAATATGTTCCATCTGCTGAGTAACAGTACCTCAAGGTAGAAAAAGTTAGTGAAAGTGCTATTTTTTTTTTCCTGTGGTTAACCTAAATATGCATTTCTTCTAGCCCTGCAGCCACTGCTGTGATATCTCTGGCATTTGGACGCTATATTCTGGAACCGTTTTTTATTCACTGTGAAATTCCTGAACTTGCAATCAAGCTCATTACAGCTGTGGGCATAAGTGAGTATCATAGGTATAAATATGAAGAAGAAAACAATCCTTACAAAAGTGATTGGAGACAAAATTTCTTGAGACTTTTTGCATGGTGGTACTATTCCTCACATGGTGGTATTCTTGCTTACAAGTGCTCACCAGAGTTGTGTTGGAAAATAAAGAAAAGAATAAGGGTTTGGAGTGATGACTGATATGACATTATAAGCCTATTTTGTATTGGGTCAATAGATGTGATGGCTAATCTTTTAAAACAGGCAAACAAGACCAACTTACTAGTAAAATAGCAACTTGATTGTGCATAAGAAAGACTTTTACAAGGGAAAACCCATATTTTAAATGGGTGTTCTGAATTATAAAATATCCTTCCTTAGCAATAACATGAGGCACTTCCCCTCATGGAATGGTGTGTGTGTGTTGGGTGTGTATGTTGTGTTCATGAATTTTCTAGTGTTGCCACCTGCCACTCTGTGTTCGGATTTTAGCTGTCTGTTGTAGACTTTTACAAGGGAAAACCCATATTTTAAATGGGTGTTCTGAATTATAAAATATCCTTCCTTAGCAATAACATGAGGCACTTCCCCTCATGGAATGGTGTGTGTGTGTTGGGTGTGTATGTTGTGTTCATGAATTTTCTAGTGTTGCCACCTGCCACTCTGTGTTCGGATTTTAGCTGTCTGTTGATGGTCACTAGACTCTTCTTCCAATGTTTGATTATTAGTAGCATTTTTCAACAGAGAAGGCAATGGCACCCCACTCCAGTACTCTTGCCTGGAAAATCCCATGGACGGTGGAGCCTGGTGGGCTGCAGTCCGTGGGGTCGCTGAGAGTCAGACACGACTGAGCGTCTTCACTTTCACTTTTCACTTTCATGCACTGGAGAAGGAAATGGCAACCCACTCCAGTGTTCTTGCCTGGAGAATCCCAGGGACGGGGGAGCCTGGTGGGCTGCTGTCTATGGGGTCGCACAGAGTCAGACACGACTGAAGCGATTTAGTAACAGCAGCAGCAGCATTTCTCAAATAGGAGTTTTCTTTATCATTTCCAAATTAGGAAGTTGCTAATTTTCATCATTGGGCACAGATATTAGAACTTTAAAATAAAAAAGGAAGTTAAAAAAAGAGGAACATGCGCAACATGAAGTAAGTGATGTGAGGCTCAATATGACTCCAACTTCCTGTTGTAAGAGAAAGGTGAACATTTCACAGTAGAGGACTGAGTGATTAGTAGGAAAGAGTGAGGAGTTACACATAAAATATCTCTAGTACTGGCTCCATATTGCTGCACTTAAGTAGGTTCATCCTGGATTCCCCCCTTAATTCATGAAATATAATAATTGTTATGTGGAATATTTGAAGGAAGACCAAGAAAAATACTTGAATATATATTTCTAAGTTCTGGAGTGGTAATGGTGTTCTCGATTGATCTTACCCTTTACACACACTACGGCTGTGAGACTTGGGGTCAAGTCACTTCTTCTTTCTCCACCTCAGTGTTCTTATTTATAAATCATGTCCAGTCTCATAAGGTCTCTTTGAGGATTAAATGATATTAAAAGAGTGTATATAAAGTGTTTTGAGTAATGCTAGAAAAGTTTAAAAAGTGAAATTACAAATGGTAGCTTTTTATACTCTTGTAGGAACACATCTCATCAAGTTCCATAAGACCAGGGCCTTAACTAACTGCTCTTTCCAGCCCTTCACATAGCCCCTAATATATTGTTTGTGCTCAACAAATATTTGTTCATGACTGATTTTAATGAGAATAGATATGAGCATTCTTCTCTAGTAGAGAAGCTAATGGAATGCCTATGTGTTAAACTTAAAGAATTACACATCTTTATGTTTCTCAAGCAGCAGGAAACGGAGGTAAATGAAATAGATTTTGTTCAGATCTAACACCATGAAGTTTTAATTTTTTGAACCATTTTAGCATTTTGGTTATAGCTCAGGCTCGGGAGGCAAACAATCTGGAACTGATATTTAGAGTTGGGATTTTCAGTTATGTGATTTGGGGCTAAATATTAAATCTCATTAAGCATCATTTTTATTTATTGGTAAATTACCTGTGAGATGATAATTTATCTTGAATGGCTCTGGAAGGATGAAGTTAGATTTTTAAGACTTTAGCAGAGTGACTTGCCCATAGAAAGTTCTTGATAAATCTCGTGTTCCACTTAGGGACTGGATCAGTAGCCACTGTTGTACTCATTTTATTCTTGTTTCTCAAATGACTGAGGCAGAATCATATCACAATTATTATATTTGAAAAGAGAAACACAGTGGTAGCATTTTGAGAGCTCTGTAAATTGCCAATCAGTGGTTACTGATTAAAAGCTGTAACAGCAAACTTTCATTATATATTATGTAAACATTTACAAATCCACAGCTTGGATTGAGAAGGACTTGTAATGAATTAGATAATGACAACACATTACCATTTTGGTAAATCTAGATAGCTCTTTTATTTGTCCCAATTCTGTTAAACATTTTAAAGGGAAAACTGTATTTTACAGGAGTAAGGGGAAGCTGTTCAAATAAAAAATTTAAAGCAATTGTAGGTAAGAATGATTAAATATGTTGCAGTTTACAAAAGCTGTAGTATAGTTTGGTGATGGTGTAACTAACAAAGAGGCTGAGTAAATCTTGGATGAACTTAATCATGTTCTCCCATTTTTACCATTAGTTATAACATTAATTTACAGATTTTGATGCAAGCATGAGTTTCTGAGGAAATTTGTTCCTAGGATCAGAAGCACTGAAAGATGAAACTAGATATTCTTGCAACTCGGTGGCAGGTGATATAAATCAATGGCCTAATTGGGAAAGTCAAACTGTCTTTGAGAACTTAGCTTTAAAGCAACAGCAGGTGGAGATGGAGATAGAAAAGGAGACATTTACCTGGGGGCAAATCTCACATTCTGAATGGTTCAAAGCGAGGAGAGAGGTGATTTTTCTGCCTGCTGGGGGTGAAAGGTTAGTGAGATGTAGAAAACGGAGTTTAATTGCATGAATTGCTTCCCTGTGTTCTCCTACAGGGATGGAAGCAATTTGTGGTAGTTTGAATTCTCTAGTTCAAGTGTAGAAGAAGAACAAACTTGAAGGATATTGCTATGGTCAAATCATAGAAGAAAAGGAATTTCAGGGTTTGTGAAATGTTAACTGATCACTTGAGAAGTGAGAGTGGGGTGGGAGTGTGGCATTGCTAAATACTAATTATCCCTCTGGGGCTTTGCTGGTGGCTCAAACAGTAAAGCATCTGCCTGCAATGCGAGAGACCTGGGTTCTATCCCTGGGTTGGGAAGATCCTGTAGAGAAGGAAATGTACTCTTGCCCCAGGACTCTTGCCTGGAAAATCCCATGAATGAAGGAGACTGGTTGGGTTTACTCCTCTCCTCTTTTGAAAGTATTCAACTTCATTTCTCTCAAATTAATAAAGGTGAAAAGTTTTGGAGTACTTCCCTGGTGGTCCAGTGGTTAAGACTTCTGCCTTCCAGTGCAGAGCATGCAGGTTCGATCCTTTGCATGGTACTAGATCCCACATGCCTAGCAACCAAAAAACTGAAACGCGAAACAGAAGCAATATCGTAACAAATTCAGTAAAGACTTTAAAAATGGTCCACATTAAAAAAAAATTACAAGTCTTTAAAGAAGAGAGGGTTTTGCTTACTCTAAGTCTTGTCCATTCTGGCAAGCATGTCAGGCATGTGGAAGTTGAATAGGGAAATCTTA
Source organism: Oreotragus oreotragus (assembly GCA_006410675.1). Classification (NCBI taxonomy): domain Eukaryota; kingdom Metazoa; phylum Chordata; class Mammalia; order Artiodactyla; family Bovidae; genus Oreotragus; species Oreotragus oreotragus. The sequence goes on along the minus strand of SJYX01021225.1, from coordinate 54,844 downwards.
TATATTCACATTTGTCTTCTCTCCTCTAGCCCAGTGTCCCTAGGTAAAGGGACATTGCTCCCTTTACTTTCTATGGAACTTCATGAATTTTCACTCTCCTCGAAGCTTCAATAAACACTGAAGTATGTTCGAGAGTTAAAATGACATTTAGTTTTCGGTTCTGGTCTCCTGAAACCAGATCCTGTTTAAGTATACACTTGAGTGGCAGAATATTCTAATAAAAGTTCCTTATGTCAGATGTGGGCTCTTATCTCAGACACATCCCTAACAACCTCTCTGAGTCTGTTTTCTTATTTAATTTACACAGGTGAATAAAGAGCATTAGCTTCTTCTGACAACCTGTGGAAATAATTGGAGAAAGTAAACAAAATAACACTTGTGATTATGATGTGAGAAAAAGAGATAGCCATTTCTATAGATGCATTACTGTATTTTTTCAAACTGTATTCTACTAGCATCATTAAATTTCATGAAAGAAAGTCTAGGCTGAGTTCTGTGCCAGCTTTTCAAATATTGCACATAAAGTGGCTCTGTTTAAACCCCAAATTGGACTATCTTTACTCCTCTTCTACCGTAACTAAATACCATGACAACCAATTCTTAGGGAGAAATATGTAGTATTGAAATATGCAAGGACTTCAAAACAACAATCATATCCTTCGGAAGGATGAGAAATAAAATGAAGAATCAAAGTGTCTTGAAATCCCAGCCCAGATAAACATGATCCTTAGCAGAGAGGAAGAGCATCAGATGTCTGAGAGAATTAGTGAAATCATATGTGTCTTTTGACCTGCTTCCTCATTGTTACCTGGGAACTGCTGGTAGAATTGTGGACTCTGGAGTCAGCTTACTTGGCTTCAATCTTATCTTCACCTTTACCTCTGTGAACATGGACAAGTTAAGTAATATCTGGGTTCTCAGCTGTTCATCTGAAAAATAATGCTGATGATGGTAACCAAGTCATAGAGATATGAGGATTAAATAATATTCATGTAAGGTCTTTGCACAATATGTGTCATATAATAGTGTACATTTATTTAATGCTTACCATTTTTATTCCCGGTAGTGAGATCCTAGATATAGCCTCTCTCCTTCAAAAAGGTGTTTATTGTTACATAGATTCTCTGCAATGAATCTGTCCAGGAAACAAATGCTAACCGAAAAATGGAGGCAACCCAGGCAGCTGCTACAAAGAACAGTGGAACAATTCACTTCAGCTCACCATGATGCATCTGTACAGTGCCCATATATTTTACCAGCTTAGCACAAAGCAGCCAGAATCCAGGAAGAACCTGAACCTGGGGGGAAAAAAGAAAAAAACAATATATCCAGACTTAGTAACATCACTCTGCAAAACAAAAGGCAAACTTGAATTACTGAAGTACAGAAAGAAATGCTTGCTAGTCCTTAAATCACTGTATCAGTTTTTAACACTCCCCTAAACATCCTCTTCAAACATAGCTCCCTTCCCTATGTATTTCTGATTGCCAGAGTTTATACCTATAACTTTCATTGCTCCATTTCAGTTCTTAGGAACCGACCAGCACCATTAATAAGTAAATACAAGCTATATGTCTCTCTATTTTCATTTTGGTAACATTTAAGGTCAGCCAAAAAAAAAAAAATCAAATCAATACAGGTTTTTTTAATGCATGAAATTAGCAATTATTATTCAAAAGAAGTAAAGCTAGGATGAAAGCATGCTCAGATTTCTTTAATGATTACAGTGTAAATAGGTAATGTATAAAAACTAGAGTAGATACCATTTGTTTCAGAAACTCTGAAAGCCCTTAGCATTTAGTGAATCCCAAATCCCTTTTCAACATTGTTGGATAAGCAGCATACATGGACTTAGACTTCTCTGTAAAGACACGTAAGGAAACAGCACTTCTCACCACCTGAGGACCTCCACAGTGCCTCTGTACTGGCTGCCTCATTGCTTGTTAAGCTGTATCCCTTCAGGGTCATAGAGGTAATTCTCAGCTGGAATTTGGCATATGGAGTAATGAGGGCAATGTCTGGATGCTCAGATAAAGCAGGGTGTTGAGAAACCTTTTGAGAGAAATCAGGCTTAACCAGAATTTTGATTTCAGCTGCCTGAGAGGAAAGCAAGGTGAGATTATCAATTCATAATATTTGTTTGATTTTTGTCTTCCATTTTTCTAAGAAAACTTTACAAAATATAAAATTCCCAGCACTCACTTTTGTTTTCTCTTTCAATAGGCATTGAATTCTAATGCTCTTTAGGAAAGTAACAAACCTTCTTTCCTCTTCCCAAATACATAGAGGTTCTAATATGAGAATGCCTCTTTCCCCTCCCCCTTCCCTCTCCTTCTTTTCCTTCCTTCCTCCCTCCCTCTATTCCTTTTTCTTCTTCTTCCTACCTCCTCTTCTCCCTTCCTCTCTCTACAATAGCCCTTTTCTACTGTGGAGTACTCTCAGAAATGGTGTTTGGGTTTTTGGGAGCTCTGCTTAAAAGAAAACAGTGCTCTTTTGTGTTGGTGGGAACATGAGTCCAATTATTTTCAGACCAATGCTGAATCTCCTTAACTAAAAAAACAATCCCTTTCATATGTTGATTCATTTATCACAGAGCCATTTGCATAGAAAAAGGACAAGAATCACTGGTTGATGACGATGAGTGCAGAGTTGCATTAAATTATTTTCAGTATATAAGTGCTTTTTACAGGGGCGAGAAAAATCATTTTACTTTTTATCTTTCTGATAAAATAATGCACTTGGCAGTTAACAGTGGACCTGTCTAGTTCTTCATGTTTCCAGCTTCAAACACAGGTAGAATATTTCTCTCAGCCTACCATATAGCTTATTCAGGGCTTCAGCCTTTCTAATCATTCTCATCATTTCTCCTTTGAAACATTTCTTCATTAGTAACCCCCTATTTTAACTTTGTATGGTTCCTTACTCTTCCTATCTTTGAGCGTTTTTCAAAGATGAAAATTGCTTTTTTTGATTTTTTTACTTAATGCTTCATGTTCATTATAAGAATTATTAAAAAGTGTAGAAAAACAAACTTTTAAACTTAAAACTTATTCCATATTCTATCATCCATAGATACCTTCTCTTAGTGTTTTGGTAAATAGTCCTTCAGAATTTTTCCTTTCCTTTCTTTCTATGTTTGTAGCTTTCACTTCTACCTATCTCCCTATATGTCAATGTAGCATCTATTCGTCTCTCTGTAATTTGCTGTACTGGTCAGTAACACGTCATGAACCATCTTTTCTGTAATAAATATTTAACTGTGTCATGATTTTAAATGGCTGCATAGTAAACCCTTTAAAAGATATACCTTAATCAGCCTACATTTAGAAGGCTAGATTATTTAAAATATTTTTGCTATTGTATATTATGTGTTGAAAACCTTTGCACCAATTCTTAAATTCTGAAATGAGCTAGTGATTGTATCAGGCAACTGGAACTGTGAAGATCACTCATTAATGTACACATGGAAAGCTTCCTATTGCAACCTGAATTGTAAAAATCCTGTTTTTTTTTTTAATCCCCCAAGAAGTATTTTCATTCATTTTCGTTGTTTGTTTAGGGAGAATATACCTTTTAAAAATAAAGCTTGTAGCTAATAACTACAAATGTCAGGTATGAAGTGGCTTATTTGTTGGGAGTGGGGAGGAAAGGGTGAGTAACACCAAGTATGAGGTTTTAGAAAGAGTATAAAGTTGAAATCTGCTGTCTAGAATAACTCCATCGTTCTAGAATAGTATAGGAGGCAGGGCCTGAAAGTACCACCATTTATTTCATGCCTTTTTGGCTGAAGGTCTTACAGATTTTTTTTTAAAAACTGAGGATCCAGCACATTCATTTATTCAACAAAACCGCGTTAATGATCTTCCTGAGCCATGGATGAAGCTGGATACTAGCAAGACAGAGATGAACGATGCTTGTTCTGTTCTCAAGATTCTCATGGTCCACAGTCCAGAGTGAGTGGCTAGTTGCTGAGGACATTGTAGATAGCATCACCAAGAAAGAGAAATTCTGCTGGCTTCAGACCCCGTGTGCATCCTACTCAGGAAACACTTTTGGATTTATCATTCAAAACATTTTTTCAAGTTCCAAAACATATCTTGGAAACCTGTACATTTAGGGTAGGTTGAAAGTCACTCCTTACTATGCTGACTGGAAAGTGGAGAGAAAATACAAAAAGTGCTGGCTAAGGCTAATTCTGAAAGTAGAATAAAGTCCCAGCCCACTTTTCCACACATTGCCCCTTCTTGAGTGTGATCCCAACTCTGTCCCTTCTTTAATGTGATCCCAAGTTGGCAGGTGACTATGCATGTGGACATTGAGGGAGGAAAAGAGCTGTCCACTGTGTCAGGCTAGAGTCACATTCAACAATCTGGGTGTGATGACCTCAGGATTTGCTTAGAAGATATTTTTATATGATTGTTAGGGCACCACAATCCTTGTTCACTCTTATTGACATATACAAGGAATCAAACTGTGGTCTCCTGCATTGCAGGTGAATTCCTTATCAACTGAGCTACCAGGGAAGGCCATACAAAGAACAAGAGATAACTTGTTATTGTCTGCACATTTTATCCAGTTTCTCAAACTTCAGGGTGCATAAAAATCACCTAGAGATCTGATTGAAATGCATGTTTGTAGTCCTTAGGTCCGGGGAAGGCAATGGCACCCCACCCCAGTACTCTTGCCTGGAAAATCCAATGGATGGAGTAGCCTGGTGGGCTGCAGTCCATGGGGTCGCTAACAGTCAGACAGACTGAGCGACTTCACTTTCATTTTTCTCTTTCATGCATTGGAAAAGGAAATGGCAACCCACTCCAGTATTCTTGCCTGGAGAATCCCAGGGATGGGGGAGCCTGGTGGGCTGCCGTCTATGGGGTCACACAGAGTCGGACACGACTGAAGTGACTTAGCAGCAGCAGCAGTCCTTAGGTCTGGAGAAGGCAATGGCACCCCACTCCAGTACTCTTGCCTGGAAAATCCCATGGATGGAGGAGCCTGGGGGGCTGCAGTCCATGGGGTCACTAAGAGTCGGACACTACTGAGCGACTTCACTTTCACTTTTTACTTTCATGCATTGGAGAAGGAAATGGCAACCCACTCCAGTATTCTTGTCTGGAGAATCCCAGGGACGAGGGAGCCTGTCGGGCTGCCATCTATGGGGTCGCACAGAGTCGGACACGACTGAAGCGACTTAGCAGCAGTAGCAGTAGCAGTCCTTAGGTCTGGGGTGGCATCTGAGACTGTGCATTTCTAACATGCTTCCAGGTAATGAATGGCAATACTGCTGGTTCATGGTTGGCACTTTGAGTAGCCAGGACCTAAGATGTCTTCACGTATACCAATGAGGATTCACCTTTTGTAACTTCATCTGTTTGTTTGCAGCTGTGGTGATGGTCCTAAATAGCATGAGTGTCAGTTGGAGCGCCCGGATCCAGATTTTCCTAACCTTTTGCAAGCTTACAGCAATTCTGATAATTATAGTCCCTGGAGTGATGCAGCTAATTAAAGGTATGGACTGAAAAGTAAATGCTTTTTAAAATACATATCTGCTTTTGGTGTCTTCTAACACTGACTTTCACTTGTACTAGCAGAATCCCTTAATTAGTCTCTCTGCTCATGGAACTTAGACTCTATACTGTCATCTAATTGATTTGAAAGCCTGCAACATTAGGGGGTGAGTTGGTATTTACAGCTGATTGGCAACAAGAGGATTAAGCCAGGGCCAAGCAGCAAAATAAGGCATCAGTGAATTTTCTCTTGGTCTAACCTGTTTGTAGTGAAAACACAAACTGGAAAAAAAATAAGCTGTTAGTTTTAACTACAGTTAAATGTGTCTTCTTATTTTTACTTTAAAGTAGTTCAAGGATATATTAAAGATTAGAGAGAGAAAAAATATCTGGAAAATAATGAAAAATGATAAAATATTGTTTTACTTTTTTGTAATTATTCCTTTTACCTTGAGAATGGAATTTTGACAGAAGGAGAGTCAGATATGGAAATAGCTTCATAAAAAAAATGCTATCTGACAATAAAAATAGTTGTAAAAATGTATTTTATTGTTACAGTATTTAAATGTAAAATCTGCCTTTCTATAGAAATGTAACACCATTTTCTGGGAGTATTTGCCTTTTTAGAGTTGAGATAGTTGAGAGTGATGTCATTTAGAGTTTCAATTGTTCTAGGGAAGAAGGCACAGGCAATTGCTTGGATTCAGGGGAAATTATTGGATGAGAAGGAGGTCTAGTGAGTTATTTAACTAACAATGGGCACAGTAGTAGGAAATAAGTAAGAAAGTAAGAAGAAATGATAAAGGATGATGTGTAACTTTGGCACATTAAGCATTTCATGTTCACACTGATGTTGTCTGTTCCAAGAAAAGGAATTTATAGAGAAATTTAATGAAGTTGCAAGAGGAGGATTACTCAAGGCAAAAGGAAATACCAAAATTAAACAAAAAATCATTGCTGAATGTAGAGGCATTAAACGATAACAAAGGTGGAAAGATTTGTCATTCTAAACCTGGGGAAAGGGAAGTACTGCTGTCTGTTTAATAAAACCTAGTGGGACATCTTAGGATTCTCCCAGCTAAATGTTTGCATCAAATTCAGCAACCTCAGCCAACTCAAAATAAACACAATGAAGATCTTTAATACTATAGCTTACACTGAAGGGAAAACAAGAACTCTTCTAATTCATGTTGGTCTCTGCAGAGCTGGCCTTCTCATGCTTTATCTGATCCATTAGAAATGTAGGGAAAGTAACTTATTTTGTTACCGCTTTCCTTTTCTTGGCTAACTCTTTATATTTCTGTAAGGAATTTCTTACATTTTTGGAAAGTTCAGAAACTGAGTCATTTAGATTCCAAAAAATGACATGCAGTCTTTTAAAACAAAGATTATTTTTTTCTTTTCTCTTTTTGATGTAAGACTGTAGTCAGTTTTTACCACTTAATTATAGATGTTGGTGAGGTGTAGTTGCCTTAAGTAAGAAAGTAAGAAGAAATGATAAAGGATGATGTGTAACTTTGGCACATTAAGCATTTCATGTTCACACTGATGTTGTCTGTTCCAAGAAAAGGAATTTATAGAGAAATTTAATGAAGTTGCAAGAGGAGGATTACTCAAGGCAAAAGGAAATACCAAAATTAAACAAAAAATCATTGCTGAATGTAGAGGCATTAAACGATAACAAAGGTGGAAAGATTTGTCATTCTAAACCTGGGGAAAGGGAAGTACTGCTGTCCGTTTAATAAAACCTAGTGGGACATCTTAGGATTCTCCCAGCTAAATGTTTGCATCAAATTCAGCAACCTCAGCCAACTCAAAATAAACACAATGAAGATCTTTAATACTATAGCTTACACTGAAGGGAAAACAAGAACTCTTCTAATTCATGTTGGTCTCTGCAGAGCTGGCCTTCTCATACTTTATCTGATCCATTAGAAATGTAGGGAAAGTAACTTATTTTGTTACCGCTTTCCTTTTCTTGGCTAACTCTTTATATTTCTGTAAGGAATTTCTTACATTTTTGGAAAGTTCAGAAACTGAGTCATTTAGATTCCAAAAAATGACATGCAGTCTTTTAAAACAAAGATTATTTTTTTCTTTTCTCTTTTTGATGTAAGACTGTAGTCAGTTTTTACCACTTAATTATAGATGTTGGTGAGGTGTAGTTGCCCAAATGTTACTGTATTGCAAATTCCTTGAGAGCAGAAGTCATGACATATCTTTTAGCTTTTTTTTTTTTGACACTTACAATAGAATGATCCTTTAATATTTATGGTATTGTTACTGAATCAAGCTTGGGTCTGTTTACCCAAGGACCAGCAATGCCAATCTACTGACACCAAATTGTGGTGAAGGAAAGCATAGTGTTTGTTGCAGGGAGTCAAGCAAGGAGAATGGGCAGCTTATGTTAAAAAAAATCTAAACTCTCTGGTAGCTTTTGGGAAAGGCTTTTTAAAGAGAGTGTGAGGGAAAAGGTCACCTGGTAAGCTCCTGCACAATACTCTGATAGGTTGATGATAAAGGTGAGGTCACAGAGGTCAACATTATCAATCCTTAGGTTCCAGCCAATTTGCAGGCTATGTGATTGTGGTCATCTTACACTTAGCTTCTTCCTCCTGATACAGGCTTTAATGTCTGGGAAACAACTCAAGGATAGGACTCAGGATGTCAGAAGTAGCCCTAAGGAACAACTGGTGATGGTGCTTTTAGTTGCTCAGTCATGTCCAACTCTTGCGACCCCACGGACTGCAGCCCGCCAGGCTCCTCTGTCTGTGGGATTCTCCGGGCAAGAATACTGGAGTGGGTGGCCATTTCTTTCTCCAGGGGATCTTCCTGACCCAGGGATCAAACCTGGGTCTCCTGCATTGCAGGCAGATTCTTTACCAACTGAGCTACGAGGGAAGCCCAAGGAATAATTAAAGAACTTTAATTTTGCTTTATAGCTAAACTATTACTCTTTTAGCTTTCTTGACTGCTTTTCTTTGTTTCTGCATTTTCTCGCTTCTCTGATTAAAATCGCTCTTTGGAACTCAGGGAAGCCTAGGAGGCTAAAACTTCTACATACACGCGGCAGGGGACAGGGCAGTGGTCTGTCCCCAGTTTCATTATCTGTGCTTAATGTGACCAGGTTTCCTTATATATCTCACTTAGCAGAGAAATGACGTGGGAATTTTCCCACATTTAAAGTAAGTTAAATATTTTGGAGATTATTCATAGCAGGTATATTTGCTCGATTACTATAAACAGTGATATTTCTTTGTCTCTTATATGTTTCACATTAATACAAAACTTCAAGAGGAGAAAATTTTTACTTACCCAGATTGTACATTTATTTTGATTTAATGAGATTCAGAAAATAATTGTATGTTCTATATTCTCTTATGAGGATTTGTTAAACTTTCTTTTGAATCTAATAACTTTCATCTTCTTGAGATCTCTGTTATGCAGCCAAATACTCCTGAAATTTGGAAACAACTCTCTTTTGTAACACTTTGTGCTCGGGATTAAGTCTTTACAAAGTTTCGTATCTTTTATTGATCATTCAGTATTGCACTTTTAGCAATGTTGTCCCATAAGACCTAGGAGACCACAGATCATGATAAAGCAATATACAGCAGATGTTTTTAATCTGGGTTCTAAGATTTATGTTTTTCTCCTATGAGGACACAGAGATGTTTTGGTAAAACAGATACTTCTCAATTGACAGCGTCATTTTTAAAAAATGAGATTTAGTTAAGAATTGGATGTTTTGAGAGAGTCATTTAGTGGATAACACAATATTCTCCATTTTTGGTCTCAAAACTCACACATTGTATTGACATATATGTTGTTGTCTGGAAGCTGCAAACAAAAACTGAGATTTAAGTGTGGAGAGAGTTTTATGTACACCATCTATCTTCCACCCCCCGCCTTTTATTTACTTATGTGATGGCCAATTTTGAAATAGTCATATTTCCCATTTAGATAATTTCATTTTATATTTTCTTTGGGAAACAGAGACTCATTATGCTCTACTTTGAATATTGACTGACTAAATCTGAATCATGATGATGTGACCACTAATCTAGAGCCAGACATCTTGGAATGTGAAGTCAAGTGGGCCTTAGAAAGCATCACTATGAACAAAGCTAGTGGAGGTGATGGAATTCCAATTGAGCTGTTTCAAATCCTGAAAGATGATGCTGTGAAAGTGCTGCACTCAATATGCCAGCAAGTTTGGAAAACTCAGCAGTGGCCACAGGACTGGAAAAGGTCAGTTTTCATTCCAATTCCAAAGAAAGGCAATGCCAAAGAATGCTCAAACTACTGCACAATTGCACTCATCTCACAAGCTAGTAAAGTAATGCTCAAAATTCTCCAAGCCAGGCTTCAGCAATACGTGAACCATGAACTCCCTGATGTTCAAGCTGGTTTTAGAAAAGGCAGAGGAATCAGAGATCAAATTGCCAACATCCTCTGGATCATGGAAAAAGCAAGAGAGTTCCAGAAACACATCTATTTCTGCTTTCTTGACTATGCCAGAGCCTTTGACTGTGTGGATCACAATAAAACGTGGAAAATTCTGAAAGAGATGGGAATACCAGACCACCTGACCTGCCTCTTGAGAAACCTATATGCAGATCAGGAAGCCACATTTAGGATTGGACATGGACCAACAGACTGGTTCCAAATAGGAAAAGGAGTACGTCAAGGCTGTATATTGTCACCCTGCTTATTTAACTTCTATGCAGAGTACATCATGAGAAACTCTGGAATGGAAGAAACACAAGCTGGAATCAAGATTGCCGGGAGAAATACCAATAACCTCAGATATGCAGATGACAGCACCCTTATGGCAGAAAGTGAAGAGGAACTAAAAAGCCTCTTGATGAAAGTGAAAGAGGAGAGTGAAAAAGCTGGCTTAAAGCTCAACATTCAGAAAATGGAGATCATGGCATCTGGTCCGATCACTTCATGGGAAATAGATGGGGAAACAGTGGAAACAGAGGCTGACTTTATTTTTCTGGGCTCCAAAATCACTGTGGATGGTGATTGCAGCCATGAAATTAAAAGACGCTTGCTCCTTGGCAGGAAAGTTATGACCAACCTAGACAACATATTCAAAAGCAGAGACATTACTTTGCCATCAAAGGTCTGTCTAGTCAAGGCTATGATTTTTTCACTGGTCATGTATGGATGTGAGAGTTGGACTATGAAGACAGCTGAGCCCTGAAGAGTTGATGTTTCTGAACTGTGGTGTTGGATAAGACTCTTTAGAGTCCCTTGAACTGCAAGGAGATCCAACCAGTCCATCCTAAAAGAGATCAGTCCTGGTTGTTCATTGGAAGGACTGATGTTGAAGCTGAAACTCCAATACTTTGGCCACCTGATGCGAAGAGCTGACTCATTTGAAAAAACCCTGATGCTGGGAAAGATTGAGGGCACCAGGAGAAGGGGAAGACAGGATGAGTTGGTTGGATGGCATCACCGACACAATGGACATGGGTTTGGGTGGACTTCGGGAGTTGGTGATGAACAGGGAGGCCTGGCATGCTGCGGTTCATGGGGCTGCAAAGAGTTAGACATGACTGAGCAACTGAACTGAACTGAACTGATGGTATCTAGATAAATAAGTAAGCCCAATTGTGCTCCAATAAGTTTTCCTTTATAAAACAAGCTTGGAAGTGCCAAATAGATTTGTTTCACAGCATTTTGCAACCCTTTTGGTATCTAATGTACTATAGGGAGAAAGCAAAAAAAAGCAAGTTAAATGATGTGAGAAGGTGGTTCTGGGGTTTCATGCCACCTCCTCATTGAAGATAGATCTTTGAATAATTCTTCCCAAGCACTGTATTATCGCTGTTGAGAATTATATCACACTCCTAAACACTATAATTTACAGGTGACCCTTTAGTATTCTTTCATGGTGAAACTCTGTTAAGGGTAGAGGCATGCTAAAGCAAGGGGCTGTTTTTGAAAGGTTTTTTTCTTCTTTGCTGTGACTTTATTAAAATAAATGTGAAATAGTGTTTGGCTGAGTTTTCCAAATTTGCTGGCATATTGAGTGCAGCACTTTCACAGCATCATCTTCCAGGATTTGACAGTTGATTGTGATCCACACAGTCAAAGGCTTTGGCATAGTCAATAAAGCAGAAATAGATGTTTTTCTGGAACTCTCTTGCTTTTTCCATGATCCAGCGGATGTTGGCAATTTGATCTCTGGTTCCTCTGCCTGTTCTGAAACCAGCTTGAACATCAGGGAGTTCACGGTTCACATATTGCTGAAGCCTGGCTTGGAGAATTTTGGGCATTACTTTACTAGCGTGTGAGATGAGTGCAATTGTGCGGTAGTTTGAGCATTCTTTGGTATTGCCTTTCTTTGGGATTGGAATGAAAACTGACCTTTTCTAGTCCTGTGGCCACTGCTGAGTTTTCCAAATTTGCTGGCATATTGAGTGCAGCACTTTCACAGCATCATCTTCCAGGATTTGAAACAGCTCAACTGGAATTCCATCACCTCTACTAGCTTTGTTCTTAGTGATGCTTTCTAAGGCCCACTTGACTTCACATTCCAAGATGTCTGGCTCTAGATTAGTGATCACATCCTCATGATTATCTGGGTCGTGAAGATATTTTGTGTACAGTTCTTCTGTGTATTCTTGCCACCTCTTCTTAATATCTTCTGCTTCTGTTAGGTCCATACCGTTTCTATCCTTTATCGAGCCCATCTTTGCATGAAATGTTCCCTTGGTATCTCCAGTTCTCTTGAAGAGATCTCTAGTCTTTCCCATTCTGTTAGAGTTAGTGATTGGGAAATGTAGTGGCTTTGAAAGCATAACCTGCCAAAAATGCATGTGCTGAGATGCAGAGTGCTCTAATTTTCTGCTAAAATGTCTGTCTCTGCAGGGAATGTTACTCTCCAGGGTTCAGCCATCAGAAATCAATTCACCTCATGGAGATTAGTGAAGATTAAGAACAAATACCAAGTCCAAAATCAATGTGATGTGATCATGTTTATCTGTACGAGTACTGGCAGGTTTTGGTCACCGAGAAATTACATGAATTAAAAAAAAAATGGTTTAGGTGAGACTTCGCCAACAGAAAACTAATTTGATTTCTTTTCTAAGGGATGATATTTAGGAAATGAATTCCAGCAACCACCCTAGTATATAAGCAAGAATGCTTTGTGTCTGTTTCTTATTTGATAAGAACTGCGCTGTTCTTTCTGTAAAACTCAGCAGCTTACAAAACATGTCATAACTTAAACTGGCATATATAAGCAAGAAGTGGCAAATGTTCCTCCGCGAATTTCCAAGGGATTGAAATATTGCCCAAGCCTTTTCGAAGACAAGAGATAATATATTCTTTTGGACTGCCAAAGGAAGATATTATTAAATACAAAGGCAAGATATTTTGAAATTGCTCAGCAAGCCATTGTTTTAATATGCTGCTTCTTTATCCAAAGCTTTAGTACTATTTTCAATGGATCATTGGATTTCACAGAGAAAAATTAGGATTTTTTTCAAGTTTTGGTAAATTAAATCTGGAAAATTTTGGCTTGCAACAGTACTAGATTCTGAGATATTCCTGGAGCCTGAAGTCAAGTATCTACATTTCTCTTGATTACTTGTGTTTGGGGTATTGTGAAATAATTGCAAAAAAACAAAACAAAACACTTTATATCTTTTCACCATATTTATTTTCCAAAAGGGAGCCCAAGCACTGACGTTTTAGCTAATGAATGCACTTTCAACATTTTCAGTTATAAACAATATAAATATTGAAACAAAGCCAACATTGATACAACCAAGGAAAATTCCTAGGCGCATGTCTGTTACCAATCTTGTTTAGGTTTATCTCACTCATGCTGGGTGAAGATCAAGTTTTGTTTACTCTTGTTTTTCATCTGATGCAAAAGTATTTCAGAAATATATTCCTTGAATAGCCCCAAAAGTGTTTTTTTTTTTTTGCTTGTTTTGAAGTCCTACTATCCTTTGAAGCAGGGTTGTAAATTTAAATGTCTATGGGACTTGGCAGGGGAAATTCATGAGTGAAGATGGGGACTGTTGTAAAACTGATCCCCTGTTTGAGGAGATCAGTTGCCCAAAGACATACTGGCACATGGAAATTCAAAGCCAATGTCAGACTATCATTTTTCTTTTTTTGGAAAGAAAGCAGATTCCATTGTTATTGAGAAATATTCTGAATTCTTTATGCTATGGACTCATATATTTAAGCAATAATGTGTAGGCAAAAAGAAAAAAGCACACATCTATGAACCATATATGACCTGGAGACCACAGATTTGCAAATTCTTGACTAAAGTATGAAGCCATCAGATCTCTTTATCAAATATTATTTATTGAGAGCGTGGTTGTATTTTCTGGCAGGCCTGTTGATGTTTATTAGTATTCTGATGCTCTGTTTATTTCTCTCTTTTTGAATCGCACCATTTCCATTGTATCCCCAGTTTGCACATGAAGTTCTTGGATTAAAAAGGGAGAATTTGATATAGAAAAAGGTCCAATTTTGGTTCTTTATCTTTCCTCTAACCAAGTGTTGGTATCAGAGATTCTTTTTCCTGAGATGATAGTCTTTTTCTTATATTCCACACTTAGTCATTTGTTTTCTGCCTAGTTTACTATTTTTAAATGTATGCCCAGAAACCAAGTCTTTATAGGATTGGCCTTACATTGTTAAACTGCTGCTGCTACTGCTGCTAAGTCGCTTCAGTCGTGTCCGACTCTGTGCGACCCCATAGACAGCAGCCCACCAGGCTCCCCCGTCCCTGGGATTCTCCAGGCAAGAACACTGGAGTGGGTTGCCATTTCCTTCTCCAGTGCATGAAAGTGAAAAGTGAAAGTGAAGTCGCTCAGTCGTGTCCGTGTGGGGTTTAATGTTCAAAACTTGTTCCCCAGGCTCTAGTTTCATGTCTTTCGTTATTTAACAGATTTCACTGCCTGCCTTCCTTAATCTTCACTGACTCAGTCTAAAATTTTAATTGCTATTCAGAGCCTCTGTATTTCTTTGTTCTATCCCTGATACCCGTGCCTTGCTTAGCCAGGTTTTTCTGGATTCTGGGTTGTACATGCCTGGCTAGATTTGCTGTATTTAATTAAAACTCTTTCTACATTGGTGGTAAAGATGTTTGAGTGCCCTGGTTGATCAGCTCTTGCTCTTATTAACGCTTCATGTCTGGCTATGCTATCAGGTGAAAAAACCTTGAGAGAGTGGTACTTTTAGAACTTCGAAGGAAATGGCAACCCACTGCAATGTTCTTGCCTAGAGAATTCCATGGACAGAGGCGCCTGGTGGGCTAAAATCCATGGGATCTCAAAGAGTCGGACACGACTAGGCAAATTTCTTTCACTTTCTTATTGTAGAAAAAAAAGGAGAAATACAATCTTGCTCAATATGCCAGCAAATTTGGAAAACTCAGCAGTGGCCACAGGACTTGAAAAGGTCAGTTTTCATTCCAATCCCAAAGAAAGGCAATGCCAAAAAATGCTCAAACTACCGCACAATTGCACTCATCTCACATGCTAGTAAAGTAATGCTCAAAATTCTCCAAGCCAGGCTTCAGCAATATGTGAACCGTGAACTCCCTGATGTTTAAGCTGGTTTTAGAACAGGCAGAGGAACCAGAGGTCAAATTGCCAACATCCACTGGATCATGGAAAAAGCAAGAGAGTTCCAGAAAAACATCTATTTCTGCTTTATTGACTATGCCAAAGCCTTTGACTGTGTGGGTCACAGTAAACTGTGGAAAATTCTGAAAGAGATGGGAATACCAGACCACCTAACCTGCCTCTTGAGAAATCTGTATGCAGGTCAGGAAGCAACAGTTAGAACTGGACATGGAACAACAGACTGGTTCCAAATAGGAAAAGGAGTACATCAAGGCTGTATATTGTCACCCTGCTTATTTAACTTCTATGCAGAGTACATCATGAGAAACGCTGGACTGGAAGAAACACAAGCTGTAATCACACCTATGGGGTTGCAAAGAGTCGGACACGACTGAGCGACTTCACTTCACTTCAGTGTTAGTGGCAATCAGCATATTTTTGGGATTCCTTCTCTATAATGGATGCAGCATTAATAGATAAAGCTGGAAAGGAGCAGAGAGTAAGAAATCTGACCTGAAACTGTATAGTTCATCCCCAAGCCCCCTTCTCCCCCTTTCCATGTTTATGGTTAAAGAATGAATAATAACCAGCTGTTTGAAAAGTCCTTAATCTTTCTATTCATATTTCAGGGCAAACACAGTATTTTAAAGATGCCTTTTCAGGAAGAGATGCAAGTATTATGGGATTGCCATTGGCTTTTTATTATGGAATGTATGCATATGCTGGTTGGTAAGTTGATATCTCTATCAACTGATGATCTGGATGATTCATTAATTCCTTCAAGTACTTCAGGTGCCAAGTGAGGTGTTAGGTAATTGTGAACAGCCATAATTCAACATGAAATGCTGTACTTGAAGAGAGGAAGGTAATGTGGCTCCCTTCACCAGCCCAGTCACTGTGTATACAACTTAACACAAACATCACTGAGGTTTCCATTCAAGGCATGGAACTGATCTAACCTGATAATGTAAATTTAACATGATAATGTAAAAAATAAACAAATGCTGGGTCTTGAGAACCAATACAAATCATTTATAAGTATGGATCAGTAAAGGCACAATAGTGCCAAAAGCCATTAAAGAATAGTACTTTGTCAAAAAGCCTTCCAAGCTGAAGCTCCAAGGTCTACGCGATTAGTTGATTTTTTTTTTCTACCTTCCTATGAGAAATAAAAAATTCAGATATAGAAATAAATAACCTGTTCCCAGGAGGTAAAATGGTACTCTAAAGTCAAAAAGGAATAAATGGGATAGAGAAATCAGATGTACTAGATAATCTGCTACATTTTAAAGGACTTTATAAATTCCTTAAAATTTCCTCAACATTTGAAAACAAAAAATGCAGAGAAGATGAATAAAACCACAGTGCCATAGGTACATTTCTGTGGATCTATGTCAAAATGTGATGACATTTTGGTTGAAGCATTAAAGCTTTATATTTATGTCTTTTTTTGTTTAGAAACTTGAATAACAATATCCATGGTTATGAGTAGGAATTTTTTCTGATTAAATTTTATTGATCTAGTAACATTCAGTTGAGATGATTATTGCAAGAAATGCCACTAGAAATGCCATTATTTAAACATCAAAATGATTGTAGTAAAATTAAATTTCAGTTTTGAAGTAATTAGTAGCAATATTTCTTTAAAAAAATAATTTATGGAGCTAATTGTACAGTTGCAGTGAGAATGTTCTACGAGCCTAAAAAAGCAACAAACTACACTAGCTTAAAATTATGTAAATGCATCTCAAATACAAACACAATTTCTTTTTGTTTCTTCAGTTTTTAGGTTCTTACTCTCTAATGCATGGAATATAAAAATATATTTTTCAATAAATGAAATTTTTACCCTATTAATCTCACTGAATTATGGAAATTCAGAGCACTAGAGGAGGATTAGAAGAGTAAAGGAACTAAAAATTTTAGCGTGGCATCTGAAGCATAATGTTTGAAGTTCTTAGAAAATTGTAGCTCTGAAGAGTCTAGCATAAAATATTTGTGTACTTTTGGAATATTTTGATAGCCATTGTGTATGTGTGTTAGTCTTAATATTTTTGAAGTCTTTTTATTTTTGTCCAAAACACAATGTGGTGCTGAGCAAGAAAAAAAATTTAAAAAGGAGTTGTTCTCCCACAGGGTTAGCAGTGGAATCATCTATTCGATATTCAGCCTGATCAGAGCTCCAGCGTCCTGGGGCAGCGGCCAAGCCCTGGGAGGGTCACCAGGAGGGGCCAGAGCAAGTTGGGGAGGTGACAAAAGCTTTCAGTTAGAGCCAAGTCTTGGGGGCTTGGTAGTATTCAGGCAGGAATGTGGAATGTGGAGATCCTCATGAGGGAGTTTTGATTAATTCTATTGAATGAAGTTTCTTTTGCCTGTGAGTGCCATTCATCTGTTCCCACGGAATCTTAAAATATTCTTCTACCGAACTCACTCTCCAACTACAAGGGCTGAATACTCAAGTCACCTGCTTTATGGAGAGCAAATCTTCACTTCTGTAAGCTTTTGAGAGCTGATAGCTTTCTCCAAGTATCAAGAGTCTTTTCATTTTGAGTTATCTTATTATCTTAATCTTTAGTTTTGTTGATACTAAACCCAAAATGTTACTCTTATTAGAAAGATTTTAAAAAGACAGTTTTGATGGTATAAACAAGAGTCCAGAGAACTTAAAAAGGAGGTGGAAGACGGGAAACATTTATGGGATGAAGAGTAAGGAAAAAAGAAAAGAAAAATGGAAAATGAATGTAAAACAGGGAAATAAGTATAGAACCCAGGGTTTACTTAGAGATTAGTGGCTCCATCTTAGACATAGAAATTTATTTCAATACTGTTTACAGGGCAAATGGTGTTTACATGAACCCTTGTTTACATTATACTTTTCCTCATAGAATCCTCATGTCCGTGTCCTATTTTAAAGAACAGGAAACTTGGTTTTCTTATATTCTAGAGGGTTCAGTCATAAGACATTAAGGCCAGGATTTTAAATGAATGTTATCTGATACAAGTGATTTATATATGGGGCAGATAAGTAATTGTATATTTCCAACAGCTGTTCAGCTACCTAGGTAGAAATAACCTGCTTGTTAATATATGCCCATTTGTCTTAGAAAAAGGGAGCTATGTTCAGAAGAAAGAGTCTGCTGGTTTGGAATTCCAGAGGAAAAAGTTAATATTTGGATATAAATGGAACAAGATGGAAACTGAAAGAGTGCCCAAAGCGGGGGTTATGTAGCCACTTTCCAAATCTGATCCTGCCTCTCTGACCTTTCTTTGTCTTTTATGATGGAATTAAAAGACTGTGTTGTGGAATTATAAGTGGGGCACCGTAAATGAGCCTCCATTCCCTGTGCTCCTGCCCTGACAATGTTTGATGCAAAAATAAAAGTGTAGGGGGCATTGCAAATAAGGAGACAAAAGCAGTGATTGTCCTCAGAACTTAACCACCCACGGTTTAAGTAAAAGCAGCAAGACCCTTGTTGTCTGGGAGGCCTTGTTTGGTTAGCAAGTCACCACCTACCCATTGAATAGGAAAAAGGCACGGCCAGACCTTGGATGTGAATAGAGCAGGCTGTTGGTTTATGAGGAGTGCTGGACCTTTTTAGAATGATGAAAACTCCTTCACAGAAACATGATTGGGGGAAAGAAATCATTAACCCAGCCAGGTCACAGAGTTGGGTCAGAACAACTTTAATATTACTGCCAACGTCTGCATTCAGAGAAATATGTCAGTCTCCCTGTGGCCCAAGGGAACTCAACCAATTTCAGTCCCATACCCTGATCCAAAGCTAAATATTGCTTGGTGGGATTTTTTTTTTTTTTTTTTTGAAACGTGTGATAAGAAATAGTTTTTCATGGTGTTTATTTATTTATTTTTTTTCCTTTAACTCATATCCTCAGGGGAGTTAGTCTTCTAAAGCATCTGCTGGGATTATTTTGTAGCATTGTGTCAAATCTAATGTAAAGAATAAGCTTCTTTTTAAAATAATTCATAGTTGGGTATTAGCATGCATTGCCAGCTTTGCAGTGCCTTTTATACGCAATCAGGGAAAAGCTGGAACAATAGATCTTGTGAACATTCTCTAGAGAACTTGAGTAGATGTATAGAGAATGCTATGGATGCGTGACTGTAGACTAGGAGAGCATAAAGGTATATTTCCCGCAGGATGTGAATGTTTGGACCAGAATAAGAAGCTTTCTCCTTCCCACTCTGCTACCATGTCCCAAGTTCTTTCCTTTTCTCTATGGAAAATATTTGAAACTGGGTTCTTTTTTCATAAGTATTTCCTTTCTTTCCTTAACATTGTTGGAAAAAGACTGGTTTCTAAAACAACTGTTTAGAAGGAACTGGCTATTTTTGAAGTGAGAGGCCTGGAAATATTTCTAAGTGTGTGTGTGGTTTTTTTGTGAGTTTTTTTTTTTTCCTCCTTGGATTTTGTTTTGTTCATTTTCTTCTTGTACTTCCCATTGCCTTGGGCTTATAACAAACACATCAAATCCCTCAGAGTGCATATTCCAGATATAAGTATTGATTTTTGCTTGCTTTCCTGGTATAACTACAACCTCTATTTTTAGAAAATTACTTTCTAATCATTAAAAAATATCCTTGGCTGCTAACCTTTTAGATCACCTTTGTTGCTACTGTTTTCTCAGATATTCAAATATTTCTGCTTCGCATATAGTCCTTAAAATATCAGACACCTTAACTTTATTAAAATATAAATTGAATCATATTAAAATTTTTAAGAGTTTGAGAAAAAATCGATATGAATTGGCAACATCCTATTTAGCAGATAGAAAGGAACTCCAGGGAGCTGTACAAAAGAGAAAGCTTTTTATAGGCTGAAAGGGTGGGAACAAAAAAGTTATACTAAGCTAAAAAAACAGATTGGTTATTATGTAGTTATTTTCATTTAGGGGATAGCAAGAGTCTACCAGGCAGAATACTTAAATAATGCAATTCCTAACTGACTGGTTTTGGATTCCATTTCCGGGAGGTGTGAAACTTTAGCTGAATTATGTTTTGATTTGGTGACACGAGGCTTAAGCATAAATGACTCCATTTTGGGCCTGGTGTCTTGGTTTTTTACAACTATGAGCATCAGTTGCCTGCTTGTGAATAAAGATGGAATAAGACAGGTTTTCTCATCTTTGTTTTAAGTTATGAGATACTTTAAGTATGTTAAAGGCTGATGGACTAATATTCTAGTCACTTGGTTTTAGATTATATAGAGAATTTGTCCCTATTAACCCGTGCTTCTGTGGACCTATGTAATGGCTATTTTATCTTCTAAGGAATAATAAAACAACGGAAGAGTACAATGAAAATATGACTTTTTCACTTTGTGTACATTTTCTAAGCCTCTACAATGAAGAAATGGAAAGGTCTTTGTCCTTATATGTCTAGCTCTATTCATTATGATCCCTTAGTTTCCCCATCTTCACTATTTGGTTATCTATGTGTGCATATCTGAGGGGTCTGCTGCATCTTGGAACCTTGAAAGAGAACTTTAAGGGCTTTAAAGTGTCTCCAGCAGTCCTTTTAGACTGGAAAAAAAAGACAAGGAGGCAGCCACCATTCCTGGGTGGGATAAGGAGAGTTATAAAGTGAAGGAAAAGTTTAGGGTAATATTTGCAACCCTATGGGACTAGAAAGTTAAATATCATGTGTCTAGAATGCTTCTTGTCATGTAAGAGATGACAAAAGTGGTCAGGTCTTGGGGGAAATATTCAAAATGTTATGTTCTTTAGTATCAGCCTATAGTGTATTGACTAACAATGGACCTAAAATTAGCTTTCTAAATATACAAAAAAATTGTCAACTTCATAGTTACTATTATGCATAAGGCATATTTTCCTCATGTTGTTCTTATAGTTGCCTTATGACTTGAGATTGTTTGGATGGGATGCATATTGGAAAACTGAATTGAAAGGAAGAAGTGAAAATTGAGAATTTATTATCTTTTATCCCATTTTTTATTTCCTATTTGTCTCAGTGTTCATATCTAATAAGCCAATTCCCTAAAACTGAGAAATGTTATTATTATACTTCTATTTTCCTACAAGTTTTTACTGACCTGTCACCCCTACTGAAATCTAGATTCCCAGAAGCCAGAGGCCATCTTGTCCTTACACTCTGTTCTCCCTCCTGGGCACCCTTTGTACTGCAGAATACCTATCTGTAGCTCATATCTCTGTGCATATAGAGCTTTACCACACTCACATGTGAATATGTTATACTCCACCTGGAATGTCCTTATGCCATTTCAACAGGGCTAATAGGTAAGCATTTTTGAAGCCTCTATTTGGGTGATGCCTCCTCTCAAAAACTTTCTATGACCTGCCAGTCTGGTTTTGACCTCACCCCTGGCTCCTGGTAACCTGGACATGCTCTAGCACTGCCTCCTGTGTTGTTATATCCACAATGGACCATTCTATGAACAATGAGCTCTTTAAGGAGAGGGATTATAGATTTCCTACTTTTATTTCCCCAGTGACTAACACATAATAATCTCATATATTGCTAGAATGCAATTAGGAATCCAAAAATGGTAAAAAAAAATAATAATAATTTAGTAATAAACATGTATCTACACTATGATCCAGTGATCCCATTCTGAGTATATGCACAAAAGAAATGATTGCATAGTCCCCAAAAGGACATGCACAAGAGTATTTATGTTATCCATATTCGTAATAGCTATAAATTGGAAAGAATTCAAATACCATTAGTGGTAGGCTCTATTGGTGTTACATTCATACAATGAAAAGCAAAAATAATGATGAAATGCTGCTAAATACAATAACATGGATGAGAGCCAACAGATATAAAGTCCAGCAAAAAAAAAAAAAAAACAGACACAAAGGAATATTATATAATAGTTAAATTTGTTTGCTGTTTATACATTATACATATTTACACATTTACTGTTTACATACTGTTTACATACTATTTGCATGTGTATACATTAAGATTTGTTCACTGTTTACTAATCGGTTTGCTGCTCATGTTATACCTCCATAAAAAAATTAAGAAATAGACAAGAACTCCATAAATACTGTTTAATAGAAAAATAAAATGCAGGAGTGTTTAGTGTTGGAGAATTTAATCTTAGGTTATTTGTTTATAAAGTTTTTATAAATCTGAGTTTGATTATAAATATTTAAAGTGTGAAACTTTGGATAGTGATCATAAAGTTTATTAATAGTTTGTAATTTATGTATGTCTTTTTAGGTTTTATCTCAACTTTGTTACTGAAGAAGTAGAAAATCCTGAAAAGTAAGTAGTTATACTTACTGTGAAATATTTATAAGGAATAAAATGTAAGGTTATATGGTTAAAAAGTAGACCTAAAGAAAGAATTCAGTGGGGGCTAATTAGCTTTCTCATCATCGTCATCAGTGTCTTGGGCAGAAAAATGTACTTTATTTTATCATAAGTTAGATGTAAATAACTTTATTATGTATTCTACAGCCAATATTTAAATTGTCTGATTACCTGAAAGCATAAAAGAATAGATTTATATTTTAGGTAATTCATTTCTTAAAAATATACATACAACTTAAAATGGATTCTTGGCTGCTCACAAATGTTCCATAATTTGTGAACTCCAAAACTTGAATGTTTCTAGTATTCATGTGAATTTTTTTCATAACTATCCAATTAAGAAGAATGATGTAATTAATGAACAAGTAGTTATGAAAGCCTGTAAATAGCTGTAGGATATCATTGGAACTTGTAAATTTGAGGAGCTGGATGACTGCTTTTACTTTTTGTTGTTGATAAAAATCATCCTTTTATAATTAGGTGGCATGATAGTTTAATATGTTCCAAAATGAATTATTTTTAATCTAGAACTTTGAAAAATGAATTTTTATGATTTGTATAAAAAATGGACTTTATACAGGAAAATCACATAATCTGTGTCCAAAAGTCAAAAGAAGGACAATTTAAGTAGTACAGTGTAAGATAAAGACAGAATTTTGAAGCTATTTAATTCATCTGACTTTTATTAAATAAAAATCTACCATGTTCCAACTATTGTACATCATTTTCGATGATGAATAAGACTTGCATTCAAGATTTTATTGTCTAGTCATTGAGTCAAATATGTAATCAAATAACTGTAACATGATGTGATTGGTACCACAGTAGATTATTTTCTCAGTCTACAGAGATAAAAGGAGGAAATATTGTCTAGAGAGATGTTGCTTATACAGAGACTCAGATGAAGAGCAGGTGATCCTTGTTGTTTAGCTGTTAAGTTGTGTCCGACCCCTCTGTGACCCAATGGACTGTAGCCCGCCAGGCTCCTCTGTCCATGGGATTCTCCAGGCAAAAATACTGGAGTGGGTTGCCATTTCCTTCTCCAGGGGATCTTCCAGACCTGGGGATTGAACTCATGTTTCCTGCACTGGCAGGCATCTTCTCTACCACTGGGCCACCAGAGAAGTCCCGGGTGTTCCTTAGGTAATAAAGGAGAGAGAAAGGGAGACAAAGGGAGAGGAAGGGGCAGATTTGGAAGAAAGCGAAACAGTTACAAAGGTGAGTCAGTATGAAGTAACCTGGACTTCTGAGAACATGCCTAAGGGTTGACAGTTCAAATGAAGGTAGGCTAAAAGTTCTGGCGGCAAGTATATTGGAAGCTGATTAAATCTGGCCAAGTACCAGAGTTGTCAGAATTTTGGACACATAAACCAGCGTGTGTGCATGCTAAGTCAGTTTAGTTATGTCTGACTCTGCAACCCTATGGACTGTAGCCTGACAGGCTTCTCTGTCCATGGAATTCTCCAGGCAAGAATACTGGAGCAGGTTGCTATGTCCTTCTCCAGGGGATCTTCCCGACCCAGCAATTTAGGTTAAAACAGTATTTCATGCCATCTGATGTGCAAATTTAAACATGTGAAAAGATTCTTTTGTTGAGAAATATAAATTTATAGCAATCTTTTTATCTTTATAACTAGAACTGTGGTAGAGAACATACATTTACCAGAAACTAGTTCTTTCTAGCATTACTCTGAAATGATAAACTACATTTTGACTCTAAATCTACTGATTACAGAGATAAATAGGTTGCTCTGTTTTTTTGTTTTTGTTTTTGTTTTTTTAAATTAGTGTGTAAGTGGCAATGTGGAGAAAAGACTTCTCTGACTAGGTTTCATGTAAAGTATTTATTGAATTTGCTTTGTGGTAAAGAGATAGCTATGGTTTATGGCTGTCTCTTTTAAGTCTAAAAACATTTTGAGAGGCCTATTGCTAAAATCCATTATCAGAAACAATTTCTTCTGAAAACAAGGGCAAACCGTAGGTTTGGATGTAAACCCATAATATAACATTTATGACATGGTACCTCAGTGGCATGGAGATAATTCATATTCTTTTTTAATGTTATTTAATAATTTAAGCATAGGTTTTGCTTTCAGTGTATACAATAATACTATTGTGCATATTAAGCATATTCAAGACTATTTATGCCATTATTAGCTTGGTATGAATTTTTGATGTATTCTGTCAGAGAGAGATGCCAATCAAGGATTCTCTTTCTCCCCTTTTCTTTTTCTTAAAGAGCCTTAGTGTCACACATAGATAATGTCCACAATCAATATATATACAAATACTAAAGAACTTTGATGTATTGGTTCAATGATTTTTCGTCATCATCATTGTTGTTGCAAAGAGATTTCCTCATCTCAAAAAGTAATCATAATAATAGCACATGCCTTATTGGATTATGGTAATGAGTTGATATGTATAAATAATGTAGATTAGTGACTGTTATTTTTAATCTCTACACAGTTGGTTGTTGCTAATATTTTTATATTCTTACTTTTGGAACAAGATAAAATGTTACTCCCATAAGAATGTTTTCTAGTTTTCAATATCCTAAGCAATTCTTTTTCTCTGGTGTTTTTGAAGGAAATACAAAAAAATTATTTCATACCATATTGAAACTTGTTGCATAAGACTGAGGTTGTTATCACTGGTCACATTGGATGAAATATTGTCTTTTATTGCAAATTATGATTCTGCAAATTTCATTAACTCTTCCTAGAATATTTTTAATTTAAAATTATATTTTAAGCTCTTAAACTAAGGAACTTTTTAGGAGAGAGTACAGATCCCTAGATTTTTAGCTTAAGATGATGAGTAAGTGCCAAGACTTCAGCTGAAGAAAGAAACCTCTGATTTCTTTCTGTTCTTTTATGTTAGGGACTCAGATACTCCATTTTTGCATGGAAGATTCTTTGTAAAACTCAGACAGCACATTTATTTTCTCAGAATCAGAATATGAGAAGTCTGCAGAATCCCCTTAATAAAAAGTACTATGGAAAGTACCTAATGGAAAGTATTAATTTGCAATATGTATTTATCAACCAATATTCAATGCATTAACTTTAAAAATAATAATCCTCTGAAATGTTGACAGTTAATCCAAGTCTTTTAAAACTCATAATTTGTTTTTAAAAAACAGACTGCTTTGGGAAATATTGATGGTTAAATATAGAGAACAGATGGTAAAATTATGCGGACCTCTTCCAGCTGTATAATTTGTATTATTTTGTAGGGAGACCCAGCTCCCAAATACCTTTAGTTACAAGGGAGAGTAATTATTATTCCACCTCCTTTGTGACGTGCCAAGACAAATATGCTTCCCAATCAGTCACGGGTGTGTGTCCAGGTGTGCTGTAATGGGCAGCATTCTGGCAGCTGGTGAAATGAATCATCAGCTGGAGATACAATACTTTTTACTGTCCTCTTCCACCTAGGCAGTATAATTTCCCTAAAATTGTGACCTGGTAGAAAAAGAGATCATTAATTTAGATCAGTGAAAATAGTGATGTGATTTAAAATATATAGAATGTAGAATAAGTTTTCATGATCGCAATTAGTTACCCTTTTACATATAATTTAATTTCAGTGGAAATCTTTCAAATTAACTAACATTGCTCTATGGAATAATTTCTGAACTGCTATTATGACTATGACTTATAGAACAGTTCCTTAATGTAGCAAATGAGAGATAAACTGGGAAATTAATGGAATCTTAATAATGGAATCCAAATAGCTCATGGCTCCTTTCTTAAGTCTCATCTATTCTTTAAAGCTTGTAAAACACTAAAATTTGGGGCAAAATTCCTGTTATATGATTATACTTGTAGTGTTAAAAAATGTTCCCATGGTGTTTCTTATAATTTATTTTTTCTTCTCTAAAAGTGGCTTTGGATCTATGGAAGGAGTTATCATTTAGGAGTTTTGAATATTTTTATGTGAAAACACAGTGATTATCATTCAAATTTTGTAGTAATATTTCATTTAATAAAATTAGTAAAATTATTTCATTTAATAATTATTTATAGCATGGTATCTGGCTCCCCAAACAATAAATATTAGAGTAAGAATCATATTTTGAGGAGCACAAATGTCCAAAGTTTGGACCATGAAGGTGATATATAGACCCAAGGAATATCTGAATTTTAAAATGATATTTCCCCTCCAAATGAAGTGTGCAGTAGTACTAATTGTTAACGTGTATGGTTGTTCTTAAAAATCAAAATGTTTTTATTTGAAAATATAATGAGTTTTTGCTTTGTGACATTACTTTTCTGGCAACTGTGCAATCTATCATTGTTCAAAAAGTTACATGGTGCAAAGAACATATCATTGAGATGTATAATGTTTGTAATCCTGCTTTCAGATGGATAAATCATGTCTTGTGTTGATGAAAGCCAAGAAATGGATTGCTTTAGTTTGACCTTGGGGGTCTGAGATTAGTCAGTCTGTCTATTAGACTTGTTCCAGTGTTCTTCTCACTTCATTTATTCCTTCTGTTCTGAAGAGTTGGAAATAGTAGACTTGAAGGAAGTCAGTAAGCCTTGATATCATCTGTCATTATTGAAGAGCAGGCTATCAACATGCTATGATTAATCAGCTTTAATAGAAGGTTTAAATAATCAGAGTGTCAAGTTTAATTAATACTTTGCCTGCTTTCAATTTGTATTAATTGATGCCTGAAAGTCATCACACCTTATACCAATGATAATTTAGAAGAGGAGAAATTTGGTTTGGGAAAAATGCCCAAAGACCTTTAAGGTCCTGGGATCGATCAGAATGGTTCATAAGTGGTCCATAACCATGTTATTTACATTCAGTTCAAATGATGCAGTCTTAAATTCTTAGTATGTATGTTTTTTATCCTTATTGATTTGTAGTAAGCCAGAGTAAAGGCATTTGTTAATAATATTTTATGATTTTATATGCCTATTGCTTATAGGACATATGAAACTGTTAATATGATTAAAATCATAGCAAAACAAAGCAATTTAAAAACTGTCCAAATATGCTGAAGCAAAATTGCATGATAAAACATTAAAAGTTGACTTGAAACATTTTATCTTGCATTTTGGCATTTAAAGGATGTAATTTTCTATGAAAGACAAGTCTTCTTAAATGCTTTCTAATGTACTAGTTGCTAGAAAATAGCATATAATGTATATATGCTCAGATTATAGTAATATTGTTTTGTGATCTTTTTAACATCAAAAAGTAATATTATTTTCATTCTTAGAGTATTCTCAAGGTGTCTTTTATAAATACTCAAATGTTATATGCTCTTAAGGTATGTAAACTAATTTTCACAGAAAATTACCTCACTCTAGGTAAATGTATCTAGAAAAATACAGATTATTAAGCAGAATTAATTTGTAAAAGTCTTTGCCACATGACCTTCTTAGACATGATGTCTCCTAATGAAGCTAATTTGTAAATTTGAATTTATACCCAAGTTTACAAAGATTTCTTTGGCAAAATGAGGCATCTCTTTATTAATGGCAATAAAGCATTGCTAGGATTATTTTAATATGTGACAGTGTTTCTCTTCAGTTGTTGAAATAATTGAAACCTAAATTGAAATCATTCTACTTTATGTATTTCTTCTAGAAATATATATAAAAAGTTTGGCAGATGTATTTTTAACTATTTTCAGAATAGGAGGATAATTATGCTGGCTGAGCCACTGAGGCAGACAAAAGATCAGAATTTGTACAAATAACACAGAGAAGAGATGATTCTGTGTTCAGAGAACAAGGTCACCAAGTCACTCTTCCTTGCCTTTGTGCTGTCTAAAAATTTCTCTCTAATGGAACATGAGGTTGATATACCCTATGATCACAATTTTTGCATTTCTCAGCTTCACATATGCATAAAAAATACATCTGACTCAAACACAGTTTGTTCATGTAAGGCTAAAATGTCAAATAAGTGGTGCAGAAATTACAGGATTATGTTATAATATTTTATCAGGCAGTAATCAAAGAAGACAGATATTAATCCTTCATGTGCTTTGTGGAAGACATTTAAAATTTTTTAATTTTTAAGATTCTAACCCTATTATGAGGCAAAAATCTGAAGGTGAATGCTTATTCTAACCCTATCATGAGGCAAAAATCTGAAGGTGAATGCTTTTGACTATTTTATGTCCTTTCATTTTAGTTGTCTCTAAATTTGAATTTTAACTTTTTTGAAGTTTATATTTTGACTCTAAATCCATAAACTTATGTTTTAGGAACAATAGTGATGGTTCTACGAGGGGGACTTTGCATGATGTCTAATCTAACGCTTTACCAAATAGGAATCTCCTCCATATCTTTAAACAGATATAATTCATATAAGAAACATTGGGAAACTTACTGTAGCCCTTTTGAACTGGGCTACCAATATTTTTTACTTGCATCTGTTGATTATCAACATGCTAACTTATATAAGCATTTCAAACGTTGATGAATTGTTGACTGGCTGGCATAAATAGGGTGGATCAAATGTCTTGACTTTATTAGGTACAACAAGAAAGTCTTTTGGGGGCTTCCCTGGTGGCTCCAGACAGTAAAGAATTAACCAGCAATGCAGGGAGACCCAGGTTTGATCCCTGGATCAGAAATGCCCCCTAGAGTAGGAAATGACAACCCACTCCAGTATTCTTGCCTGAAGAACTCTATGGACAGAGGAGCCAAGGGGGTACCTGTCCCCGGGGTCGCAGAGTTGGACACGACTAAGTCACCAGCACTTTCAAATGTCATTTAATTCCTCAAACACTAGATGTTGCAGAGTTAGAATCCTCTTATCTGAAAGGAAGTACCTTCTGCAATTAGAAGTTATGTTGATCACTAGATTGTCTCCTGCTTTTGAGTTCAACATTCCAGGAGCTCCCTTCATCAGTATTCTGCTCTATGCAAATAAGCTACCCTTCTCTATGCCTGGATTTGAAAATCAATGATTGTACTCAAAAGATGGCTCATAACTAAATCTTACATTCTGGATTATGCTAGGTAAAAACTTCTTAGAACACTAATATCTAACTCTTGAACTGCAGCATGGTATTCATTCATTCGTTAAACAGTGTCTAAGATTCTCACAAAAATAGATTGATATCCCATATTGTTTGTCATGGGAAGAAGCAAGATGTATCTAGGCCACTAGCTGTGTGCGTGCCATGCACTGAAATAATTTTGACAATTTTGTTTTAGTCATATTCAAACATTGACTCAGCTCATCGATCTACTCGGGAAAATGAGCAACTTTTGAATTTGTATAGGTGTAAGCTAAAATTGTATTCCAATAATGTAAACATCTAAAATGAACCCAGTAAAGTTGAGACTTTCCAGTTAAGCAACATTTCCTTCAGTTTTATGAACTATAAAAATATTTACTTACTGAATCTTTGAAAATAGCGTTTGCTCAGGGAATAAAAAATTCTAATGCTGTCTCCTCTTAATGAGATATTTCACCTTGGGCAGACCTCTAAATTGCTTCTGAATCTTTATTAACCCCCCTTTAAATAGAGGGTATTAATCCCTATATTGCGGTTCCCATGGGGTTGTAAGGATAAAATATGTGAAAATAAAAAATGTTAAAGAGCCTGACAAGTAATATACAAACACCATTTGTAACTCAAACCTATATTCTTCAAAGATTAGAATACTTAATAATCTTTGGAAAAAATTAGAGGATTAGCATAATTGTTTTATGAACAAAGGTGCCTTTTTAACACACATGACCTATTAATCAGCTTGAAAAGTTGTTCTGCACCATCAGCAAAGTGCCCAATTATTAGTAGTTAAAGGGTTCAGAAGATGATGAGAACTGCTTTTTATTTAATAGTTTCTAACCTCCCTCAGGTGGTAATAAGCTCATGCATCTTAATCAGAATGAATTTCTTGGCAGGTTTTTTTTTTTCCGTCTGAACCAAATATTTGCATATCCACGCCCAAACTGTCCTCATCCCTCCATTGGCCAATGGTGCTGCTATAATGGATGGACTATTTGTATTTCCAGTGCGGTCATCTATTTTTAGGTTCCCTCTCTTCCCAAGAAACTCCTTTATGAAATCTGACAAACATGTTCTTGATCTGAGTGGCTGGTATCGTGTACTGAAATTTTTATTTCCAGAAAGGAAACTATGGAATTGACACAAAATAGGAGAACACAAGGGCTAGTTTAGCCCTGAAAGGTGTGTGTGTGTGTGTGTGTGTGTGCATTTGTGTGAATGTTCACCTAATTTAAAAATGAATTATTGAAAATATGATACTTGTTATCTAAGTAATAGATGAATTACTTCAGAGTAACACTTCACTATTTTTAACAATATAATATGTCTTATTTCCATTCTTCAGTTGAAAAAGCACATAGAAGTGAAGTAAGGTCTCATGGCCATGTAATTAGTACATGAAAAGACTAGGATTATAATCCATGCTTGATATAATAATGGACTATTTCTCTAGCTCCAGAGCTTTACTTTTCTTTTCTTTTTTTTTTTTAATTCAAGTATAGTTGATTTATAATGTTGTGTTAGTTTCTGGTATACAGCAAAAGTGATTCCATTATATAAGTATGTATATATATATATAATTCTCTTTTAATATTCTTTTCATTATGGTTTATTACAGAAAATTGTATATAGTTCCCTGTGCTCTACAGTAGGACCTTGGTGTTTATCCATTCTATATATAATAGTTTGCATCTACTAGGCCCAAACTCTTAACTCACCCCTCTCCTCCCTCTTCCCCCTTGACAAGCACATATCTGTTTCTTATGTCTGTGAGTCTATTCCATAGGTAGACTCATTTGTGTCATATTTTAGATTCTGTATATAAGCGATATCCTGGTATTTTTCTCTTTCTGTCTTACTTTGCTTAGTATTATAATCTCTAGGTCCATCCATCAGAATTCTTCTCAAACATCAGCTATTCTCCTTGGAGGCAAAACAGATGTGACCCATGGGTAGGCAGGGTGATGGTGTAATGCCTGATGCTTCCTTGGTGGCTCAGAAGATAAAGCATCTGCCTGTAGTGCAGGAGACCGGGTTCGATCCCTGGGTTGGGAAGATCCCCTGAAGAAGGAAATGGCAACCTACTTCAGTATTCTTGCCTGGAGAATCCCATGGACAGAGGAGCCTGGTGGGCTATAGTCCACAGGGTCACAAAGAGTCGGACACGACTGAACGACTTCACTTCACTTCAAGGATGTAACTTGGCTCTGAAAGAGGAAGTTTGGAGAAGGGCAGAACCTGAAAGGCTAGAATAGAGAAGTGAAGGCATCTCTGATAGGGGATGGACATGCACAAAACCATGGAGCTGTTTGGTGGTTTTAGGGAATGTTGTGTGGACTCCTTTAGCTAAAGCAAAGGATTGTGAAGATGAATAAGAAGACACAATGGTAGTTAATACGTGGGTGCTGGTGTGAGGTGAGCTTTATCCTCCATTACAAAAATTTAGGACCTGATCTAGGAGCCCTATGGGATGGGGTGGGTGGGGGTATGTTGAATGTTTTTGGTGTACATGAAGCAGTGTTTGGGTAGGATGACCCTGCTGGCATGTTCAGTGGATTTTCTTTTTGTGACATATATACAGTTTGAAGAGAATTCCAGTAGAAGAAGTCACATTTCATTCTTCTTTTATATGATTTATTTTTATTGGAGTACAATTTACAACATTAGTGCTTTACATTGTTGTTTTTGTTTCTGCTGTACATTGAAGTAAAGCAGCTATATGTATCTTAGAAAAGGTAGTTGTGTCCTGGACTTGAACTCATTGCTAGAGTCAGACAAGGTGGAAAAAAACGTGGCAGAAAATTCTATCAAATAGTGTCTTAATCTCTTTACTGCCCAAGCCCAAAGATATGGACTAAACAAACTACTTAGAGAAAAAGAGTGAATCAGCAGTCTACATATAACTCTCCTAAAAAATATAGAATTGTCTTTTTTAATGAAAAAAATGATGTCATTTATTCTCCATACCAATAATAGGGCAAGTGAAGCTAAATTAAATGAGAATAGGGTTCGTTTTAGAATAAAATTTCTATTGATATGTGTTGAAAAAAATAGAATTTTATTAGGCATTAGAATTATCAAAATCAAGCTAAATGGGTTATCATTTAACCACAATGATTTAGATATTCAGGTTGAAAAAAATCAGAGAGACCACTGCCTAAACTTGCTTCCAGTTCTATAATATAAAGATTCTCTTTTTAGATTACTGAATATATAGGAACCAATGCAGGGAAGCGTATACTGCATCACAGATCAACATTATTGGGGAAGGTGTCACATACTAGGAAGAGAGGTGAAATCCAGAAATCCTTAGTTAGATTTTTAAGGTCAAATAGAAATCACAATATTGTAAAATAATTATCTTTTTGTTAAAAAAAAATAGTTGAAAAAAAAAAAAAAGAAATCCTGTATCAGAGTTTGGAAGTATTTAAATAAGATAAGTTTAGTAAATCTGACATTCAAACATTTGAATTCTAGGGGAAACAAGTGTAAGGAGGCAAGGGAAATAGCAGTACAGGACAGGACAAGAATTGGGCTGGGAGGTAGTTAGCACTGCCAGGTATAGTGAAATTCACATTGGTGTAGAAAAAGCTGTGAACTTGAAATAAGTGATGAGGAGTCTGGAGATACTTAATTTTGTGTCTGTAGCTACATCCTTTATCTTCTCTGAGCCTTTGATGTCTCAGTGCAAAAAAGGAAGGGTAGAATAGCAAATCTTGAATTTTCTGTCAACTCCAGTATGTTCTGTGATTCTTGTAGATGACATGCAAGTACCTAGTTTAACAAGTAGAAGGTATTTGGGGAGCATGGCCAAGGGATGAAATTTATGAGACCTCTCTGAGGAAGAAAAATTGTCAACTGTGACCAGTTTCTAGATCATATAATGATTGGGATATTGGACAGGACTAAAGTGTTTGAGTTACTTTAGAAAATGATAAGAAGTTTGGGTGGTGGACATGTGGGGGTAATAAAGCCAGATTGGCATCCACCCTCATCCCAATGTGAGAATTTATCAGACCTGAAGATCTAGGGTGAGATACAAGCTTTGAAAACTGACTCATTGGGACCACCTTAACCATAGGATCTTATGATATATGGAGTGTGCCAAGAGGAATATAGATAATACACTTGTTAGGATGATCAATAAAATATGATGATGAACCCCGGATCTGTTTACTAATTTTATCACATATATGATAAGCTCTATTAAGTGTTAGACATTTACAATAATTAGGTTAGAATTATTGATTTATTTAGGATTTTATGCTTCCTACCTAAGAAATGAGAGGTTTTTTTGTAAAGACTTTCAAAAATGTGTATTCATTCTTCTACTCAACTGTTCAGTGAGTGTTCGTATGCTTATCTTGCAAAGTTTTGGTGACAATCAGAAGCAATATACTGATGTATCTGACATTACTTTGATCATAGTAGATGCTTATTTAATGATAGGCCACTTTTTATTGTTGTCAGCAAACATCATGTCATCAACTCTTTTGTAATCCAGTAAGGGTTATCAGATCAGGATTTGTAAACTTGGGCAAAGTTTTTTTTTTTTTTTCTTCTGCAATGCTTAATTGTTGGGTTTGCAATCCGTTATGAGAAGGTAAAAGACACCCTTGTATGAAGTGCTTTTCCATGGGAAGCAGAAATTATCTGTCTCGGAGTTAGGCTTTTCTGATCTCTGGCATGGGAGGCTGTTTTTCAAAGACATGTAGTATTTCATCGGTTTTCTAAGGAGAGTAGCTCATAGCTTTTAAACATCAGATGATTCTTGCAACTATTTACTACTGTACCCTGTTTTCATATCCCGCTTTTAGGTATTCTTTCTTCCTCTCTTAACGTTATAAACATGTGACAGGTAGAAGTATCAAAAGCTTAACAGTAATCATTACTAATGCGAATCTGTTGAGAAAGCAGTGATGAAATACAAAGGCCACTGTTTCATATGGTGTGCTGTGCTTAATTGCTCAGCCGTGCCCAACTCTTTGCCACTCTCTGGATTGTAGCCCCCAGGATCCTGTGTCCCTGGGATTCCCAGGCAAGAGTACTGGAGTGGGTTGCCATTCCCTTCTCCAGGATGTCTTCCCAACCCAGGGATCAAACCCAGGTCTCCTGCATTGCGGATGGATTCTTTACCATCGGAGTCACCATATGTTTTATATGGCAAGATATACTATATTATATGGAAGATAATTTATGAAATTAAGTCTATGGCGAAACAATCAAATATTTCATAATATGTGAAAAAGTAAAGCCTATAATATAATCATGTACCATAAAATGAGAAAGAGACTAATGATTATAATGCATGATTTTTTAAACTGAGTTGTTTCCAGAACCTGGTAGGTTGCCTATCACATTGAGCTTTCTATAGGCATCTGCTGTCCCATTCATCAAAAGCATCTCTCCTTTTGGCCTTTCATGATGTCATTTTTTTTCTTTTTTTCCAGTATTGTACAGTCAAGGTCATTCATTCAACGATAGATCGCAAAGCATGTAATAATATCTCTAACGGGCTAAATTGTTTCAATTTTCATGTTACCTCTGTGTGAAAATAGTTCTCTACCCATTTGCCTTCTTCCATTCACACATTGGCATTATTGTAGCCCAGTTTATTAGACTAACTCACTGTCACAATTAACAACACATTGAACTTGACCTTGAAAAAATAAACCATAAAGGCCTGAGGTATTAGAACCAGAAGGAAAGTAGCCATGAAATTTTCCAACCCTTTCCTTTTAAAGATAAAACAGTTGAAGTCAATTGTTGGATTGGTGGATTAATTTGCTTGTATTTAGGAGTTTCAGTCTTGATCCCTTTCCAGTCCTCTTTCTAAACACGTAATGATGTTTGAATTGCAGAAGGCAATGGCACCCCACTCCAGTACTCTTGACTGGAAACTCCCAGGGATGGAGGAGCCTGGTGGGCTGCAGTCCATGGGGTCGCTAACAGTTGGACACGACTGAGCGACTTAGCAGCAGCAGCAGCAATGATGTTTGAATACAAATCTAAGAGAGATGGATAGGGCAAGATTGTAGCCTTGAAATTGTTAACAGTTGAGGGGAGAATATAATCATTAGGAATCACCTGTATTTCATTTGAGAAGAGAACAAAACTGCTTTTCAAAAATATTAACATTTACCTACATTTGACTTTCTAAAACTGTTATTCACACACTTAATGAAAGAAGTCCCAGGCTATTTGAATTAAGTATTCTCTTCCAGGTCGTTTATTGAAGGTCTTTTAGTTACAAAATCAAAACAGAAACTTGATGATTAGGAAATATTAAAATATTAGGCCATTATAAGGAAATGGTTAGGTTTTTAAAAACTTTTCTCTAACTAATCTTTAGAAATAGACTAGTTCTTCAAAGAGTTCTGAAGTCTCTCTGAGGGGCAATATTTAATTTCCCTGCATTGATATTGTCAAACAGTCAAAATCTCACTTCCTTTATTCTGGCCTGAGGCAGGCAAAAGAGAAATTGATATAGAAGACACGATTAATTTTTTTTTCTTCTTTGAGCCAGAAATGACAAAAGAAATGAATGAGATAGATAGCAAAAAGAGGTCATGATT
The DNA here is from genome assembly GCA_006410675.1 of Oreotragus oreotragus. Lineage (NCBI taxonomy): Eukaryota > Metazoa > Chordata > Mammalia > Artiodactyla > Bovidae > Oreotragus > Oreotragus oreotragus. Next base: position 18,839 of record SJYX01021225.1, on the reverse strand, counting down.
CTAAAAGACTGTTTTCTAGCTGCTTGGAGTCTGATAGAGGAAAGGTTAAATGTGTTTTAAATGTATGTATTTAGCTACTGATCCTCATAATGCCATGTGATCTTGCCAGGGAGAGGGGATCTAGTGGCAAAGATGGGGGGCAGAATGGAGCTGCAAGTTAAACTCGGTGATATCTCTGTCTGGGCCATGAAACTGTCTTTGTGCCAAGCCACAGCCTGAACTCTGAACTGCAGCAAGGGAGAGAGCTTCCGCTTGAATATGTAGGTGCTTTCAAACTGTCAAATTTATGATGTAACTCTGTGACTAAACAGAGCGGCAGTTTCCTGTTCTCTAAAAGATAGTGCTAATTCAGTTCCTACTGTTGTTGTTGTTGTTTTTTTTCAATTAATTTTTATTGGAGCATAGTTGCCATTTCTACAGCAACTCCTCCCAGAAGACCCTCACCTCTCAGTCTAACCTCCCAACTCCACATGGCTAGTCCAGGGGCACCCAGGAACACAAGATACCCAGTATCTCGTTCTCATAATTCTCCCAACATACCTCGTTTATTCCATTTTTAACTGACTAGGACACAAATTCCCATATATAGTAGTGGTGAAATGTTTTAGTCAAGAGATAGAACAGAAAATTTCTTTTTATGTCTTCTGTACCCTACCAGGAAATGTCAAAGTAAAACTTTATGATTTTCCTAGTATTTTCAATAACAGTCTATAGTCTCTCTCCTTTTATCTTAAATAATAGATGATCATTTTAGAATATCAAAAATATGTGGAAGGAAATTAAAGTCAGCTATCATCTCATGATTAGATCAAAAGTAAGTACTCGTTGTTATTGATAGTTCCCCCCTCCCATTTGTGTGTGTATTTGTGCCATGCATGTATTAGTAGAGATAAATATAGAGAGGCTTTTTTTCATAACCTTGGCATTTTAGTATGCATTTACTTGTTTGCTTATATATTGGCAGTTTCTCCTATGTCATTCATTGCTGCATCCACAGCAGTTTGAAGAAACTGTGAAGTCTTCTCTGCCATCTAGATTTGCTGTTTGTCAAGCTTAACTCTTTTTTTCATCTAGGTCTATCTCACTTTTTAAATTTCATGTCATTTCATTATTTTCCTAGATCTTTAAAATCTAATACCATTTTTAATGGTGGTATAATATTTTACTGGGTAGGTGCATCAGGATGTACTCTTTCTTTTAGGCAATGAAAATGTTCCCAGCTTTTCTTAGTCTAATAATGTTGTTTTTATGTATTTAATATATAAATCTTTGTACATAGTCAATGATTTTCTTAGGAAGATTGATAAAAGAGCCTTTTACTATGTCAAAGGCAATGAAAATTTAAAAGGCCTCTTTTTGCATTACCAAGTTGCTTCCCAAAATGGGTTACATAAACACTTAATCAGCATTGTATCATTATTTATAAAAAATCTTTGTTAAATGAAAAGCAAAAATTAAACCTCCTTATTTTAAGTTCCAGTTTCACACAAGATGCTTAATACTTCTTCCTTGTCAGGTAGCTGTGTGGATGCCACTTGGGGGCATGGATAGTCATGATATAACAGAATTCTTTGTATATCACGGGCACTGATTCTTTATATCCTGTTTTTTTTTTTGGTAAACATTTCATAAATTTTTCATATAAATAAATTTTTCTTTATGATTCAACTTATAGAATTTTGAATTTAAATGTAGTAACTAATAAGTAAAATATTTAAATATCTATTACATTTAAATGTGGGGCTTCCCATCTGGCACTAATGGCAAAGAACTTGCCTGCCAATGCAGGAGACACAGGAGATGCTGGCTAGATCCTTGGGTCAGGAAGATCCCCTGGAAGAGGAAATGGCAACCCACTCCAGTATTCTTGCCTGGAGAATCCCAGGGACAGAGGAGCCTGGTGGGCTAGAACTTGCCTGCCAATGCAGGAGACACAGGAGATGTGGGCTAGATCCTTGGGTCAGGAAGATCCCCTGGAAGAGGAAATGGCAACCCACTCCAGTATTCTTGCCTGGAGAATCCCAGGGACAGAGGAGCCTGGTGGGCTACAATCCATGAGGTCGCAAAGAAGCGGACATGACTAAAATGACTTAGCAGCAGCAGCACGTTTAAATGTAACCATTAATTTTTTTTTTGTCTGTATATTGCTTTATATCATAACTGTTTCTATATCCTGGATCATTTAAATCTCACTCATGTTTTGTTTGTTTTCCTTGATTTTTTTCCATTGAACATTCTGTCTTATCTGGAATGGATTTCTTCGAGTGTGATCCATCCAACGTATCCATCTATCCTTGATTTTTCCCCAATATTCCAATATCCCATCATTTCTTGAACAGTCATATTACCTTTAGCTTATGATATTTACTTAGTTTATAACATTTACTACAGTTATCTTATTATATATTGAGCTTCATGTCATGTACTAGGTTGTATTTCAAGGTAATCTATTCCGTTTCACTTATCTCCTCTATTGATATATCAACAAATTAATATGCAATTTTTATTATTAAAAGTTGTAATGCTTNTACCTTTAGCTTATGATATTTACTTAGTTTATAACATTTACTACAGTTATCTTATTATATATTGAGCTTCATGTCATGTACTAGGTTGTATTTCAAGGTAATCTATTCCGTTTCACTTATCTCCTCTATTGATATATCAACAAATTAATATGCAATTTTTATTATTAAAAGTTGTAATGCTTTTTTAATTGAGAGGAAAAGGAGGCCTTAATCAATATTCTTTTTCTCTAAATAAATCAATGTTGGGATAACATATTTGTATTAAGACAGTTTCTACTCTTAGCTTTCCATGCATAGGAAGAGAATCCATGCAGTACTTTGAAATTTAAAACTCATGGTTTTTCAAGTTATTTTGGTAATATTATCTCATAATATAACTTGTACTATATAAATATATTTTCTGCATATATGCATAGAGAAGGAAATGGCAACCCACTCCAGTATTCTTGCCTGAAACATCCCATGGACAGAGGAGCCTGGTGAGTGACAGTCCATAGGGTTGCAAAGAGTTGAACACGACTGAGTGACTAAGCATGTTCACATTGCATATATGACTAAATTCTTTATAGTCTAGAAATTTCTTTTGCTGTGTAGTATGGTTAATTGTTGGCTTATTCTTTTTATTCTATTAGATTTTTTAAATGCTGACTAATTAAAATAACCTACAAGATATCATCCAATAATATTAGTCTTAGTCTTTTCCCCTTTAGCCTTTCTTTTTTTTAACACTTGATCTCTACTGATAAAGCACCTTTTGTAATGATTCTCTCTGTTTGGAAATATTTTTAAATAAAATGCCAAATGCCAGAATATCAACAGAAATTTCAGTGGAAGCATGCACAAGTTATTTCTTTATGATGCTTGTAGTTGTTGAATCAACCGTGTAAGGGATTAAACATGAAAGAATGTAATTATTATGTATGTATCCAACTAGTTCAATTTATACTCCTGAGAAATAATCTTTTGCCACACAGAGTATAAACATGGCAATATACACAATTCCTAAGCAACATATATTAGAAATAATGTTTTTCCCTTGACATCTTTCTTATCATTGAACCAAACATCTGTGGGAAAATACTTGAATCATGTTTTTAATGCATCTCTTAAACACTTGCTATTTTTCTTAGAAAATGAGAATGCAGTATTGAATTATGTCATTTCTAGCACTTATTTTCTCATGGTGGTTCCAACTCATTTGGTACAGTTCCAAATGTATGCATAGAAATCAACTCAAGACACAATTGTGTTGCTCTCTCAATCCAATAGTCAATCAAGAAGCTCAGTGCTTTGACCGGGAGTGAGTCAGCTGCTATCACGAATTTGGAAGTGAGCCTTCCTTGTGCCTTTTCCCTTCCTCAGTGATATCTTTTCAGTCTGTGATCCCTTTCCATTGGCTGCTGCCTTTAGATTGCGAGCCCTGATCCCTGCCACGGTTTGGACACCCTGTTTGTTTGTACTGCTATTTCTCTGCCGATGCTTGCCAGCTGACAGTGCCATGCTGTGTTCGTGTTTTATGGGGAAACGTTCATGTGTGGCTGCTGTGTTTGATATTAAATCTGAGATGAACTTCAGGAAACCTCCTGCTTTTTATTAAAAATGATTTTGGCTAGGGGCTGTGTTATCCTGTTCATAAATCAGGTGTTCGCAGAGATTTAATAATTTAGAATTCACATGAGGTTTGGGTGGAATAAACATTCCTTTTTTCGTTAAAGCTGCCTCTTAACATTTTCTTCCTTTTTCCTCTTCATTGCTTCCATTTATTTATTTTTTTAAAGTCTTCTTTTGGGAGGTTTGTACAGATTTATCTCATAGCTGTGAAAATAATATAAAAGGAAGAGTCAAAACGATAGCTTAGTTTGCTTGAAGTAATTTAAATTTGCTAAGTTTTTTGAGTCTTTCCATCACAATTATAAACACACTTCTAAGTTTTTTAATCCCATTATACATCCAAAGTAGTTTTCTTCTCTTCTTGCTTTAATGAACTATTTTTTTTAGAACATGTCCAAAAATAACAGATTGATAAAAAGCAAATAAATAATAGAGGCCAAATAGTCTAGGAACTCTTTCCACATGTGATTACAAAGTTCATAAAAAGCAGAATTATCCTTGAGAGTGACAGAGTCCTGACAGCTCCTCATGAAAATATTTGCACTAGAGTTTTAGAGCAAATGCTTGCAGGACACTTGATGTGCTCAGTTGAATGTCCTTAATTTCTCTGTTGAATTTGGTAAATGTGAATATACAAGGATATTTGCAAAGACAGTGGGAGTTAAAAATGTTTTGTTTTCGTCACATTGAAAATAGTAGGGAATGAGGAGTACAGGTTGTGGGGCATACTCTGAAATGGAGAGGAGGCTTCTCTAAGGGGAGATTTCAATCTGAGCATGACTGACTGGGGCATCATGTGAAGAATGGGAGGTGGGGAGCTCCATGTCTTATCCTGTCCAAATTTTGGATTCCATAAGAGAATGAATTTTTTATTGTAGTTTATATCTTTATCACTTTACTTATAACGAATGTCTAGTATATTCAAAAGCAGAGACATTACTTTGCCAACTAAGGTCCGCCTAGTCAAGGCTATGATTTTTCCTGTGGTCATGTATGGATGTGAAAGTTGGACTGTGAAGAAAGCTGAGTGCCAAAGAATTGATGCTTTTGAACTGTGGTGTTGGAGAAGACTCTTGAGAGTCCCTTGGACTGCAAGGAGATCCAACCAGTCCATTCTGATGGAGATCAGTCCTGGGATTTCTTTGGAAGGAATGATGCTAAAGCTGAAACTCCAGTACTTTGGCCACCTCATGTGAAGAGTTGACTCATTGGAAAAGACTCTGATGNGACCAACTTAGATAGCATATTCAAAAGCAGAGACATTACTTTGCCAACTAAGGTCCGTCTAGTCAAGGCTATGGTTTTTCCTGTGGTCATGGATGGATGTGAGAGTTGGACTGTGAAGAAAGCTGAGTGCTGAAGAATTGATGCTTCTGAACTGTGATGTTGGAGAAGACTCTTGAGAGTCCCTTGGACTGCAAGGAGATCCAACCAGTCCATTCTGAAGATCAACCCTGGGATTTCTTTGGAAGGAATGATGCTAAAGCTGAAACTCCAGTACTTTGGCCACCTCATGAGAAGAGTTGACTCATTGGAAATGACTCTGATGCTGGGAGGGATTGGGGGCAGGAGGAGAAGGGGACGACAGAGGATGAGATGGCTGGATAGCATCACTGAGTCGATGGACATGAGTCTGAGTGAACTCCGGGAGTTGGTGATGGACAGGGAGGCCTGGTGCTGAGATTCATGGGGTCTCAAAGAGTCGGACACGACTGAGCGACTGAACTGACTGAACTTAAGTGAGTTTAGCAAAGTTGTGGCTTCCCTGATAGCTCAGTGGGTAAAGAATCCACCTGCAATGCAGGAGACCAGGGTTCAGTTCCCCAGTTGGGAAGATCTGCTGGAGAAAGGATAGGCTACCCACTCCAGTATGCTTGGGCAAAGTTTGGGGATACAAATTAGTGCAAAGACAATACAGGAAAGTCAATGGCATTTCTATCTACAAGCAATGAAGCTGGAAATTAAACTTTTAAATTAAAAAATGTCATTTACCACCCAAAAGTAAAGTGTTTATATGTAAATCTACAAAATCAGACAGGATCTGTATGTAGTAATATACAAAGCACTGATGAAAGAAATTTAAAAGCAAACTACATAAGTAGAAATATAGTTCATATTGATGGGGTTGGAAGACTTAATATTGTTAAGATGTTGATTCTTCCTAACTTCATCTATAGATTCAATTCAAACCCAAACTCCCAGTAAAAATTTTCTAGCTCCTGAAGGTTTGACTACAAAATTCATGGGGAAACGCGAAGGATTTAGAGTAACCAATCAAAATAACTTTGAAAGAGAAGAATACAGTTGCAAAATATTGCCTGATATTAAGATTTATTACAAAATTACATTAAGCAATAAAGCATGGGTGCTGTCACTTCAGTTGTATCAGACTCTGAGACCCCATGGACTGAAACCCACCAGGCTCCTCTGTCCATGGGGATTCTCCGGGCAAGAATACTCCAGGGGGTTGCCATGTCCTCCTCCAGGGTGTCTTCCGGACCCAAGGATCAAACCAGCGTCTCTTAGGTCGCCTGCATTGGCAGGCGCCACTCGAGAAGGAGCCCCCTAAAAGAAAAAACTCCCTACGGCCGCGGCAGTGGTGACCGTGCGAGGGGAGGCGTCCCAGCCCCCGGGGGCAGTGCAGTCCGGGGGAGACCGGAGGGCAAGCCCGACCTCCCAGACCCCAAGGTAAGCGGGCGATGCCCCTCGCCCCCACCCAGGGGTCTTGAAACCTCCGCGCCGGGACGCGCTAGGTACCTGGAAAGGGGGAGGCAGGGGAGGCGGGGGCGTGGTGCCCCACGGGCCCGCGGCCCAGACCCTGACCACCGCGGGGTCTGCCCGGCGCTGGTCAACAGCCACCTGGAGTCCCTACAGCCGCCGCCGCCACCCTCGACGACCTCCCCGCCCCCTATTTCCCCCGAAAAGGAGCAGAACCCCCCTCGCGCCCAGACGGCACCCTCCTCCTCCCCCACAGCCGTGGCCCTTCCCCGCACCCACGTCCCAGGCACTCTTCCCCCGCCACCGAGGGCAGACGGACGCTCCGACGGGAAGCGTGACGCAGTCGGGTAGGGGACGACAGAGGAAGGGCGCGAGAGAGCCGGCCGGTCGGTCGGAGGGCAGTCCCCAGCCTCGGACGGCGGGGAGAGGCGCCTGGCGACCTGGCGGAGAGCAGAGCAAAGGATAAGCGATGACCGGCTGGAAAGACTGGTCCAGGGCCGGCGGCGACCGGCAGGCGAGCGGCCCCGCCGCGCAGCCCGCGAGACGCACCGGAGGCTCCGGACTGTGCCGTCGCGACGGGGGCAGCCGTGGCCAAAGGTGCGTAGCGGGAGGAACCTCGGCCCCCCAGCCGCGAGGTATGTAGCCGGGAGGTCGGACGGGAGAGAGGCGCCGCCCGAGACGACAACCCCGACAACCCGGGGCCGGGGGGGTGGGTGCGGGTCGAGTGGCGGGGACGGGGTGGGAGGAGGAGCGGAGAGGGCGACGCGGGTGGGGAGCGGGAGGCTAGGAGCCGCCTTCCCGCCCGAAGACCCTTTTCACGCCGCCCCCCATCTTCTCGCTCTCCTTCCCCTACCGGAAAGACCACTGGACCCGACCGCCGGCCGCCGGGCAGACCCTGTTCCTGCGCGGAGGGACGGGCCACCGGATGTCTCCCTCCCTCCGGCCTATCCCGCTCCGCACAGGTGGAGGAAGCTCGCGAGCCGGCGGGAGAGGCCACCGCGCTGTTACCTAACAAACGCATCGAGACAGACAAATCCTCCAATGGAAGAAAATACAGAGTCCAGAAAAGAAAGTAGAAAATACTTGGATCTATACCTCATACCATATACAAAATTTAATTCAAAATGAAACACTGACCTACATGTAAACCTTGAAACTATGAAACTTCTAAAACTAAGCATGAAAGAGAAATTTGAGGGGGGGGTGTGTGTCCTAGGCCAGACTACCGGCTCCCCAGGTGGCACTAGTGGTAAAGAACCGGCCTGCCAATACAGGAGACATAAGAGACGTATGTTTAATCCCTGGGTTGGGAAAATCCCCTGGAGGAGGGCATGGCAACTCACTCAAGTATTCTTGCCTGGAGAATCCTATGGACAGAGGAGTCTGGTGGGCTACCGTCCAAGGGGCGCAAAAAGTCCAACATAGTTGAAGTGACTTAGTGCACACGGCAGGCCAGACAACAATTTGTTAGATATAATACCAAAACACCAAATCCAAAATGGATAGGGTTGGCTCCAATAAGAACAAAACTTCTCTCCAAAATATTGTTAAGAGAATGAAAGGATAAGAGAAAATATTAGAAAACCATGTATTCAATGGAGGGCTTGTATCCAGTGTGTATAGAAAACTCTCAAAACTCAATAATAAGAAAACAATGCAATACAAAGTAAAAAAAAAATTTACAGACATATCAGCAAATAATTGTTGTGAATGGACAATAAGCACATGAAAAGATTCTCAACATAATAACTTGGAATAGGCAGATAAAAACACAATGATGTGCCATTACATACTTGCTAAATGACTGAAATTAATACGGTAACCAAACTAAGTGTTGGTGAGTATACTCTAATACTTCAACTCTACAATTCCCACTACTGCTTTAGTTCAGATTCTTATGAACTATTAAACTCCCCATTTTTACTCCTGCCAACCTCCAGATGTTCTCCATACTGTAAATAGCATGTTATGGTCTGAATGTCTGCATCCTCCCAAAATTCACAGGTTGAAATTTTGATGCCTAATGTGATGGTATTAGTAGGTGAGGCCTTTTGGAGGTGATGAGTCTATGAGAATAGAGCCCTCATGAATAAAATTAATGATCCTATAAAAGAGACCCAAGAGAGCCTCCTTTCCCTTTTTCAGCTTGTGAGGATATGAGAAATCTGTAACTTAGAAAAGGGCATTCTGTTGAAACCTGATCTCAGACTTCTAGCTTCCAGAAGAACTTTGAGAGATGAATTTCTGTTGTTTATAAGCCATCCAGTCTGTGGTATTTTATTATAGCAGACAGAACAGACTAAGATAGAAAATTGGTACTGGAAGTGCGATTGCTGCTGTAACCAAAAAAAAAAAAAAATGAGACGGCTTTGTAACTGAGTAATGGGCAGAGGCTGGAAGAGTCTGGAGGTGCATGCTAGAAAAAGTCTTCCTTGACAGTGAATGGACTGTTAAGAGCTATTCTTGTGAGGGCTCAGAAGTAGAAGAGGAGAACTATTGAGAATACCTAACTTTTACCTTGTACCTCTCTTGCTTCATCAATATGCTCTACCTTACACTGTCTTCTCTTTTAAAAAAAATCTTATGCTCTTTCCTCTTATGTATTTTATGCATCCTACTAGACAAAACCATGTTATTTTTCCTGAAGACATTATTTCAGACTTTTGTGCCCTTTGCAAATCTACTATTTTCTTTATCTAGAATGTTCTCACTTCTCTTGTCCAACTTATAATCATTTGTCAAGATTCTGCAACAGCATCATTTCTTCTGTGACCCAGTGCTCCAAACATTAGTTCTTCTGTGCCCATAACACTATGTTTCTTCAGTCAATAACAACTCTCTCAGTGTACTACAGGAACTAATTTATATATCTGCCTCTTCTACTCTACAGTGAACCCTTTAATGGTATGATTTGTAACTGTACATTTAATGCCTATACAATTTTTGTGACTATACATCTTTTTTTGTGAATTGTAACTGTACATTTAGCTATGATTAGTGCCTAATTCCACCCCACTCCAGTACTCTTGCCTGGAAAATCCCATGGACGGAGGAGCCTGGTTGGCTTCCAGTCCATGGGGTCGCTAAGAGTTGGGCACGACTGAGTGACTTCACTTTCACTTTTCACTTTCATGCATTGGAGAAGGAAATGGCAACCCCCTCCAGTATTCTTGCCTGGAGAATCCCAGGGACAGAGGAGCCTGGTGGGCTGCCGTCTATAGGGTCTCACAGAGTTGGACATGACTAAAGCGACTTAGCAGCAGCAGCAGCAGCAGTGCCTAACTCATGGTAGGTGCTCAGTAAATGTGTAAGAAAGAGGCATTAAAAATGATTTAATTTACAACGACTCTAAAACATTGTTTTATGCCTAGGCCCTCCTTAGTATCTAGAACTGATTTTCAATTTAGAGAGATACTTGCCCGAAATGAAAGTTTAAATCTTTTTTTTGGTCTACTAATAGGATAGGATCATTGTCATTTGGGATTTCCACATTGCTGTGTCTTGGTGTCAAGCAAGATGGTTCTTTTCAAAAATTGCAATTTAGTGACAACAAATGAGCTGTCAGATCTGTAGAAGAGATTCTCGACTCAGAGCTCTTTTCCACAGGGAAAGTGAAAGTATTAGTTGCACAGTAGTGTCCAACTCTGTAACCCCATGGACTGCTTTCACAGGAAGAGAAAGGCAAATCCAGTGATTGTTTCAAGGTGATGTTTTACAATTTTTGCTTCTCCTTCTTTTTCTTTTGGTTTAAATTGTTTTAATTTTTTTGGTACTCTCTAACATCATCACCGCAGAAGGCGATAGCATCCCACTCCAGTACTCTTGGCTGGAAAATCCCATGGATGGAGGAACGTGGTGGGCTGCAGTCCATGGGGTCACGAAGAGTCAGACACGACTGAGCGACTTCACTTTCACTTTTCACTTTCATGCATTGGAGAAGGAAATGACAACCCACTCCAGTGTTCTTGCCTGGAGAATCTCAGGGACTGGGGAGCCTGGTGGGCTGCCGTCTATGGGCTGTCTCTTATACACATCTAGATGTGTATAAGAGACAGCTCCTATATCTTCAACCTCTTCAACCTCCTTCCATCTCCTCACCTTAATCAAGACCTGCCTGTCCCATGAGGACANGTCGCACAGAGTCAGACACAACTGAAGTGACTTAGCAGCAGCAGTAGCAGCAGCAACATCATCACAGGCAGTTTTGCACAGGTAAAAATGAAAAATTTAGACCACCTTTTGTCTCATGTGGGGGTGTTCATGGAGTCTTGGCTTTCAATTTCTCTTGCTGTCTGTTTAGAATGCCTCAGCCATTTATAAAATTTCTGAACATTTATTTGGAGGAAGTTACATAAGAAGGGGTGCTGGGTGCTGCAAATCCAAGAAAATTTTTTTAGACACAGCATGATGTTATAAAATATGTATGTCTTTGCTGTGGCCCTGAACTGATGGTTGTTTTCTCCAGGAGACTCCTGAGTTTTTTTGTCATGGTCATATATTATCTTCAAACCACTACCTTAGTAGTCCTCTGAGGAGCTTCACCTTACCCTCTCTAACACGTTTGGAGAGTTCGTTACAGCTATGTGATTTGTGTTGTTAACATAAATCTGGCCCCTGAAGCATTGTTTTTGGACTTTCCTGCCATGATAGATGGCTTCCCCAGAAGTTTCTGTCATTAACCTCATTGTTCCAGATGCTCCTCCCAACCACCTTGGGAGCTTCCTTTTTGTTGGAGATGGTTACAAGAACTGTGGCCCAACCTTAAATCAATTAGGCAATAATTATGTGACCCATGGCTAAACATACTATTTCTGGCATGCCCCATGGGACACTTTTAAAATTCTTCTTTGAAACATATATGAAAGTTTAGCTTTAGGTATTTCAGGAGCTTTGGTGACAGGAATATCATCTTTTTTGTTCCCAGTAATTCTGATATGGGTAGAAAACTGGGTCTAGTAGCACAGTGAAGAGTGAAGTTAACTTTGGCTCAGTGTCTGAACTGGACTGAGGCCTAGTATACTTTCTCAAGAATAATGACAGTTTCATAATTTTCATCTAGGAGAGATTTAGAGATGGCACTCTAGTCACAAGTGGATCCTAATGGACTGGATTGGAAGCTACATTTGCAGAGCAATTTATATAAGTTTGTGAAAACATCATTTGTCCACATCAGTGAATTGAGGAAAAGGGATAGATACTTGGAGGAAAGCTAAAGGAAAGCTTGTGTTAGTCAAGGAACACAAACCACTCCTGCTACTGCTGCTGTTCAGGGAAGAGTGCACTCTCCATAATGGAAAGTGTTTGGCTTCTTGGTGCCATTATTGGGAAGAGGAGTCTTTTGGGAGAAAGCTGTTATTGTTTTGTTTTGGGCCAAAATGCACAGGTTGTAGGATCTTAGTTTAGTTTCCCAACTAGGGACTGAACCTGGGTCTTCATCAGTGAAAGCATGGAATCTTAACCAGTGGACCACCAGGGCATTCCAGAAAGGGGATTCTTGCTTAGAGTAGATTCTATTTTTCTCTATTTCCATGAATTGACTTTTATAGAAACCAGCTTGATCTCTGCCACTTCATGATATAAATCCTACGTATGATTCTTTAATTCTGCTCCTTTCAGTTTTGTTCAGTTTAGTTGCTCAATCGTGTCTGATTCTTTGTGACCCCGTGAAATATCCAAGTTCTTGTTTATCAATAGTTCATTCTTTTATATTGCTTTGTGGTGTTCCATGGTACAGATATACGACAGTTTGATTAACTAATCTGCTGCTGCTGCTAAGTCACTTCAGTCATGTCTGACTCTGTGCGACCCCATAGACAGCCCAACAGGCTCCCTTGTCCCTTGGATTCTCCAGGCAAGAACACTGGAGTGGATTGCCATTTCCTTCTCCAATACATGAAAGTGAAAAGTGAAAGTGAAGTCGCTCAGTCGTGTCCGACCCTCAGCGACCCCATGGACCACAGCCTACCAGGCTCCTCTGTCCATGGGATTTGCCAGACAAGAGTACTGGAGTGGGTTGCCATTGCCTTCTCCATTAACTATTCTAGAATATCTGAATTGTCCCCTGATTTTGAATCTTTTTTATATCATCTATTTCTTTGCTAAAACTTTATATATCTTTTCTGCAGATATTTTTTCATTTGTTTTAATCATGTTCATAATTGCTCACTGAAACATTTTATGATGACTGCTTTGAAGTCTATTAGATAATTCTAACATTTCTACCCCCTAGTTGTTAGCCTCCGTGCATTGCGTTTCTTATTCAATTTGAGATCTTTTTAGTTCTTGCTATGATGATTTTCAGTTGAAACTTGGACATTTTGTGTGTTATGAGACCCTGAATCTTGTTTAAAGTTTTGTTTTATCTGGCTTTCTCTGACTCTGGCACAGGAAGGAGGAGTGACACCACCTTATTACTGACAAGTGGAGGTAGAAGTTCAGATTCCCAATTTGGCTTCCATTGACATCTGAGCATTGGAGGTTCCCTCAGATTCTCTACCCTGGATGGGGTAAAATTCCAGGTCCGTAAGTGGTCTCTTGCTGTTCAGTGGTGATGACAGTCCCCAGTTTCCTTTTGCCGCTCTTTGACATCACCTTGGCAAGGGAGTTGGGGCTGCCTTGTTACAAGCCTGGGAAGACAGAAGCCTATGCTCCCCATTCAGCCTTGGCCGTTGTGTGCAGGGATGACACCACAGTTACTTGTGCCATGTTTGGCTGAAATAGAGCAGTTAATGTCTAAAAGGTTTCTGTCTTACTAAGTTGCCCCTTTCTTTGTCCTTAGGCTAGAGAAAGCAGGATTTTCCCAGGACTTTTCTTTTTGTCTGCATCTATTGGTATTTCCTGATTGCTGGTTTCTTCAGATCCATGACTGGGACTTAGGAAGCAAGAAAAAAAGAAACTCAGGGAACTCACCTCTTTGCCATTCCTCAGACTCCTAGGCCCTTAGCCAGTCTGGCTGATTCTTTTCACCATTCAGAGACCTTTTATATTTGTTTTGAATATAATGTCTAGGATTTTTAGTTGTTCACAGCAGGAATAATAAGAAATAAATATATATATATATATATTCCATGTTGTCAGAAGTAAAAGTCTTCAGACTAGATTTTGATGATTAGAAAAGGTCAGAGTATTTTCCCTCTACTTTTCAGATCAGTAATTTCTATTGTTCTCTTTTCAAGTTCACTGATTCTATCCTCTGTCATCTCCAGTCTACTATTGAGCACATCCAACAAGATTTTTATATCAGCTACAGTATTTTTCAGTTTTATATGTTGTTTCTTTTTTATAATAATTTCTATCTCATTTTTGACAATTTTTTTTCTTTTTCTTTTCTTTATAGAGAATTTGTAGTTACTTGTTGAACCTGTTTTCTAATGGCTGCTTTAAATTCTTGTTAGATAATTCCAACATTTTATTCACCTTAGTTGTAGCATCTGCTGATTGTCTTTGCTCTCTCATATTGTGCTTTACTTGGTTCTGGGTATGAAAGCTGTTTTTCAATTGCATCCTACACATTTTGGACATTATATTATGAATTCTAGATCCTATTCCTTTCTTTTTTTCTTTTTAGCAGATAGTTCCCCTGTTGAGATACATGATGGGTCCATGTTCAACTTTCCTCTGGTCCCCACCAACATCTTCTCAGCAAAAGCAAGGTGCTGACTCACATAGCATTATTATAGACAGAGTGGAAGCTCAGCTCCCTATTTGACTGAACTGACACTGTCCTGGCAAACATAAAAAACTAACTCATACTTCCTGGGTACCTCCCAGCCACAATGTAAACTTCTCTTTCTGCCAAGTAACATGGTTACTCACCAGTATGAGTGGGAAACAGGGATAACTCAAACTGCTTCTATTATCCTCTTGTTAGCCTCTGTGCATTGCTTTTCTCATCTGTTTGAGATCTTTTTAGTTCTTGGTACCTAACCTATAGGGCAGGGTAGATTGTTAGCTCACCACTGGCACAGTGTCACTGTGATACTAGGAAAGCGGAGAGGAGGTATGCCATATAGCTCTGCTTCAGAGCTATGTCATAGCTCTGTGTGGCCCAATGTTATGAGGGGAAAGAGGCTGGATCCTGATCACATTATCTTTGAGGGGGAGTCAGAGCACCTCCTACTGTGCCATCTGGAAGATTTGGAAGACCAGCTCTCTGCTCTGCCCCCAACACACACACACCACCTTGGAGGGGAATAAGGATGTTGTGTGTTTCTGCCAGGCAGGGAATATGAAGGCCAATACCTTGTTAAGCCTTGCCAACATTACCCTGCTGGGGGAATTCTGGCATTACCACCTTCGGCCTTAGAAATGTAAGATCAGTTCCCCACTCTTTCCTAATAACCTTTTAGTGTGCCAATGGTGTGTGGATGTTGTAGTTTGTCTGTTAGTGTTTGGCTAGCATACTAGCCAAACTAGCATACTTGAGACAAGTATTGCTAAAAGATTTTCCCTTGTTAGGCCAAACTTTTCTTGGTCTTTTGGCTAGGAAAGGACTTGCATTTTCTTTATTAAATGGCAAAGGTAAGTGGAAGGTTAATATATACATAATTACAAAGTATGTTAAAAGAAAAGCAATATATATTTTAATACATGTATTTACGGAAAAGCCTAGAATAACCTTTAAAATAATACACAGCAGATTTTTAATTGTGGTTACCTCTGAGGATGATGCTGTCATAGTGCTGCACTCGATAGGTCAGCAAATTTAGAAAACCCAGCAGTGGCCACAGGACTGGAAAAGGTCAATCCTCATCCCAGTTCCCAAGAAGGGCAGTACTAAAAACTGTTCAAACCACTGGACAATTGCACTCATCTCCCATGCTAGTAAGGTTATGCTCAAAATCCTNAGAAAACCCAGCAGTGGCCACAGGACTGGAAAAGGTCAATCCTCATCCCAGTTCCCAAGAAGGGCAGTACTAAAAACTGTTCAAACCACTGGACAATTGCACTCATCTCCCATGCTAGTAAGGTTATGCTCAAAATCCTCTAGACTAAGCTTCAGCATTATGTGAACTTGCAGATGTTCAAGCTGGGCTTAGAAAAGGCAGAGGAGCCAGAGGCCAAATTGCAAAATTACACTGGATCATAGAGAAAGCAAGAGAAATCCAGAAAAACATCTAACTCTGTTTCACTGACTATGCTCAAGCCTTTGACTGTGTGAATCATAACAAACTGTGGAAAACTCTTAAAGAGATGGGAATACCAGACCATCGTGCCTGTCTCCTGAGAAACCTATATGTGGGTCAAGAAGCAACAGTTAGAACTGTCTGGAGCAACTGACTGGTTCAAGATTGAAAAAAAGAGTACAACAAGGTCATTTATTGTCACCCTGTCTGTTTAACGTATACACAAAGCACATCATGCAGAATGCTGGGCTGGATGAGTTACAAGCTGGAATCAAGACTGCGGGGAGAAATAACAGAAACCTCAGATATGCAGATGATACCATTCTAATGGCAGAAAGTGAAGAGGAACTAAAGAGCTTCTTGATGAGGGTGAAGGAGGAAAGTGAAAAAAAAATGGTTTAAATCTCAATATTAAAAAAACTAAGATCGTGGCATTCAGTCCTATCACTTCGTGGCAAATAGAAGGGGAAAATGTGTAAGCAGTGACAGATTTCCTCTTCTTGGGCTCTAAAAGCACTGCAGATGGTGACTGAAGCCATACAATTAGAAGATGATTGCTTCTTGGCAGGAAAGCTATGACAAACCTAGACAGTGTGTTAAAAAAAAAAAAAAAAAATATCACTTAGCCAACAAAGGTTCATATAGTCAAAGCTGTAATTTTTCCAGTAGTCATGTATGGATGTGAGAGTTGGACCATAAGGAAGGCTGAGCACTAAAGAATTGATGCTTTTGAACTGTGGTTCTGAAGAAGACTCTTGAGAGTCCTTTGGACATCGAGAAGATCAAACCATTCGGTCCTACAGGAAATCAGTCCTGATTATTCATTGGAAGGACTGATGCTGAAGCTGAAGCTCCAATATTTTGGCCACCTGATGCAATCAGCTGATTCATTGGAAAAGACCCTGATGCTGGGAAAGATTGAAGGCACAAGGAGAAGAGGGCGACAGGATGAGATGGTTGGATGGCACCACCAATTCAATGGACATGAACTTGGGCAAACTCCAGGAGATGGTGAGGGACAGGGAAGCCTGTTGTGCTGCAGTCCATGGGGTCGCCAAGAGTCAGACACAACTTGGTGACTGAACAACAACTGAGAAGGGGTATGGATTTTGAAGGAACTTTGTAAAGAGGAAAATTGTGATGGATTATTTTTAGAATTTTTTTTACAAGATATATGAACTACTAGCTTCCTAAGTAAAATATTTAAGTAGGCCTAAAATCAGAAATAGGTGCTGTGTGTTAATCAGTAAATTAACTGCTTACTGATGCAGTAGATAAAACCTGACATATGAGTGACTTAACACAATTGTTATTGTTGTTCACATAAACTCTGATTTGGGTTGGCAGGGACTTTCTGCTTTCAAGGATATAGGCTGCTTCCATCTTGTAGCAACACTATTCCAACATGGGGGTCTCCATGTTTGCTGCTAAATGGCAGAGGAAGCATGGAAAGGGCATACTGGCTCCTACCTAACTACCAGTGGATCACCCAGAAGGTGAGGAAGACAAAATGTGGATGAGTTCTTGTAGTCTATTCCATAAGCCTTCACATACTCTCTCTCCCATGAGCTGTCACCTAGTAGGTGCTCAATAAAAAGTAGTGACTGTAATTGTTATGACAATTCTCTTCATTTATTGAAGGGAGTTTCTGAGAAAACCCAATTTACCTTGAGATTCACCAACTTTTCAGGAAGCTACTATCTGTCAGGTGCTTTCTAATATAATACCACACCTAGTTGTCAAAGGATTCTATAATCTCGACAGGGAGAACTCACCCTTCTTCACCCAATAACACTTTACTTCACTACTCTTCGCAATAATGTTTCTAATTTCAGCAGACTGAGAATTTTCTCCTTGCTTGTGATACATGGCCAGAATCTTTTATGAGCCTCTGCTACGTTCTACATGACTGAACATCCTGTATAGGTAGGTGTCTTTTGGTGTGCTGCAAACCAGGACTTTCCTGTACGGCAGGTACGCAGATAAGGGGCAGTAGAAGGATAGTTGTTTTAGTCAGCTCAGGCTGTTTTAACAAGATACATCAACTTTGTGGTTTAGCAGAAATTTACGTCTTCTAGGGGTCCATGAAGCCCAAGATCAGGCTGCTAATGGACTTGGTGTCTGGAGAGGACCTTCTTCTTGACTTGAAGACAGTTATCTTCTCATTCTATTGTAACATGGCCAAGAGAAATCTCTAGCCTATTTTTCTCTTCTTATAAAGTATAAAGGCACTACTCTCATCATAGAGGTTCCACCATCATGACCTCATCAAAACCTAATTACCTGCCAAATGCTCCACTTCCTAATACTACCAAAATGGAGGGTATGTTTTCAACATATGAATTTGTGGGGGATAAACATACAGTTCACAACAAAAATTTTTTTGTTTATTTTTATTTATTATTTTTTCTTTTTTTGTTTTATTTTTTTATTTGAACTCCCAAACATGAACTTCCCCCCACCTCCCACCCCACATCATCCCTCCAGATCATCCCCATGCACCAGCCCCAAGCATCCTGCATCCTGCATCAAACACAGACTGGCGATTCGTTTCTTCCATGATAGTATACATATTTCAATGCTATCCTCCCAAATCATCCCACCCTCTACCTCTCCCTCTCCCTCAGAGTCCAAAAATCCACTCTACACATCTGTATCTCTTTTACTGTCTTGCAAACAGGGTCTTCATTACCATCTTTCTAAATTCCATATATATGTGTCAGTATACTGTATTGGTGTTTTTCTTTCTGGCTTACTTCACTCTGTATAATTGGTTCCAGTTTCATCCATCTCATTAGAACTGATTCAAATGTATTCTTTTTAATGGCTGAATAATACTCCATTGTGTATATGCTGT
>SJYX01021222.1:37021-64744 GCA_006410675.1 Oreotragus oreotragus | reverse complement strand
TTTTTTTTTTTCAGCCGTTAACAGATGTAAACACCATCCTTAGCTCATAGGGCTTACAGAAACAGGAAATGGAATAAATTTGGCTCATGTGCCGTAGTGTGCTCACTCCAGACATGCAGTCATCTCTAGGACCATCTTGCCACCACTTGAGAAGTACCTGACTGCATGGAAGAGAGAGCAACCAGCGCATCCTTTTGTCTCAGGTGTGACCTTGTGTAGCACTCTTACAAAGGCATTAGCGTTAGTGAAATATTTACTTCTATTCTAAATACTGGAAGGGCATTTTGAGGACATTCCCTGCACTCCAGTCCTCCCTGTATTAACTGTTCCCATGTGTAAAAACCTTCATTTGAGAACATTCTTCCCAATGTCCAAACTCAATCAGCTGTGCTAGAGGTGAGGTTGTATCATGAAATGAAACCAAACTGCAAACAACACATCTGAATAGTTTTTCTATAGAGCTTCGTGGGCAGGGAAGAGCTTAGCTATAGATAATGGTCACAAACAGGAGGGCAGTATCTGCAGTGTGGGTTTAGAAGGTGAACATATTGGCCTTACTGCTGTCACCTGGAAAGAACCTTGTAAAATTTGGAGTCCCTCATACAGTAAAGTCTGATGACAGAGTGAACTGCTTCCAGAGACAGGGAAGTCCGCATGTTGAAACTGGGTAAGGAGGAGTTAGAGGTCAGTTAGTGATAATGGGGAGAAGGTGATGTGGGATCTGCAACTTGAAATTATAAATTCTAAGACCATCACAGATGATGGCTTTGTGGCACATGTCATCTTGCCTCAGTTGGAGAAACAACATGAAAAAAGAGACTAAAATGAATTATGTTGTCTATGGTCTTTCCTGTGGTCATGTATGGATGTGAAAGTTGGACTGTGAAGAAAGCTGAGCAAGATGGGGAAACAGTGGAAACAGTGTCAGACTTTATTTTTTTGTGCTCCAAAATCACTGCAGATGGTGACTGCAGCCATGAAACTAAAAGACGCTTACTCCTTGGAAGAAAAGTTATGACCAACCTAGACAGCATATTCAAAAGCAGAGACATTACTTTGCCAACAAAGGTCCGTCTAGTCAAGGCTGTGGTTTTTCCAGTGTTCATGTATGGATGTGAGAGTTGGACTATAAAGAAAGCTTAGCACCAAAGAATTGATGCTTTTGAACTGTGGTGTTGGAGAAGACTCTTGAGAGTCCCTTGCACTGCAAGGAGATCCAACCAGTCCATTCTGAAGGAGATCAGCCCTGGGATTTCTTTGGAAGGAATGATGCTGAAGCTGAAACTCCAGTACTTTGGCCACCTCATGCGAAGAGCTGACTCATTGGAAAAGACTGTGATGCTAGGAAGGATTTGGGGCAGGAGGAGAAGGGGACGACTGAGGATGAGATGGCTGGATGGCATCACTGACTCGATGAACATGAGTCTGAGTGAACTCCAGGAGATGGTGATGGACAGGGAGGCCTGGCGTGCTGCGATTCATGGGGTCACAAAGAGTCGGACGCTACTGAGCGACTGAACTGAACTGAAAAATTGATCTACTGAACATGTGTGAATTAGTGGAAATTAGGAAACTGGCTCATCACATTATAGACACTGAATTGTTACACACCAAACAACACAGCAATTTTAAATTATTTTTATTCTTATAACAAACTGTTGGTGAAAGAAAGACAGGAAATATAAGTTGCAATTACAAAATAGGAGTAAATGAGGGCATTTATCTTATCAAGACTCTTAAATGGTACATCAAGATACCTCAGTATTTTTAAGTATTCAAAAAAGAAATGTGATGATAATTCTATCCAATTTGGATTTTCAATATTAGAAGCAAACTAACCATTCTTCCTGGTGGCTCCGATGGTAAAGAATCCATCTACAACATGGGAGACCCGGGTTCGATCCCTGGGTCAGGAAGGTCCCCTGGAGAAGAAAATGGCAACCTTGCCTGGAGAATCTCATGGATGGAGGAGCCTGGAGGGTTATAGTCCATGAGGTAGCAAAAAGTCAGACACAACTAAGTGACTAAGCACTACTGCAATATCCGTGCTTCCAATGTTTTATTTGTGGAGACAAGCTTGTAAGCAGCAGCCTGGAAGCATTCTTTTTATTTTGTCATTTAGAAAAAAAAAATAGAAAAATTAGAAAAACCTACTAATTTTTACTTATCCACCACTCAGAGTAATGAAAATCAAAACAAAAATAAGCAAATAGGACCTAATTAAACTTAAAAGCTTTTGCACAACCAAGGAAACCAAAAGCAAAACAAAATAACTGACAAAGGATTAACCTCCAAAATATACAAAGAGCTCATGCAGCTCAATATTAAAAAAAAAAAAAACAAACAATCTAATCTAAAAACAGATGGAAGATCTAAACATACATTTCTCGAAACAAGACACACAGATGGCCAAAAAGTACATGAAAAGATGTTCAACATCACTAATTATTAGAGAAATGCAAATCAAAACCACAATGAGGTATCATCTCACACTAGTCAGACCAGTCATCATCAAAAAATCTACAAACAATAAATGGTGGAAAGGGTGTGGAGAAAGAAAAACCCTCCTACACTGTTGGTGGGAATGAACTGGTGAGTCGTAGAAAACAGCCTGGAGGTTCCTTAAAAAACTAAAAATAGTGCTGCCATATAATCCAACACTCTCACTCTTTGGCAAATATCTGGAGAAACTATAATTCAAAAAGGTACATGCACCGCCGTGTTCACTGCAGCGCTATTTACAACAGCCAGAACATGGAAGCAACCTGAGTGTCCATGGACAGATGAATAAAGAAGATGTTTTTACATCTTTATATGTACAATACATATACAATATGTATTATACAGATACAAAGCAGTATTACTCAACCATAAAAAAATAACTAAATAATGCTATTTGCAGCAACATGGGTGGACCTAGAGATTGTCATACTGAGTGAAATAAGTCAGACAGAGAAAGACAAATTTCATATAATAGCGCTCAAGTAATCTTAAAAAGTGGTATATATAACTTCTTTATAAAACAGAGTCACAGACACTGAAAACAATCTGATGGTTACCATCAGGGAAAGGGGGAGGGGTAAATTGGGAGATTCGGATGGACATATACACACTACTATAATAAGGACCTACTATCTAGCACAGGGAACTATATGGGTAAGGAATCTAAGAAAATCTGTGTATAACTGATTAACTTTGCTGTATAGCAGAAATTAACACAATATTGTAAATCAACTATAGTCAAATAAAAAGTAATTTTTAAAAAAAGACCTACTGATTTTTAAAGTACAAAAAAGCAAGAATTCCTAATTTAAGGTTAAAAGTCAGTTCTTATGTATTTTTTTAAATTAATTTTTTTTTTGAATATGTGGGTCTTTGTTGCTGCAAGGGCTTTTAGTTTTCTCTAGTTGCAGCAAGCAGGGGCTACTCTCTAGTTGCCAGTGCATAGGCTTCTCACTGCTGTGGCTTCTCTTGTGCAGAACAGGCTCTAGGGCTTGTGGGCTTCGGTGTTCCAGCTTCCGGGCTTTAGAGCACAGTCTTAACAGTTGTGGTGCCCGGGCCTAGGTGCTCTGTGGCATGTGGGATCTTCCGGGACCAGGGAACAAACCCGTCGGCAGGCATTTCCCCACATACATCATGCCTCCTTCGGTTTCAGCTTCTATACTCATATCAGTCCCTTTGCCAAGAATAGCTTTCCTTTTCAAACTCTTATCCAATAAACCCTCAAAAAGTAAAACTCCAACTGAAATGGTCTTTCTCAACAAAGTCTACCTGACTTTCTGATCCTTCCCAAAGTCAGTCATCCATTCAACAAATATTTATTAAGCACATGTTATGCATCAGGCGCTATTTAGGTGTTAAAGACACAATATGAGACACAGAACAGGTCTTATGCACAGCCATGTTCAGTAAATAGCAGCTATTAACGCTGCTGCCTAACCGTATCATTTGAAATCGTTCCACACACAAACAAATTTAATTTTATACCTTGCCCTGATTTTATTTCTTCTTAGCATTTACAACTATTTTCATAATGTATTTGTTTATTGTCTTTTCTTTTTTTAACCACTTTAACCACAATACCTAGAACATCACCTGGCCCTTAGAAGCTAATCAAGTCACTTCTGTATCAGTGATTTTTATAGTCTGAAGGCAGAGACAGATATTAGCTGAAAAATCATAGCAAGAAATATAAAATTACAGTTGATGTGTATTCTATCAAAGAGACTGACATGACGGAAGTGTGACTTCGCGGTGTTTTTGTTTTGTTTTGATGAGTAGGCCGGGGAGTTGGGGTTTCCCTGACTTTCTTGAGCTGAGAACTCCAAGATATGCAGTTAAGCAGGCAAGAGACAGTACTAGGTCATTCACATCTGCTATTCCTTCTAAAAAGGTTTTCCACAACACAACTCAACTCCTGTCATTTAGTCCCTTAGGTTTCTCCTAAAAGTAAGACCCTCTGGGAAGCCATCCCTAACTTTCCCATATCATGATCCTGCCACTTTTCCTTTTTCAGCACTCTTCACATTTATAATTACTCTTTTTGCTTGATGCTATACTGTCCACAGACAAAACATACAAAAAAGCGGAGACCACATCCGTTTTATTACTTGCAATATCCTCAATGTCACCAGTCAATGGCAGTCCAAAAACTGTTAGATGAATAAAAAGGACTACATCTTAAACCAGTGGTTCTCAAATATGTGGCTTATAGTTCAGGAATACCAGTATGACATGGTACTTGTTAGAAATGCAAACTCTCAGGTCCTACTCTAGACCTAATAAATCAAATTCTAGAATTGGCAGACCACAAGCCCTCCAGGTAATTCTGATTCACGATAAAATTTGAGAACCCCTGTCTTAGACACATCAACTATTCAAAACACAACATAACACTGAAAATTTTGAAAAATATAAAACACAAAGCTTTATCATAATATTTGGTTCTATTTATTGAGTGCCTATTATACCTATTACACAAGGAAAAATTTTTTAAGTAGCCTCTACAAATAATTTTTAGCTCATAATAAGCTAAAATTTTGCCTTCTCTTCAACTCTCCCATACATATACTTTTACACTATGTGTATGTATTTTAACAAGGAAAAATTCAGTTAGTTGGAGACAGTCTAAACCATAACCATGTCTAATATATCTAATTCTAGTCTCATTTCCTACTACACATCCTCATTCCTGCATTCTTCATGCCACATAAAAGTAATCCTACTACCTACAATACATCCTCATTACTTTNACTATGTGTATGTATTTTAACAAGGAAAAATTCAGTTAGTTGGAGACAGTCTAAACCATAACCATGTCTAATATATCTAATTCTAGTCTCATTTCCTACTACACATCCTCATTCCTGCATTCTTCATGCCACATAAAAGTAATCCTACTACCTACAATACATCCTCATTACTTTCTATTCACATTCACAACATTCTTCCCCTACCCAAAATGATCTATATGAACCTTATTCACTTTTCAAGCCCAGGTCAAATGGAACACTTGGATCCTAAACCCCGAAGAAGTTTATAGCTTCTCCCTCTGTACTCATACATTCACTCTCTGTGGGAAGGCTAACACTTCCAAAAATCTAGCCACTTGGTTTATTTGTTGGGCAGCTCTTTATTCTGAAAAGGTCACATCTTAATAAATTTCCTTTCTGCACCAAAAATAAGAATCTCAAACTCATTCTTTCTGAGTAGCCCACTAGTTTTCTCAAATTTCAGTTCAAGATCACATTTGTCAGACAGGAAAAATGAGACCATAAAGTGAAACCATTTCAAGCACCTGCTTGGCCTGGGCACTGGGAATAACTGGAGTAAGGCACAGTAACTGTGTAGAACTCACATTTCAGGGGAAGAGACAGATTAACATACAATAGCTGTGTGATGGGTTGTGAATATGAAGGGTTGTTGTGCGGGCAGACACTGGAGAATGACCACCTAAAAATGCAGAGTCAGTGAGTTAGAGAAAGTTCACAAATTAAGTAACTTTGAGCCACTCTTCAAAAAACAGGGGGAAAAAAAAAAACCAGAAATTGACTATCCTCCTAGGAGAACATAATTACCAGGACTTTGTTTTGACTAGAATGTCTTATTCCTCCCAGAGACTGAAATTTAGACTGCTGCATATGCTGGAGCAATGGATTAATCAAATGAACTGCAAACCATGTGTAACCCAACTCAATGAAAGACCCACTGAAGCTTCAAACAGGAAGGAGAGAGAAAATCTGCAAATGTAAGGCTGTCCCAACTAAAAGCAGAGAGGGTAAAACAAATGAAGATAACAGAGGTACTAAGGAGACTGTCACAAACTGACTGCCAAGCTGATTTTCCATCTCCAGATGCCCTGGTCTCAGTCTCCAAACAAAAACAAACCATTTGTCCTGAGTAACAAAAAAGCCTGTAAATAAGTATTTTTAAATTTCCCAAACTATACTTCCACAATAAAAGATGCTCAAAATAAATATTCAATTTAAAACATTTTAAGTTACTTCTATCAAAAAGCTAGATATCTCATAAGGCCATAATATGCATGCCCCACGTCTCACTCCGCCGCTCCAAAACACACTATCACTCAGTTTTTGCAAAGACATTAGGTAATCAGGCTTGCAAGCTCTCTCCAATCTACTCCCTTCCCTCGACAAAAAAGAAAAGGAAGAAAGCCTCCGACTCCCTATCTGCCCGCCCAACAGCTCCTGGGAAGCAACCGCCCTCAAATTGTTCNACCCTGGGATTTCTTTGGAAGGAATGATGCTAAAGCTGAAACTCCAGTACTTTGGCCACCTCATGCAAAGAGTTGACTCATTGGAAAAGACTCTGATGCTGAGAGGGATTGGGGGCAGGAGGAGAAGGGGATGACCGAGGATGAGATGGCCGGATGGCATCACGGACTCGATGGACGTGAGTCTGAGTGAACTCCGGGAGATGGTGATGGATAGGGAGGCCTGGCGTGCTGTGATTCATGGGGTCGCAAAGAGTCGGACACGACTGAGCGACTGAACTGAACTGAACTGTCGTGCACCATATTTTACATTTCAGATCACACAGGCCCAACCAGACATAATTACCAAGACCCACAGGTCCCTGGGATGGGCAATTGATTCCCAAAACCCAGGTTGGGTTTTTCTCAGTCTTGTGAGCAAGGAATCAAGCATTTTGGTAAAAGTGGATGAAAAAGTAAAGGCGTTTCATTTCATTTTATAACCCAGGCTAATGTCCTCTCCCCTGTTGATTTCTGATCTTAGAAACCAAATACTTGCTAAGGGGAATGAAGTCTGAAAAGGGGGAAAAAAAATAAGCTAAGCTTTAAGTATGTCCCAGTGGTAAGCATTTAAATTAGAGTAAAAGAAAAAAGCTCTCTGAACCAAGTGGTGAGGGCTCCCCCAACCTGGACTCTTAGGGTCCAACCCTAAGAGCAAGGGCAGGTCCCCCGGGCAGCCGTATCTCGCGCTGGTTGGGTGAACTGCTTTGTCAGCAGCACCATGCATCATTAGCGGATCTGGAAAAACTCCAGCTGCCTCCCTCTTACACTCTCTCTGTACCTCTCACTTTAAAAAAGCTTTCATCGACATCATCCCAAACATCTTTTGTTTTCCCAGCTGGAGAGGCTTTCTTTCTGTTTGCATCCCCTTCTCCAGCTAACTAAGTTCTTCTGCCCTTAAGAACTGCGACCATGAATCAAAGGGAATCATCACCTGTAAACTCTAAAGTGAATCTGGGCGCTTTGGGATTCCATAACTCATCTGTCTTCTCGGAGCTGCCATAGTTAGTTACATTTTCCTTACGCTGTTGGTGGTCATTATCTCCCCTGCTCTCCATCCCCCATATTAGAGACAAAATATGAAGCCCCTCACAACAATATTTTCTTCTGAGGTTTAGCTCCAATGCAGCATAATCCTCTTTGCTTGGGGCTGGAGGCGGGGGGTGGGGGGGGTTCCCAATCCTTCTGTCAAGCTGGGGTGAGATACATGTCTAACCTATGGCTAGAGTTATTTACTACATAAAATGATCTCCTGTTCTGGGGTTTTCCATGAATTCTCTGCAAATGGCTTTACAGTAAATCTCAGGAAGGAAATCAATGTGTTAGGGGGTGGGGGGGGTTCCCAATCCTTCTGTCAAGCTGGGGTGAGATACATGTCTAACCTATGGCTAGAGTTATTTACTACATAAAATGATCTCCTGTTCTGGGGTTTTCCATGAATTCTCTGCAAATGGCTTTACAGTAAATCTCAGGAAGGAAATCAATGTGTTAAAAAAAATTTTTTTTTTTTAAAGATTGATACCCATTTCTTGCCCATAAACCTCACACAGAATTCTTGGTTTTCATACATTTGTCATGCATTTTAATCTTTACATCTAAAGTTAAATGGTTTGAAAGTCATTTGTTTATCTTTCTGTCTCCATAGATGACACTCTGCTCTGATTTTAAATATTGTAAATGTATGAAATTCTGCTATCTCATTGTGGAACCCTGGTACCTCAGGAATACTTTCCTACAATGATTATCCCAGCCATTTTGGGTTGTAGCAGAAAGGGTGAATAGACCATCATTATTTTCTGAGAGACACAATTTGATGTAATGAAAATATTTACTCAATGAGTTGTTTTCAGGCTGGGGAGTTACTGATATTTCACCACTGTCTTGCCTTTAATACTTTGCCCCTTTCTCTATCCCTTACTTGTTTCTTCTTTTGAAATTTGGAAAATCCAGTGCCCAGATCACAAGAGGACCAGTTCCCAGGAACTGAGCACTGTTCAATCTAGATGCATGCAAAACTGCTAGTGTACAATTTGCTGCTCGCTAAAAGGTCTTGAGGGCTTCCTAAGTAGCACTGGTGGTAAAGACCCCACCTGCCAGTGCAGGTGGCCTAAGAGATGAGGGTTCAATCCCTGGGTGGGGAAGATCCCCTAGAGGAGGGCATGGCAACCCACCTCAATATTCTTGCCAGGAGACTCCCATGGACAGAGAAGCCTAGTGAGCTACAGTCCATAGCATTGCAAAGAGCTGGACATAACTGAAGTGACTTAGCATGCATGCAAAAGATCTTAAGTATCCACATAAGTGGGTTTTGAATGAGACTGAAAACTTTCCCTGGTCCATGGAAACTTCTCTGGATTTTTATTCCCAAATAAAACTTCAGGGTATCAACTGGTTACTTTCAGATGCTAACTTCCTAATGTCAAGCCAAAAGCATTTGGCTCTGATTGTGTGGGAGCCCTTTATGACACTCCCAGATAGTTTCTGAGCAATAGGAAGGAAAACGGGGTAAGAAAGTGAAAGGAAAGTGAAAGGAAATTGATATCAAGGTGCTCCTTGGAAGATGGGACTATGTGCGTGCGTGCGTGTGTGTGTGTGCGCACACATGCCAGTAAACCTAAGGAAAAACTGCTGACACATGACAATAGTATTCAAGTACCTGAGCCTCGTGGACATGCAGCTTTCACAGAGATCAGTAAACTTAATGCCTGAAGAGGTGATGCTATTAGACAAGACTGCAGAGCTCATAAATGGTAAGGCTCAAATTGCTCATCTTCTAACAGCGGCTGATACACAGTTGGTGATCACAGGTGTATGCACTGGTTGTTAAAACATTAGAACACTTCTACCTAATTAGTAAACAGCTGTTTCCTCGAGTCCCTGCTGCCCTAGTTCTCCAAGCCTTTGCCTGGGGACTAACCCTATCTCAAGCCTCCCTCATAACCCTCCCACTAAAGGTTAGCCCTGGACATATTCATAGCATCCAAGCCCTGCTCTAGCTTTGTGGTGGCTGATATTCATAGTAGTTTGTCAGTGCCTATAGTATATCATGGAGAAGGCAATGGCACCCCACTCCAGTACTCTGGCCTGGAAAATCCCATGGACCAAGGAGCCTGGTGGGCTGCAGTCAGTCCACGGGGTCACAAAGAGTCGGACATGACTGAGTGGCTTCACTTTCACCTTTCACTTTCATGCATTGGAGAAGGAAATGGCAACCCACTCCAGTGTTCTTGCCTGGAGAATCCCAGGGACAGGGGAGCCTGATGGGCTGCCGTCTATGGGGTTGCACAGAGTTGGACACGACTGAAGCGGCTTAGCAGCAGCAACAACACAATATATCAATTACATATTTTAAACATCACTCTTGCTCTTGTGAAATTTCGCTTCATCCGTTTACTGTCATGCGTGTGACCACACCTCTTGTTATCTCTCCCTGGTAAGTCTATGAACCTCAGAACCTTGGATTCTTGATCTCTTGAAGAGTCTGGCCATTCTCAGAAGGTATGAACTGCTTTTGTAAAACTGTGGGTTTTGTTCAGGAATCAGAAGGGGTTGTGGACTGAGTTGTGTACACTCCAAATCCCAATTCATAGGGTGAAGTTCTAACCCCTGATAGGTTACAATGTGAAACGTTTGTGAATGTATCCTTAAAGAGATAGTCAAGGCAAACTGAGGTCATAGGATGGGCCCCACCAGTATGACTGGTGTCCTTTTTAGAAGAGGAAATGTGGACACAGGCAGGCATGGAGGAAAGGCCACGTGAAGACGCATGGAGTGGATGGCCATCTGCAATTCAAGGAGAGAGGCTATCAACCCTGCCAGCACTTTTATTTCAGGCTTCCACCATCCAAAATTGTGAGAAAATAAATTCCTGTTGTCTAAGCCACCCGGTCAGACCCTGTCAGACAGAATGAGCGACTTCACTTTCACTTTTCTCTTTCATGCATTGGAGAAGGAAATGGCAACCCACTCCAGTATTCTTGCCTGGAGAATCCCAGGGATGGGGGAGCCTGGTGGGCTGCCATCTATGGGGTCACACAGAGTCGGACACGACTGAAGTGACTTAGCAGTAGCAGCAAGCCACCCGGTCTGCAGTACTTTGTTATGAATGGGAAAGTCGCATCTGACTCTTTGTGACCCCATCGACTATACAGTCCATGAAGTTCTCCAGGACAGAGTACTGGAGTGGGTAGCCTTTCCCTTCTCCGGGGGATCTTCTTAACCCAAGGATCAAACCCATGTCTCCCTGCATTGCAGGCAGATTCTTTACCAGATGAGCCACCAGGGAAGCCCAAGAACACCGGAGTGGGTAGCCTATCCCTTCTCCAGCTGATCTTCCCGCCCCAGGAATCGAACCACAGTCTCCTGCATTGCAGGCGGATTCCAACTGAGCTATGAGGGGAGCCAGTACTTTATTATGGTGGCAGACTAATATAGTACCTCTTCCTGAGTGTTTCATTAATTTTAGGATATGCTTTCTTTGCAGCATTACGTTCCTTTGCCAAAGAACATCAGTTGGGGTGATCACACATGATAATTTATCAGGATGGTTCCAGTTTATGCCTGCTGACCTGGCATAATGTTTACAGTGCCCCGTTATCCTCTCAAAAGTGTCTCGGTTTGAACAATAAACTGTGTGCATGCTAAATCGCTTCAGTTGTGTCTAACTCCTTGTAACTCTATGGACCACAGCCTGCCAAGCTCCTCTGTCCATGGTATTCTCCAGGCAAGAATACTGGAGTGGGTTGCTGTGCCCCCTCCAGGAGATTGCCCAGGGATCAAACCTGCGTCTCTTATGTCTCCTGTATTACCACTAGCACCACCTGGGCTCGCGAGGTCACCGCACATTTGTCTGACTCTTGAGTCTAATATTTGCAATTTTCTCTCACAGTCCCAGTCTCTTTCTTGGCAAGTCCTTGTCACTTTCTTCCAGCCTCAGTTTTTGCTGTGCTCTCTGGGTGTCCCTCAATCAGTCCAGCTCACAGTCTGGCCCATCAAACCGTGGTATCATCCCGTGGCTGTGTGCTGTACACAGAGTCCTGAGCAAGTTTCTGCGGAGAGCAGTACAGGAGAAAGACTCCACCCCTCCCCTTGAGGAGTGGTGACCCAACATGAGACGTGCATAAATCACAGCCGTCCTGTGTCATCTGTCTGCCCCACACAAACCATTATTTTGTACTCAAGTACTTTTTTGGAAAATGTTCTTGAATGCTGTTTAATCTCTCCATCCAGAGTCACTGCAGTGGATTTATGGCAGGCTTCAGAATACAGTTAATGCACACTTCTCTCCTATCCCATTCTGTAGCTGGCTGTGGCAGCATAATGCTTGTTGGCAAGCTGACTGAAGAAGGAGAGAAAAGAAATTCTGTTTTTCAGGGAAATGTTAGTGATAAGCGAATTGGCATTGTTTCAAATGGCACTGGGAAGCTAGTTTATGGTACTACAAACGTAGTTTTACCCAAATGTCTCCACTGAATCGCTGCGGTAAATACCCTCTCTTCCTTGCCTCCCATTGTTTGAAATTAAAACAATAATAATGATAAAAATCACTGCATTAGCAACTGAAGAAGTCATTAATCTACCAGGTCAGAGCAAACATTATGTGTAATGCTTGAAGGTTGTGACTGAATCATGGAGGACCAGAAGACAAGACAGGAAATTCCTTCTTTCCTCTTTCCATGTTGGTTTTTTTTTTTTTTTTTTTTCAATGTCCTGTATATTGTCAAGAGACAATCTGGCAAACTTGTTTTTTTTTTTTTTTTGTAACATTGCTATTTGATATTACAAAAATTAAAGAAAAATTATTATTCTCTATTAGATTAAAGAAACCTGCTTCTCTGGGCTCCAAATATATTTGGAAGGAAATGCTGTAATTGGATGTTATCACTGTCAATTATATGGAGTGTAAAAGAGAGAAGTAGGCCATAAGAAGAGGAGAAGAAATAAGGAATGACCAGAACATGCTCATGTTCTTTCTGCCTGTCCAGTCCAAGTCTTGATGGGATACATGTGGGCCCAGGGAGGCATTCTCAAACCTCTGCTCAGAGCTCAGAAACATTCAGGGATGCTGTTGGAGGGCTAAGAAACCAATAGGGTCAAATTTTATATTACTCAACGCTGCTATGATTTAAAAAAGAAAGAAATGAAGGGATGATGTGGATGAAAAATCTTTTAGATTTAGATCTATTCTTAGAGCTCCATATCTTTCACTCAGATATATTTTTAAAAAAACAAAAACAAAATAACCAAAAAGAAAAGAATCTAGTTATAACTTTGAAGACCTGGCAGGAAGAAAATAACTTTCATCATTTTTTTTTTTTTTAATGGGAGGGGGCAAACATATCCTGAAATACACTTTGAGATGGTCAGTTCAGATGCTTGGAAATTCCACTCTTATAAAAGCCCATGTTCTAACCTCGTTCGACTTCAAGGAGCATCCATTGTTCTGAGGTGGTCCATTTTATTTCTTCAAACAACGAAAAGACCTTGAAAGAGTCCTCAACACACAAACCAAAGAACTTTGCACTAAAGGACAGAGATGCCATGACTTATCGCAAGGCTGCCAGGACCAGCCTTTCCCCACTCTTCACACCCCTGAGATTCGGCTCTAGGCTCTGCCTGCTCTGCTTCTGCCTGGGTCTCATGAGGTCCTTGGGATTTCTGTGTTACTGGGCAGGTAAGGGAGACACTCTTGTCTTCATCCCAGCTGAGCTTGTTCTGTTCTTCCTTGCCTTGTTTTGGGAATGAACCAGTAGTTTAATTGACACTAGTAGTAATTCCAATTCGTTCATCCAAAAACTGTATTCTGTCCCTTCTCATTGGACCAGATGACCCTTTGGTTCTCAGTGACTTCCCTGGAAATGGATTGATTTAGGTCACTCCTAGACTTGCTCTTGTGACCTTCTCCCCAGGGCAACCAAATACCATGGGAGAAATAGCAAGAGACTCTAGGATGATGGAACTAAACCTTTTGGCCAAAGAAAGGAAATATGAACTGCATCTGGTCCCTAGGGATAGAGTAATGGTGCCCTGAGAAGGGTTTGGTGATGGTCCAAGGAGATTGTTAGGAAGGAAATTCAGGGTACTGGCATTCAGATACTTCCAGGCTGTTCTCTGGGAAACTCCAGTTTCTCAGTAAAAGTTTATTTTTTACAAAGCTGCGGAGAGGATGTAAAGAGTTTATGCCAGTTAAATGCTGAAAAAGCATATGGCTTTTAACTCTAGGAGGCAAGACTAGATCTCTTGGCTAGAGGACAAGCATCCTGGGAACAACAGTTGCAGAGGATATGGGCAGCTCTCAAGAAGCAAAAAAGAGTTCAGCCACCCCAGACTCTCCCGTAAAGGGACAGGACTGAGGATTTTGGAATTCCAAATTGGAATTCTACTCCACTGTGACTTGTCTCCAAAGTTGATTGACAGGAAAATAAGGATCACAGAAGGACAGAATTATTTGATTTAATATCTGAGAATACACTTTGGGAAGTACACGTGCTTCATTTATATATACGTCGTGTATGTATAGAGTAATATAATATATGTATAGTATATATTAATCTAAATGCATATGAAACACTATTAATAAGATTTATTTTGGCAAGTCCCAAAGCAAAAAAGATTTCAGCTCAGAACTCACCTATTTCAGAAAGTCTTCCTAGATTAATCTCATTCAACTTCTTACATGTAATAGGCATTGATTAGTTTATGGTTTACTCTTTCATTCAACCCGACACACTTAATGAAGTTAACAATTTTGATTCTGTTTATTATTCTTGCTTGAGGCTCCTTGGCAATACCATGGTCTCTGGAGTGTGATGAAAGGAGTTATATACAGCCTGGCTGCTGTTCAGCTTGGCTTCATCCTTGGAAGCTAGTGCTTCACTGTCCCTTGAGTTTATAAGATGTTTTGTATGCACTTGTTCCTCCTCATCACAACAGTTTCATTAATTCATTCATTTAGTATCTATTAATCCAGCACCTGTGCATGTGAGCATCCACAGTCACTCAGTCATCTTCAACTCTTTGGGACCCCATGGACTGCATCCTGCCGGGCTCCTCTGCTCAGGGGATATCTCAGGCAAGGATACTGGAGTGGGTTGCTATTTCCTACTCTGTATTTTGGAGAAGGAAATGGCAGCCCACTCCAGTATTCTTGCCTCGAAAATCCCACGGACCGCGGAGCCTGGTAGGTTACCATCCACGGGGTCGCAAAGAGTCGGACATGACTGAGCGACTTCACTTCACTTCACTTCACTCTGTATTTAGCACCTACAAAAGGCCAAATACTATATTTGTTCTGGGTTTGTCATGAAGACTGATGGACCCAGTTCCTCTCCTCTCCATGTTCTCAGCCCGCCTCTACCCTAGTACCATCCCTATAAGTCAATCTACCTATTTTTTCCCAACTGTATTTCCTACTTTGGGGTTCAGTGAAGACCATGGCTAGCTCTGCCATCACTGCATGCAGCTAGGCAGGCCATGAGTTGCTGATGCACATGTGGGTGTTGTTAAATACATTATTATCTGGACTCTGTGATAGCTTATTTTTCTAAATCAAGAAAAAAAACACTTTGCAAACTTTCATTCTGTTGGTTGTCTTTATAGCAATTAGATAATACAGTGTCTTAAAAACAGGTATTGAAGGCATTTCTTTTAATTCCCTCACCACTCAGCATAGGGCTTTTTTGCCTAGTTGTTATGTATGTTAGCTAGTTGAATGAATAAATAAATAAATGTGCATCCTATATAATATCTGTGAGTCTGTGGTTAAAAATGCCATTTGAACACAGTGATTTTTTACTTAAGAGGCCATGAAAACTTGCATCAGTAAAATTCTGACTCAATTGGGGGTTCACATTAGTAAGATGAAAACGTATTTGAGTTTATTACCTTAGTTCTGTCTTTTACTTCACTTCAGCTGCCAAATTTCATGAGATCCAAGACATCAGGAGGCTAGGGGAAGTCTGCAATGACATAATAATAGTGTCAGGATTCTATTGTGCATTTTTTCTAAACTCCCTTTGATATCATAATGTCCTATTTATATCAGTTCATGGAATCTCCTGCTTGAAGATCCCAAATTTAGTTCAGTCATTTAGTCAAGTTCGATTCTTTGAGACCCCATGGACTGGCATGCCAGACTTCCCTGTCCATAATCAACTCCTGGAGCTTGCTCAAACTCATGCCCATCAAGTTGGTGATGCCATCCAACCATCTCATCCTCTGTCATCCCCTTCTCCTCCTGCCTTCAATTTTTCCCAACATCAGGGTCTTTTCCAATGAGTCAGCTCTTCGCATCAGGTGGCCAAAATATTGGAGCTTCAGCTTCAATGTCAGTCCTTCTAAAGAATATTCAGAGTTGATTTCCTTTAGGATTGACTGGCTTGATCTCCTTGCAGTCCAAGGATCCCAAAGTTTCCCTTAATTCTTGGACTATTCCAAGAATTATCCATAATTCAGTTCCTGCTAATGCAAGTCTGTGACATGCCTGTTCCATGCTTGCATTTTTTTTCATGTAGATCCAGAGTTTCCCTAAACAGAGAAAGTGAAAACTGAGAACTTACTTCAAGCTGGAGGCTCCAGAAATCTGACAGGAGCATAACTACTGATACCCCTGTGTATCCATTAGGGTTTTCCAGAGAAAAGAGAACCAGCAAGATAGCTTATGTTATAGAAAGAGACTTACTGTAAGGAATTGGCTCACATGATTATGGAGACCAGCAAGTCAGAATCTTGGAGACCCAGGAAAGATGATGGTGTGGATACAGGCCAAAGACAGTTTCTGGAGAATCTCCTAGTGCTTTGAGAGGCTGTCTTTTTGTTCTACTCAGAATTTCAACTGATTGGATGAGGCCCACCCACACTGTGGAGAACAGTCTGCTCACTCAGTGTTCAACAATTTAAATGTTAATCTCACCCCCAAACACTCTCCAATTGGACACATATAACTAACCACCACATAGTCATGATGCAGTCTTGAACAAGGAAAGAGCTTCCAGGAAGAAGAGAGCACCTCTGGTGCTGGCTGGCATGGTTAGGTACCCAGGGTGGAGTCGGACAGGGAGGTGGGCAGACAGAACATATGTGTACAAGTGTGCCACGCCCAGTGCCTCTGTGGGGCTTCAGCATCTGTGGACACCTTCAGCTCAATATATGGGATAGACCTGGGAGCTAGTTATTGAGGCCGAACCCAAATGCCAAAGCTTGTCCCTAAGAGAATGAGCCCACACTAGGCTACTGCACCCTTCTTGGATTCCATGGAGTCCGGGAGGACATTAGACAGAGATTCAGTTTAAGTCTGCCTGGGTGAATTCGTGATGATGGTCACCTCAGGTCACCTTTGCAGTAGCCCAGAGGAAATATTCAATTTAGGCAAATGTATCAGACATGGGTTTCCCTTTATCAATCCATGCTGACTGACCTTTAATGAATTAGACAGAAATCTATTCCACATTGCCTGGATAAAGATGTAAGGCTGATGCATAAATCTTGACTTTAAGAAGAGGCAAATTCAAACCAGAGTTTGGAGCTTGTGCCTTTCGAGGCCATAGCAAGGGTATTAATGACTCACAGTTACGTAATTATTTGAGCCTATTTCTATCTCAAGAACCCTGAACTCCATTTCGTTTGCTACTCATGGTATCAATTCAGACTCTCTGCGTTTGAAGTATTAGTGAAACCCACTGCCTCCCATCCCTGTCCTGTTCAGAATTTGTCACTGCAGTGCTCTGTTGCTCAGAAGTCTTTGGCTTCCTTTATTCTCTTGTTTATTTGTGTTCATTTGGTGGAAGAATAACTCATTCATCCCTCACTGAGCCACTCTGATTGAAAAAAGAAGCACAGAACTTGTTTTCAGTCTGTTCCTTTTAAAACTGTCCCCCCTCCCCCCGCTTCATCCCAATTCTGCTCTCAAGAGATATGACTATTGTGGAAATTAAATTATAATTAGGGTCAAGGACTTTGAAATAATGACCCCCAGACTGACCCCTCTGTCTATACTCTTAAGTGTCTCCTGGCGGTGCACCCAGCATTGGGTTCTGGGCCATTTTAAACCTGTTTCCAAAATTGCCACCTGACGCTTAACCATCACACAATGGTTTGCCTTAGTAAATGCATCTGTTATATGGTACAGCCCTAAATGCTTTCCTGAAATCCAGATAAATTATGTCTGCTGTTTTGGTAATGTGGCCCAAGAATTCAATTTAGGTGAATTTATCAGACATGGCCCTTTCCTTTATCATTCCATGCTGACCGACCTTTAATAAATTAGAGAGAAATCCATTCCGTATTGGTGGATGTACAATCAGAGAGGAAGAGTAATCGGCACCGGATCTACAAACATGCCCCAGCCTAATTTCCTGCCCTTAATGTGCTCCAGTCTGTGACAGGGCAGGGGGAGGCTCATTCAAATTGCTTCAGACCCCTGAAGAGGCAAGTGGGATGGGAAGTTGGAGGAAACGTGAAGTTCTTTATGTTCAAGGGGTACAGAGGCAGGGAGCACATCTTGGTCATCTGGGTGGGCTCCGCGATGTTTGGCTTCTGAAAAACAGGGGATGTGTGATTTTAAGGTGCTTCCCCATCTCTGAGCCTCAGTTTCCGAAGCGATAAGCTGAAGTTGCTGGGAGAGGCGATCTCTGATCTCTGAAAGACGATCTCTCTCCTTTCACCTCTAAGAAAGCTTTCAGTTACCTGGAGATAGAGCAAGAAACAATGACTTGTACGCCAAGGTCAGATGAGGCTGGCATTCAGATCGGCTTGATGCTTGACTGGGATCCTGAATGGGGATCAAGCTGACTGGGCTCCAGTGAAATGAATACAGTTTCAAAGATCAGAGGGATTTGGAAGCAAGCAATGTTAGAGTTCTCTTTCATCCTAGATGTCTTATGAGAAGAAAGAAAATTTGAAAAAGATGCCAGAGATGTTCTTTGTAAACCTTGTCCTTGTAAGGATCCATTTTAATTTCAAGGCACTGATACCTGCTGAGTTAGAGAAAACTTAAGCCAACCTGAACCTTGAATTTGACAAGATGATCAACAAGAAAATGGTCCATGGTGAAATAACTCCTCAGTGGTCCAAGACTAAACCCCACCCCATGCAAAAATTCTTAGATTCACAATCCTGCTCAGACCCCATACAGGATCTAAAAAGTCCTGTGATAAAAGAATCTCTTTAACTTTGCGTAACACAGGAGTTTGTAGACTTATTTGCTATTGGGATCCATTTTGTTCGCTTTTTTTTTTTTAATTTAATGCAATGCCTATTCGAATCACTCAGAATAAATATTCCACAGAGGACACTCTGGAAAATGCCTGTATGATATTTCCAGGGATCCCCCTATCTGCTTATGTGTTATGGTCTTTAAGTCTATTTTCATTCTTTGGAGGAGTGCCCATCTCCAAAGTGATTTTCAAATTGTACTCATCTTCAGTCCTTAGAAAATGTTTCCCATTTTGACTCTACACACCTATCTTGGAGAGATTCTTAAAAACCTGCCAAATGTGAAAATCCTTGATGAAGCTTTTGATATTTAAAGATATCAATTTGGTGTATAAATAACTAGAAAGGTAAGCATTTACTTATGTAAAGACCAAGGGTTGATTAATAAAGTTTTCCAGAGCCCCAACTTCTTTGGAGAAAAAGAGTCTGGATTGATGACCCAGAGGAATCTTTGATACGTTGAATTCTGCATTCACTGAGTGGCAGACATGCCAGCTGTGCTTGGGGGCTGCCAGGCAGAGGCTGAAGGGCACTGCGCTGAGGCTGAAACCCAGAGTGGAGCCCTGAGAAGGTGAGAGTGACTCCCCTAAGCTGGTCCTGGCATGCACACAATAATTGCTAACAGACTACATTTCTCCTCACTCTTTTTCCTCCCCTTCCCCAATTGCTAGCATGTTAACAGCATACTTTATTTCTGAGTTATTAAAAATTACATCTTTCTTATATTGATTCTTGACAGTTGCCAGCTGACCTCTAATTGGTTCCAGGTCTGAGGTTTCAAATTTACTGATTTCCCTTTTGATATTTTAATCTTTCTTCAATTCCCTCCCCATCCCCTTCTCTGCTCATTGCCTTCTCTTCAGCAGCTGTGAGGACTCCAGCTCCATATTTCCTGTGACATATTTCTTTATAATCTTAAGGGAAATTGCCAACCAGGAAGATAGATTTTTGCCTTGTCTATACTTCTTTGCTCTGCTTTGGGCAACTGCTTTTTACACCAGAGCAAGAGGACTGTGAGTCCCCAGAGAAGCAAGTTGCGGGTGTGGCCCTTCCTCTTGTTCTCGGATGATGCTTAGGGAGCATCATCTGAATTTAGATGATGCATCTAAATCTGGATAAGCATTATCTGAATTTAGCATTTAGAATTTGGCATTGAACCCCAAATAGATCATAGGATAAAATGATGTATAGAAATGTATGAATGCAGTGAATGCATTCTGACTACTTTGGGAAAGTGGGGTTGGGACTGATGTGTGGGAAAGTAAACCCACCAGTTCAGGCACATTGGGCTTTGAGATGACAGGGAGCTCAGTGAGATTAGAGAATGTGTCTATTTATTAAGTGTTATATCCTCAGTGCCTGGTACAGCTTGATACTAACAGTAGACACTGATGAGCTAAGTATGGATTTTCTTCTTTCTTGTCATGACTCTGTTCAACAATCAGAGTTTGGGACAAAATTGAAAAATAAAATCTAACAGGAAACTTCCGCATTTCTCTCAAATGACTTTCCTACTCTTTGTGGCTCAGCTGGTAAAGAATCCATTCACAATGTGGGAGATCTGGGTTTGATCCCTGGAGACCTGGGAAGATCCCCTGGAGAAGGGAAAGGCCATCCACTCCAGTATTCTGGCCTAGCGAATTCCATGGACTGTATAGTCCTTGTGGTTGCAGAGTCAGACACAACTGAATGTTCACTTACTTACTTAGCACCATTTTAGCAGTTTCTTTCTTTGGCCCAAGAAAATATTCCTAAAGTGATATCAATAAAATTTTCCTTTAAGAATACATATTCTGAGTATACAGATCCATAGACTGTTTGGACTTTAGAGTCAGGTGGATTCAGTTCAGTTCAGTGCAGTCGCTCAGTCGTGTCCTACTATTTGCAACCCCATGAATCATAGTACGCCAGGCCTCCCTGTCCATCACCATCTCCCAGTGTTCACTCAGACTCACATCCATTGAGTCCGTGATGCCATCCAGCCATCTCATCTTCTGTCATCCCCTTCTCCTCCTGCCCCCAATCCTTCCCAGCATCAGAGTCTTTTCCAATGAGTCAACTCTTCTCATGAGGTGGCCAAAGTACTGGAGTTTCAGCTTTAGCATCATTCCTTCCAAAGAAATCCCAGGGTTGATCTCCTTCAGAATGGACTAGTTGGATCTCCTTGCAGTCTAAGGGACTCTCAAAACACCCCATGGGGTTTCAAAAGAGACAGGTAGATTCAATGCTCTAATTTTGCAGTGCCACAATGATGTTCTTGGAAGTGAAATAATTTCAAGTGAGTCCTGGGCTGCAGTGGAGCCTGGGTGAGCACTTTATCCACAGAATGAATGTCCATTGAGAGTCTACTTTGGGCAAGACCTACTTCTACTCCCAGACAAATAAGGGAAAATATGACTCATCTCATGGCTTATATTGTCTTCCAAGCACTCATTCAACCTGCTAGGTTAACCAAAATTTAACAGTTTGGAGTTTTTGTATTTACAGTAGTTAATAGATTCTCTTTTCAAAATATCAAGGGAAGAGTGAAAATAAAGTGCAGAAGGCAGCATTTGCCTCAGTAAGAAGAGTTCTATCAGACCCCTCTTTCCTCATGGTCATGGACTATTTCTCATATGACTTGATGTTCCTAGCACCTTTGTCAGTCCTTTTTACACAGAAACGATTCAAGAAGCATCACAGATTGTGACGATGAATGTGAATTGACAATATGGTGGATTTGTCCATTTGAGCCCGAGTTGTGTACACGCTGGATCCAGACACTAATTTAGGCAAGTCTGGTGGGTCTATGAAACCAGCCTCCTTGCAAATATCTGGGCAAAGGGGTCTATAGGAAGATTCTATGATCCTGACAAGAGGGATGGAAAGACAGGGTATATCAGTTCAGTTCAGTTCAGTCGCTCAGTCGTGTCCGACTCTTTGCGACCCCATGAATCGCAGCACGCCAGGCCTCCCTGCTCATCACCATCTCCCGGAGTTCACTCAGACTCACGTCCATCGAGTCCGTGATGCCATCCAGCCATCTCATCCTTGGTCGTCCCCTTCTCCCCCTGCCCCCAATCCCTCCCAGCATCAGAGTCTTTTCCAATGAGTCAACTCTTCGCATGAGGTAGCCGAAGTACTGGAGTTTCAGCTTTAGCATCAGTCCTTCCAAAGAAATCCCAGGGTTGATCTCCTTCAGAATGGACTGGTTGGATCTCCTTGCAGTCCAAGAGACTCTCAGGAGTCTTCTCCAACACCACAGATCAAAAGCATCAATTCTTTGGCGCTTAGCCTTCTTCACAGTCCAACTCTCACATCCATACATGACCACAGGAAAAACCATAGCCTTGACTAGACGGACCTTAGTCGACAAAGTAATGTTTCTGCTTTTGAATATACTGTCTAGGTTGGTCATAACTTGTCTTCCAAGGAGTAAGCGTCTTTTAATTTCATGGCTGCAGTCACCATCAGAGTATATGGAAAATAGCATATTGGAAGTTATCCAAGTCAGCCCTCTGGGGCTTGAAGAAACTGCTTTGATGAGGGACTTGGTGCCTTGGTTTGATTTCCCAGAGACTGACCCTGAGATTTAGGCACAAGTAGTTTATTCGAATGGTGAAATTAGCATCAGCTGAAGAATAGGGAAGTGATTCGGGGAAGAAGGGACTCCCTGGTGGCTCAGCAGTGAAGAGTCCGCCTGCAATGCAGGAGACACAGGTCAGTCCCTTGATCAGGAAGATGCCCTGGAGAAGGAAATGGCTACCCACTCCAGTACTCCCCCTTGGGAAATCCTATGGACAAAGAAGCCTGGCAGGCTACAGTCTATGGAGTCACAAAGAGTCAGTCATAATATAGCAACTAAACCACCACCACAGAAAAGGAAGGGCAGCTAACAAAAGGAAGGATATTAAGCTGACAACCATGGTGGATAACTTGAACTTCGTCCTGCAGGGAAACTCTGGCAACAGCGTAAAACTGAAGCCTAGGATTATCCCTCATGGAGGAGAAGGACAGACCAAGCCTTGAGAGTCAGTGGTGGAGAGCTTCTGGTGGTTATTACCGTCACCTGGTGGTACCAGGGATGGTACCTCTGGCCTGCTGCATGCGAGCACAGAGAAGACGTTTCCAGTTCTGAAAAAAAAAAAAAATCCTCTAGTCACAGAGATGCGGATCCTGTAGCTAGAAGTTAGCTGGAGCGGAGTGAAAGCACTGAGGGAGACAGTGAGGGAAAGCTGGTAGCACTTTCTGCTCTTAGTTCGGCGCTAGTGGTGAAGAATCTGCCTGTCAAGCAGGAGTCGAAAGAGATGCTGGTTCAATCCTGAGTCAGGAAGATTCCCTTGAGGAGGGCAAGGCAACACACTCCAGTATTCCTGTCTGGAGAATCTCAGGGACAGAGGAGACTGGTGGGCTGCCGTCCGTGGAACTGCAAAGAGTCGGGCACCACTGAAGCGAGTTAGCGCTCACACAGGCATTCAGTTTGGGTGGGAACGATAAGCAGCTTTTCAAAATACAAGGAAGAGAGTGACAGGGCGTGGCAGGGAAACAGGTAGCTCTGTTTCTCTGGCTTCGGATTGGAAGTGCATTGATTCTTTAAACCCTGAGGTTTGGAGTTTAAGTCCTGGGACGTTATCGCAGGGGCCCTGATAATACAGGTGCTGATGAGGCTCCTTCTCTTGGATGAGTCCCAGGCGTTAACATCTGTGCTGGTGTCAGCAAGGGGGTGCCAGGGCAGAACGCAAAGGAGTCTTTTGTAACATCCTGTCAAATACTCCTGGGGAGTCCCGGATTGAATTATGGGAGTTTTTGAAGTGGGTCTTACATGGTGGCTCAGATGGTAAAGCATCTGTCTACAATGCAGGAGACCCGGGTTCGATCCCTGGGTTGGGAAGATCCCCTGGAGAAGGAAATGGCAATCTACTCCAGTACTATTGCCTGGAAAATCCCGTGGATAGAGGAGCTTGGTAGCCTACCGTCCATGGGGTCGCAAAGAGTCAGACATGACTGAGCGACTTCACTTTCACTTTACATTACACCAATGGGAGCATAACCTGTGAAGTCTGAATTATTTTTCAGGTGAGGTTGTCAGTATACATATAGTCAGTATAACAGACTAGTAAGACCCAAGGAAACTCCGGATATGAGAGTAAGTGGAGTAGAAGGTGCAGAAATAAACATAATGCCCCATGGGGGTTCCATATGCTCCATACCTCCTTTTTCCACTGGTATTCAAGATCAGGGACATGGCCAGGACTTGGAGAAGAGATTGTAGAAGATTGGCTCATTGGTCTCCAACTCTTTGAGCATCCCTATGTTAGAATCACACATCCATGCCATTTGTCATATGAATTTCCTTTCTCCCTCCAGAGGAAGAGTATATTTCCCTGCTCCTGGATCTTGGATTTGGCTATATGATTTGCCTTGGCCTGTGTGGAATGAAGTGTTGTGAGCAGAGGCTTGAAATGTGTACTTATTGGCCCTCTTGAGCTTCTTCCATTTGCCATGAGGACAGACCTTACATAGCTGCTGTTCCCAGTAAGCAAAAGGACATGGGGCCGGGGTGGGGGGCGGTGCACATCTGAATGGGACCCAATCATGGGGCCAACCCAACAAGC
This sequence comes from Oreotragus oreotragus, assembly GCA_006410675.1. Taxonomy (NCBI): domain Eukaryota; kingdom Metazoa; phylum Chordata; class Mammalia; order Artiodactyla; family Bovidae; genus Oreotragus; species Oreotragus oreotragus. The sequence continues at coordinate 40,168 of SJYX01021222.1, read as the reverse complement.
TTGCATCCCCAAATACAGCCACTGAGCGGTTGAACTCAGATTAAATTGGCCAAAACCTAGTCCATGAGAACTGTACTGCCAGGCCATAAGGTCAGAGATTTTTTGAGTTGTTTGTTATTCAGTCTAAACTGACTACTACAGATGCAAGGTGTGTGAACAAGTTCTGAAAATGTATGCCAAAGGGCAGATCCTGGAGGTTACGACTGTTCAGGATAACCAGATTTGACCACCCAAAATCTTTGACCGCGTAATTAGCACAGGCTTTGTGAGGAAGCCAAAGTTGGAAAAAAGCTTAAATGAACCAGCAGTATGGGTAGAGGTGGGCCAGAAATTTGAAAGGAAAGCAACAGGGCTTTGCAACACTTAAAGCAATCAAAATAAACAGTTGTGAAACCAGGAAAAGGCAATCCCCAGGCCTGGGGTCTGCCGACGGCTGCCTCGGCTTTGGTACATTTAATCTATCGCATTAACACAGCTTTTAGAGTTACAATCCCTCCAAAAGATTTGGACTCCATTTCTATCACCATTGCCAGGGTCTAAAACTGTCAGTTAGAAAACCATTTACCCACGTAAACCCCTCCACTGGCTGTCAGGTGAAAGTTATTACTCCAACTTTCATCTTGGCCCTTTCTTTACATGCAGATCCAAACTCCAAATTTGGATCTCACTATTCAAATCACATTCCCATGGCGTATTGCTGAAAGGAATGACTGAAATATTTTGCAACTATGTAAACGTTAGTCCTCACCACTTTGTCTCTGAGAAGGTGTGACGCAGGGTTTTCATTTGGCATGGAGTTGGGCAAACCTTTTCTATGACTGCTTTTCTTGACTTAAAAAAAAAAAAAAAACTCAGCTTTAGTTTCTTGTTGATTGAATAAAGTAGGTTCAAGTGACCCTTCTAGTTCTCTAGTCATATTACTTTCATGCTTCTTATGGACAAGTGATAAACACAAGTCCCTTCTAAACATGGCCCTTCTAGTCTGGGATGCAGAGGACAATTGCTGTTCTTTGCACTCCTCCCTGATACATGCCACCCCAGGGAGAAGAGAAGATAACCTTCTGCCTATGTTATCTAATCTACTCCCACAGCCTTCCTGAGAGGAGGGCTCATTAGTTCCATTTCACAGAAGAAAACACTGAGGCTGGAGAGGTGTCGTGATGGAGCTGGGAGTCCAACACAGCCTGACTTATTTGAAAGCCAGCTGCTCTCCTCTTGGGCTTCACTGTGGCTCAGATGGTAAAGAATCTTCCTGCAGTGCAGGAGGCTCAAGAGACATGGGTTAGATTCCTGGGTGGGGAAGATGCCCTGGAGAAGAGAATAGCAAGCAACACACTCCAGTATTCTTGCCTGGAGAATTCCATGGACTGAGAAGCCTGGCAGGCTACAGTCCTTGGGGTCACAAAGAGTCAGACATGATTGTGCAGCTAACAGTTTAAGTTTCACTTACCCTCCCCTTTACACAGTGCTGTTTGGAGAGAGGACGAGTCTATAGCAGAAGATCCTGAGGTCTGTTCCCAAACGTCTTGTAACAGACTAAGGCCCCCTACCTCTAGACCAATGTTTAGGCGTGACCGAGACAGAGGAGTTCTCTCCCGCCGTCTGCAGGTGGTCACTGGATTAAACTTTACATGTGTCCTATGTCGTGTTGTACCTGCTCATCTCCTGCTTCCACTCCTGCCTCCCTGATGGTCAACCAGCAGGGTGCTTTTAACCCCTGACTTAAAACCTTCCATGACGCTCCCATCTCACTTAGGGTCAAGTCCAAAGTCAGGTTTTGACCTACCCGGTTCTACAGATCTAACCCTGCTCCTTCCCCCAGCCCCACCCCATCTTGCACTGGCAGCCCAAGATATTCATTAAGCACAGGTCACTCCATAGGGACACTTCTGTTCCCAGTCCATGCCAGATTTTTTCTGGCCTCAGGCTTTTGCTGGCCCTTTCCAGAACATTTTGGATGCCAGACTTTTGCTCAGGTGGAGTTTTCAGTCCACATATCCTCTTCTCCACCACCCTGGTTAGTGTAGACCTATCTGTTTGCTTGATCCTAGTCACTTTCAGGCTCATGATATACTTTAATTTCTTTCATAGCCTATGTTACTCTCTGAGTTCATCGTATTGACTCATTTACTTGTGCACTCATGTCATTTAACTCCTCTAACCAGAGTATGGGCTATTGGACTATTGGACAAAGGGCAGGCCTTTGTCAAGCTTGTTCACAGCTCTACTCCCAGGGACCATGACAGTGCTTGGGGCATGAAGGGAATTCATCAAAGTGTGTTGAGTGAAGAGAAATGTGTGAATGTGATTTGTACCCACCTTGTTCCATTATCATTTATTTTAAGTCTTATTCAGGCTACCCTTTGAGCTGGAAACATGATAATCATAGTTTCCAAACTATAGACTATGGATGAATGTGGGAGTCTGAAGCATCTCTGAGCCTTCAGAGGGCTCACACATTGCTCCCATGGCCATCATTATATCCCTGTGCTTAGCACAGAGCCTGGCATATACACGGTGAGAGAAAGAGGAAGAAGTTCAAGGATGAATGGAGTTTCTTAGTGGACCCTATAGCATTAGCCAAGAATGGAATTTTAGAGAAAGAAACAAAAAGGGATTATGTATACTAACAAACGAGAACAAACAAGAACAGTATCTCCCTTCTCTCTTACATGCTGTGATGGAGTTGTGGCAAAGTGATAGTGGAGCAGGAAGGTGCTGTCAACTTAGAAGTCCAGGCAAGGCCAGTGCGGAACACAAGCTCGGGAGAGAACGGACCTCTTGGTTCTGCCTCTGATCTAGGGCAAAATGTGCTAAAGAAACGACAGGGTCCTTTAGAACCGCACACGGTAGGAAACCAGAGAGAGATTTGGGAATGAAGCTCCCACCAAAGTGTGGATGTGCTTGGAGTGTCTTTCAACATATTCAGAAGCCTGGTGGGAGAACTGGAGACTATGCGGGAATTTGGAGTTTGGAGATTTTGGCCTATTTCTATTGACAACAATGGTATTTGAAAGCTATCAGTGTGAACTTTCTGAAATATGTTTTCTTTCAGAGACTGGAACTATCTGTTGGTTTAATAAATTACATAGGAAGAGAAAGAAAGCTTGAGCAATATAAATGGAAAGTTGGGTTATTTAGAAACCT
>SJYX01021222.1:0-34179 GCA_006410675.1 Oreotragus oreotragus | reverse complement strand
AACCCCAAGCATCCTGTATCTAACCTAGACTGGTGATTAGTTTCTTATATGATTCAGGCTTATATTGAAGAAACAGGGAAAATCACTAGGCTATCCAAGTGTGACCTAAATCAAATCCCTTATGGCTATACAGTGGATATGATAAATAGAGTCAAGGAATCAGGTGTCAAGAAGAACTATACAAAAAAGGTCTTAATGATCTGGATAATCATAATGGTGTGGTCTCTGACCTAGAGACAGACATCCTGGAGTGTGAAATCAAGTAGATCTTAGGAAGCATTACTACAAACAAAGTCAGTGAAGGTGATGGAATTCCAGCTGAGCTATTTCAAATCATAAAAGATGATGTTGTGAAAATGCTGCACTCAATATGCCAGCAAATTTGGAAAACTTAGCAGTGGCCACAGGACTTAAAAAAGGCAGTTTTCATCCCAATTCCAAAGGAAGGCAATGACAAAGACTGCTCAAACGACCATACAATTTTGCTCATTTCACATGCTAGCAAGGTTATGCTCAAAATCATTCAAGCTAGCCTTCAGCAGTATGTGAACCAAGAACTTCCATATGTACAAGCTGGGTTTTTAAGAGGCAGTGGAATCAGAGATCAAATTGCCAATATTCAGTGGATTATGGAAAAAGCAAGAAAATTCCAAAAGACATCTACTTCTGCTTCACTGACTATGCTAAAGCCTTAGACTGTATGGATCACAAAAAACTGTAGATAATTCTTAAAGAGATGGGAATACCAGACCACCTTACCTTCTCCTGAGAAACTTGTATGCAGGTCAGGAAGCAAAAGTTAGAACTGGACATGTAACAATGGACTTGTTCCAAATTGGGAAAGGAGTACATCAAGGCTGTATATTATCTCCTTGCTTATTTAACTTATACGAAGAGCACATCATGGGAGGCTGGATGAAGCACAAGCCAGAATCAAGATTACTTGGAGAGATATCAACAACCTCAGATATGTGGATGATACCATTCTAATGGCAGAAAGTGAAGAGGAACTAAAGAGCCTCTTGATGAGGGTGGGAGAGGAAAGTGAAAAAGCTGGCTTGAAATTCATCATTCAAAAAACAAAGATCATTGCATCTGGTCCAATCACTTCACAGAAAATAGAAGGGGAAAAATTGGGAACAATGCAAGATTTTCTTTTCTTTGGATTCCCAAATCACTGAAGATGTTGACTGCGTCCATGAAATAAAGACGCTTGCTCCCTGGAAGAAAAGCTATGACCAGCCTAGACAGCATGTTAAAATGCAGAGACATAACTTTTTCAACAAAGGTTAGTATAGTCAAAGCTATGATTTTCCAGGAGTCAAGTACATATGTGAGAGTTTGACCATTAAGAAGGCTGACTGTGGAAGAACNAACAACCTCAGATATGTGGATGATACCATTCTAATGGCAGAAAGTGAAGAGGAACTAAAGAGCCTCTTGATGAGGGTGGGAGAGGAAAGTGAAAAAGCTGGCTTGAAATTCATCATTCAAAAAACAAAGATCATTGCATCTGGTCCAATCACTTCACAGAAAATAGAAGGGGAAAAATTGGGAACAATGCAAGATTTTCTTTTCTTTGGATTCCCAAATCACTGAAGATGTTGACTGCGTCCATGAAATAAAGACGCTTGCTCCCTGGAAGAAAAGCTATGACCAGCCTAGACAGCATGTTAAAATGCAGAGACATAACTTTTTCAACAAAGGTTAGTATAGTCAAAGCTATGATTTTCCAGGAGTCAAGTACATATGTGAGAGTTTGACCATTAAGAAGGCTGACTGTGGAAGAACTGATGCTTTCAAACTGCAGTACTGGAGAAGACTCTTGAGATACCCTTGGACTGCAAGGAGATCAAACTAGTCAATGCTAAAGGAAATCAACTCTGAATTATACAGTGGAAGGATTTGCTGAAGCTGAATAACTTGGTCACCTGATGTGATGAGCCAACTCATTAGAAAAGATCCTGTATTGGTGTTTTTCTTTCTGGCTTACTTCACTCTGTATAATTGGCTCCAGTTTCATCCACCTCATTAGAACTGATTCAAATGTATTCTTTTTAATGGCTGAGGAATACTCCATTGTGTATATGTACCACAGCTTTCTTATCCATTCATCTGCTAATGGACATCTAGGTTGCTTCCATGTCCTGGCTAACCCAGAGGGATGGTATGGGGAGGGAGCTGGGAGGGGGGTTCAGGATTGGGAACATGTGTACACCCGTGGTGGATTCATGTTGATGTATGGCAAAGCCAATACAATATTGTAAAGTAAAAATAAATAAATAAATAAATAAAAAGAAAAGATCCTGACACTGGGAAAGATTGAAGGCAAAAGGAGAAGGGAGTGGTGGAGAAAGAGATGGTTAGATAGCATCACCAGCTCAGTGGACATGAATCTGAGCAAACTCCAGGACATACAGGAGGACAGAGAAGCCTGGCATGCTACAGTCCATGGGGTCACCAAGAGTCAGAAATGACTTAGTGCCTGAACATCAACAACAGCAACAACAAAACAGAGGGTACGATGCTAAGTGAAATAAGTCAGACAGGGAAAGACAAGGAGGATATGATTCCACTTATATGTGGAATCCAAAAAACAAAACAAATAACAAACAAAAGAGGAACATGCTCATTGATACAGAGAACAAACTGCACATATGCACACAGAAAATAGGTGTAGGAGAGAGGACTGAATGAAGCAAGTGAGGGAGAGTAAGAGATACGGACTTCCATTTCTAAAATAAAAAATTCATGAGGATAATGTTCAGCATAGGAAATATAGCCAAAAGTATTATAAAAATGTAAGGTGACAGGTGGTTAGAAGACTTATTGTGGTGATCATTTTGTAATGTATAATACTGAATCAGAGACGCAAATATTCAAACAGATACAGACACACACAGAGAGGAATTGCTTTGACCCTCAGCCTGTGTAATGTTTTGGAAAAGATATTTTGTTCTCTGTTCTGGAAGACTATTCTGTTGTGGGTTTTTTTTTTTTTTTNAAAAAAAAAAGTTATTTTCTGCTGAGAATGAAGAAAGAGGGAACCGAGAACACCGGAAACCGATAAAGGCGGCTCCGAGGGCAGGGTTTAGAGAGGGATTAGCAAGTTGACCTGGGGTTGCTCAAATGATTCTTTCTTAGGCTGAGAAGCCCCAAGGTTGCTAAAGGTGGCCCTCAGGACCCCGAGGAAAATTAGTTTTCAGTCAGAGCCCCTGAACAGACTAGCAAGACGGTAACTGAAATGGCTACCCTGCCTGTGGCAGTGAAGCAAATTCTTTAATGTATTCTGGGGTTAATAATCATCTGTTTTATTTTTGGAGCTTCCATAAAGAGGAAGATATAAAGGCACTCATCACTGCTTAAGTAGAAGATTATTTTAAAAACCACCAGTTAATAAGGGGGTACTTGGAATAGGGTCAGATTATGAGTGAAAGTGAAGTGTTAGTTGCTCAGTCGTGTCCAACTCTGCAATCCTGTGGACCATAGCCCGCCAGGATCTTCTAGCCCTGGAATTCTCCAGGCAAGAATACTATAGTGGGTTGCCATTATGAGTAGTTATTATAGAAAAGGAAGGAGCACAGTTTGTCACCAGAAGTTGATTCTAAGGGGAAAAGAAAAGTAAAAGCAAGAGGACTTGAAAATAAAGAGATAACTGATGAGGCACAATTACAGAAAACAGGTTCTTCAAAACTCAAGTTATTTGTAAGCAATCCAATGACTCCATCACAGGTCAGGCTGTAGAAAAGTCTGACTCCGGAGAAAAAATGCAAGTAGCTAATCTGAGGCAAATATTCAAATTACACACACACACAAAAGCTTGAGAACTTAAGAGACTGAAATCAAGTCCAATAAGACATGTTCCTACAAAGCACTAAGCAGGCCTCTGAGCCATGGGGGCTTTTTGATCCCCTCATCAAGTCTGACAGTTCTCCAGCATTCATCCATGATGCAGTAATCTTTGAGGCCTTCTGTAAATGAAAGACTGGGGCCTTGGCCTGATGCTGAGCCTCCCCTGCTCCTCTGGAGTCATCGCAGGTGTTCACTTCAATATCTTTTGCAGGTGAGCACCAGCACAGTCGTGTGGATTTTCTTCCACAGAAAGCTCAGACTGGTGCCACAGATCCCAGACCTTTTCAACAGATGTACATCTCATCTCACTAACTGGAAGATGCTTGCCCACAGCTAGTCTACATGANAATATCTTTTGCAGGTGAGCACCAGCACAGTCGTGTGGATTTTCTTCCACAGAAAGCTCAGACTGGTGCCACAGATCCCAGACCTTTTCAACAGATGTACATCTCATCTCACTAACTGGAAGATGCTTGCCCACAGCTAGTCTACATGATCTACCTCCTCAGCTGTGGGGCCTTAGAGGCCTCCACCTTTTCTTTTCATGTCTGTGCCCATGAAAGTGTTTCACCCAGGCTCTGAAATCAAAGGACATCTTTTTGATTCTTGAGAGTGTCTGCACAAGTGCATCTCTGCCATCTGATTTATAAACAGTTGAATTCACCACAAATGAAAATCACCCCAAGATGTATCCTCTTAACAGATTGACCTGCCTGTTTACTTCCTGTTATTTATGTAAGTAGATTATTATCACAAATTTAATACTTTTTAATAAATTTTATTTTGAATTTTTAAGATAAGCTCATGTCTGGAAACCACCACCAAATAGTATAGAGTTATGTCTAGAATTTTCCAGTTGGTACCCCTTGAAAGAACACTTTACCCATTAAGCTTTGACACCTCTCGCCCCTTCTTTGCCAGGAGAGCATCTGTATAAGCAGGATCACGGAGATTTGGAGAAGGTTCTTACTCAAAATCACATTATCTGTCAAATGGCAGTTATGATAACAACAGTGGACCTGTATTGCATCTTTGGGCTTCCCAGGTGGCGATAGTGGTGAGGAACCCACCTGTCAGTGGAGTTAGATGGCTGAGACAAGGGTTTGATCCCTGGGTCAGGAAGATCACCTGGAGGAGGGCATAGCAACCCACTCCATTACTCTTGCTTGGAGAATCCCGTGGACAGAGAAGCCTGGGGGGTGGGCTACAGTCCATAGGATCACAAACAGTCGGACATGACTGAAGAGTCTTTGCAAGCATGTATCGCGCTCTTACTGTGCTTTCCACTATTTTGAGTACTTGATGGAAATGGCAACCCACTCCAGTATCCCTGCCTGGAGAATCCCAGTATTCTTGCCTGGAGAATCCCATGGACGGAGGAGCTTGGTGGGCTACAGCCCACGGCTCAAAAAGAGTCGGACACAACTGAGCGACTTCACTTTCACTTTTCACTTTCAATCTCATTTAAGCATCATAGCAACTCACCAGGATGTTACTATAACTGCTTAGTAGAAGGAAACTGAGGTATAGAATTGTTAGGTGACTTTCCTAAAATTACTCGGCTTGTAGATAACAGGTCTGGGCATTGCACTAAGGCACTCTGGTTTCAGAGTACAGCGCTAAGACACTGGCTTCAGAGTACTGCACGCTCAAGCCTAGTGAGAGATAGGTCTTTATGGGTTAGTTCCCAAGCGCCTTCTCTGCCTCCCTTTCCCATGTGAAGGAGGGAAAGAATGAAATAAAGTATTGAACTGCTCAGCCACAGTATAGGTCCAGTTCAAATGGGATGTTTCTCATTGAGGCCAGCTGCTGTAGTAGCCAGAGAAGAAGGATAAGATAACCCAGGTGGGACACCAGCAGGCTCAGCGGTCACAGCCTTGTCTGGTTAATTTTTTTGACCAACAGAAAAAAATGCATCTTTGAAGCAGCACTACCACCACAGAAGACTGGATGATCCCTAGGTTATTTGCAGTTCTTTGGGGATAGTTTACAGTTCTTTCAAACAGTACTTTGTGCTAAATAGTAAAATAGGGGTTATGGCACCCCATGAGCTTGATGGTTACTTGCTTGATTTTTTTGTCTCACCAGAGACTGCAGTGGGGCTGTGTGGTCCTAGGCAGTGCTGTGTGGCTGCCTGGCCATCAACAAAGCCTGACTTAAGCTGGGCCTAGTTCTGTCACCATTCTGTGTTGTCCCCCTTTAGCCTCATCATGGTCTTTTCCCCACCCTAAAATATGTGCAGTTAGACTCTCACTTCTGTGGGGCCTCAGAAGTCAGAAAACTTCATCTGCGTCAAGATGTGCTATTATCTGCCAATTAGATCTCAATATAACTAGAAAAAATTTTTGCTGGATACAGGGCAGCTTGCAGCTTTTATCCTTCTCTCTCAGTAACCTCCACTTTTTAGAAATTATGGAATATTTAAAACATACAGAAAATTACAGGTATTGTAAAAATCTAAGAGATTTTGACATACTACTTCCTTTCATTGTTTTTTTGCACCAAAAATTACAGATAAACCAGTGTCTGAGATGCTTTTCAAAAAGTAGTTACTCTAAAAAGCAATTATTAGAATACCATTTTGGATGATGATATATTTCAAAATTTGAGAAAAAAAAAATTGAAGATAATATGTACATAAAGTCAGTGGGGAATACTGAAGCTTTGAAAGCAGAAAGGTAACAAAATATGTATTCCATTTGCATAAAAAAATTTTTTTTAAGAATAGTGCTTCCTATAGTATAGTTTATGTGCGTGTGCATGCTCAGACCTGTTTGACTCTTTGCAACTCTCTGGACTGTAGCCAGCCAGGCTCCTCTGTCCATTGGATTCTCCAGCCAAGAATACTGGAGTGAATTGCCATTTCCTTCTCCAGGGGATTTTCCCAACCCAGGGATCAAATCCGAGTCTCCTTTTGTCTCCTTCATTGGCAGGCACATTCTTTACCACTGAGCCACCTGGGAAACCCAGTTTGGGTGGGTAGGTACATGCTATCTTGATCCAGTTTTGAGGTCCTAACTAGAAGCTGGTCAGTTTCTCTTCTTAAACAGCTGATTAAGTTCATATCACCAAACACCGCTCTGATCAGGCCCTCACACTCTGGGACCAACATATACTCACCCTAATTGCCCTGGGGCCAGATATCAGACAACAAGGGACAGTCCCTGTGCCGAAGTACCTGCTGAAATTATTCAAATTAGCCAACCCCACACCCGTTTGCTCTCTTTCCCTCCAGCAAAACCACAATAAAAGTGCTTGCCCACACTTCCCCTTTGCTCTTCAGTGTGACTGACCTAGTGCTTCCCCTAAGAAGCCCTGGATGTCATGCCGTTCTCCCCCAAGAAGTGTGAGTACAAAACATGTCAATGTATGCCAAAACCGATAACAGTACTGTAAAGTAAAATAAAGTAAAAAAAAAAAAAAAACACTGTAAAATTCTTTCTGGTTTTTCTCTCTTTATCTGCATCAGACTTGGTGATACCTGAGCCGAGATAATATGGTTAAAACAATTCTTTCCCACTGCAGCTTCTAGTTCAAAACTATCATGACTGGATAGGTGGAAAAGAGTCTGGCAGTAAGTTCCATGCATCCATACTAGCTCCATCTTGGGTGCAGACTCCTGCCTCTGGTTCTTCATAGCAGTTTGTGCTCCCCATGGGTCAGTGAGCTAGGAGGCCAGGGTTGGCCAGCGATTTTTGAGCCTCAATTCATATGGTAAGGAAGTGACAAGATAGAAGTGTGGTCCCAGGCCATCTGGGTTGCAGTTTTCCTTTTGAGAGCTCACTACATGCTAAGAATTATCTTTCTCTTGGCTGCTCTCAATCGTAGCTATGGCATGTGGAATCGAGTTCCCTGACCAGGGATGGAATCTGGGCCCCCTACATTGGGAGTGCAAAGCCTTAGCCACTGGACCACCAGGAATGTCCCTAAGCATTTTCATTACCTATGTTTTTGTCAGAAGTTCTCCATCACTTGGGATTTATTAGGCAGCAATGTGTCCTAACGTTTTCATTTTGACCACTTCATTTATAAAAAATAAGTCCCCAGTTTTATCCTGGAAAATTGGAATAAATTTGAGATCTTTATCCTCATAATAGGAGTGCTTAACAATGTTGACTTTGAAAGTTTCTGAACTACAACAGACAAAAAAGGGGATTAGAGTTTATAGGTTAAGAATTAGTTAAAGTGGTTTAGTATGTAGGTGGTAATGAGAGACGGGGGAGGGGGAGGGGTGGTGGACACAGAAGGAAAGGATAGGACTTATTCCTCTTATGTGTAAGGAGAAACCAAAACTTCTGCATCACAGACAGCCTCATATCAGGAGTCATTAAAGCTACCTAAACTCTTGCTCTTGTCAGAGCATCCCAAGAGGCAGGCCACGTGGGGTGCTATAAAGAAACCAGGGGGGTGGCTTCATGCTGTAGCAACCTTCTGAGCAAAACGTTGCCCAGAATTCCCTTCCCTGAGTCTTTCTGAATGACTAAGAGACTATAAGATTCTTCTGTGAGATCTGGGGGTGGAACCTGCCATAGCTTATCTTCCTTGGTGGGTGGCAGTGGCTGGCCTTGCAGCTACTCCATTTCCCCTGCATCCTCTTTTTTTTTTCCTCTCTTAATATTTATTTATTTGACTGTGCCAGGTCTTAGTTGTGGACACAGGACCTTCAATCTTCTTTGCAGCATGTGGGATTTTTTTTTTTTTTTTTTTTTTTAGTTGTGGCTTGCAAGCTCTTAGTTGCAGCAAATGGGATTCAAACCCTGGGATTGAACCCAGGCCCTCATTGGAAGTGAGGAGTCTTAGCCACTAGACCATCCCCCTACCAGATCTTCCTTAACTTCACTGACTCCTGGGCCAGGTATGAGTTTAGCATGGCAATAAAGGGTCTTCTACTGAACACCCACACTTCCAAGGTCAGAGGCAGGAAACATAAAGAGAACTGAAGTGAATTTCAACTCCAGCTTGGATATGTGACTTCCAGCTTGTTCCTGCTATCCCCCTCTTTACATCCATCTTCCCTTCCTGACAGAGACTACTTAACCAGCTCCCACAGTGGCATAACTGTCAACCCTGTAACAAATTATATATGCACATTTCCTGATTGTTCTGTTTTTCTCTTTGAAGCTTGACAGATAAAGGAATTTTTAGTTGTACTTATACAATATATAGTGACATGGCTGAGTTCTTAGTGTTCCTTCTTATCATATGTAGGAAATATAAATCACCTGATCTGACAGGCAATGTGTTAACTATGCTGTCTTCCTGAAATGTGATACCTGGGATTTCTTTTTTTTTTTTTTAAGCAGTCCATTATATACTTTCCTTAAATGATATATTCTGGTGTTATTAAAATATATTTATATACATTAAAAAGTTCTATGAGGCTTCCTTGGTGGTCCAGTGGTTAAGAATCCGATTTCCAAGGCATGCTTGTTCCCTGGTTGGGAAACTAAGATCCCACATTCCCCAGTGCAACTAGGCAGCTAGAGAGGCCCTTGTACCACAACGAAGAACCAGCGCAGCCCCCACAAAAAAAGTTCCAGAAGGATGTAGCTCTAAAAGTGTCAACAATGGTTTCCTCCACTCTTCCTCTCTTCTGAATATTGGGACAGCTGCCTATTTCTATTATTCCAGCCCTTCATCCTTTCTCTAAGATTTCTCCAAGCTTATGGGGCCTCACTATAGCAAATTCACTTGCAGGCATCTGGCTGCACTCCTGAAACAGGTTATCTCTCTTTGCTCTTACAGGTCTCAACTGTCTAATTTCATTGGCTAAAAACAGAATCTGAGGAGCAATCTCATCAAAGGAAATGTTACATTTTTTTCTGAAAAACCATTTCATAGGAGACGGTGTGTGTGTGTGGGGGGGAGATGCTAATAAAGACTATAAGTTTACATCTACCTTGTAATCTTTAATGTGTATGACTCACAAATATATCTATACTGACATATATACACTCTGTGAAAATGTTTTAAGGAAACATCTGTAGTTCGGAAGCCACAGAGAGCTCTCACACACATTACTCATCTCAGTGTGTATAGTACAGCAGGAAGAAGGAAGACTTCCTCTCAGCCTTGGAAGAGCAAGCTGCAGGCACCTAGCAACAGCAAGCTGCCCTCACCTGTAGCCAGTGCTACCACACTGATTGCCTGCAGCCAGTGAGAAGCCACCACCACTTTGAACTCTCATTTTCCTCCAATGAACTTTTATTTAAAACAACCACAACTTCTCCAAGCTCCCTCCTTTTTTCTATAAAAAACACTCTCCTCTTTTGTTCTCTAGACTTGCCTTTGGTTCCCCATAGTTTGATTGTCCTGAATTGTAATTCCTTTGCTATTTCTGACTTAACTTGATTTTGCTGGCTAAATTGCTTACCTTTTTCTTTGAAAAAAAAAATTGACATACCATGGTGTCAGTGGTGGGATCTGAAGGTAATGAAACACCCCCAGATCTGTATGTGGTACTCACTTGAGCCCCTTGTGCCCTTCAATTTAATAAGTTATTATCTCCCTTTTGGTTCAGTAAATCTCTGAGATTCAAGTTCCCTTCTTTTGGTTGAGCTTTCCAACTTTACTTGGGATCTGTTTTCTTACAGATACCTTGCTTTTGGTGAGCACTCATTGGTTTCTGAGCCTCTGATTTTGATGCATGTATGATGTAATCCCCTAAATTCTCTCAGGAGGGAACTCCTGGGGCCCCTGGCCTATTTTATGTAAAAAAAAAGAAAAAAAAAAAAAAAAACTATGATCCCTCCTTCTGCACAATCTTAACTTAATAGATCAAAGATAATTTAGAACTCCAGTGGCCATTAAGAGAAATTTCTGACCTCCCCAAACAGGTTTTTCTCAGAACCAAATTAAAAGACTGCAGCTCTAAAATTAAAAGAGTGGGACTTCCTTGGTGGTCCAGTGCTTAAGACTCTGTACTTTCAATGTAGGGAGCATGGGTTCAATCCCTGGGTAGGGAATTTCTACTAGCTGAGTGCTGTGGCTAAAAAAACTAATTGATTAAATTAAAATTAAACAGATTGATGGGATAACTATTTTAATTGGTACCTGGAGACTTCCAAATGTATCCAAGATTCTAAAATTGCCTCTTTACAAAATACCATTTCTAAATTAACCAAGGCAAAAAAAAAAGGAGAAGACCATAAAAAGCTTCTGGGACTTCTTTTCCCTCTTCCCCACTCTGTCTCTGCAGCCAGCTTCCTCTTTCTCTTCTGCACTGTCCCCATCTCCTCTATTCCTTCAACTTCCTGATTCTTTTCCTTTCACTGATTTTTCCTTTTTCTCTGAACCTCTCCATTTCTGCTCCTCTCCTGAATTTATTAAAACCTGTCCCCCTAAGGTTTGTGACATTGTACAGGAGACAGGGATCAAGACCATCCCCAAGAAAAAGAAATGCAAAAAAGCAAAATAGCTGTCTGAGGAGGCCTTACAAATAGCTGAGAAAAGAAGTGAAGCAAAAAGCAAAGGAGAAAAGGAAAGATATACCCATTTGAATGCAGAGTTCCAAAGAATAGCAAGGAGAGATATAAAAGGCTTCCTCAGTAATCAATGTAAAGAAATAGAGAAAAACAATAGAATGGGAAAGACTAGAGACCTCTTCAAGAAAATTAGAGATACCAAGGGAACATTTCATGGAAAGATGGGCACAATATAGGACAGAAATGGTATGGACCTAACAGAAGCAGAAGATATTACGAAGAGGTGGCAAGAATACACAGAACTGTACAAAAAAGATCTTCATGATCCAGATAATCATGATTGTATGATCTCTCACCTAGAGCCAGACATTCTGAAATGCAAAGTCAAGTGGGCCTTAGGAGGCATCACTATGAACAAAGCTAGTGGAGGTGATGGAATTCCAGTGGAGCTATTTCAAATCCTAAAAGATGATACTGTGAAAGTGCTGCACTCAATATGCCAACAAGTGGCCACAGGACTGGAAGAGGTTAGTTTTCATTCCAATCCCAAAGAAAGGCAATGCCAAAGAATGCTCAAACTACCACACAATTGCACTCATCTCACACGCTAGTGATGTAATGTTCAAATTTCTCCAAGCCAAGCTTCAGCAATACATGAACTGTGAACTTCCAGATGTTCACGCTGGTTTTAGAAAAGGCAGAGGAACCAGAGATCAAACTGCCAACATCTGCTGGATCATGGAAAAAGCAAGAGACTTCCAGAAAAACATCTATTTCTGCTTTACTGACTATGCCAAAACCTTTGACTGTGTGGATCACAATAAACTCTGGAAAATTCTGAAAGAGATGGGAATACCAGACCACCTGACCTGCCTCTTGAGAAATCTGTATGCAGGTCAGGAAGCAACAGTTAGAACTGGACATGGAACAACAGACTGGTTCCAAATAGGAAAAGGAGTTCATCAGGGCTGTATATTGTCACCCTGCTTATTTAACTTATATGCAGAGTACATCATGAGACACTCTGGGTTGGATGAAGCACAAGCTGGAATCAAGATTGCCAGGAGAAATATCAATAACCTCAGATATGCAGATGACACCACCCTTATGGCAGAAAGAAGAAGAAGAACTAAAGAGACTCTTGATGAAAGTGAAAGAGGAGAGTGAAATAGTTGGCTTAAAGCTCAACATTCAGAAAACAAAGATCATGGCATCTGGTCCCATCACTTCATGGGAAATAGATGGAGAAATTGGCAGACGTTATTTTGGGGGGCTCCAAAATCTCTGCAGATGGTGACTGCAGCCATGAAATTAAAAGATGCTTACTGCTTGGAAGAAAAGTTATGACCAACCTAACCAGCATATTAAAAAGCAGAGACATTACTTTGTCAACAAAGGTCCATTTAGTCAAGGCTATGGTTTTTCCAGTAGTCATGTATGGATGTGAGAGTTGGACTATAAAGAAAGCTGAGTGCCAAAGAATTGATGGTTTTGAACTGTGGTGTTGGAGAAGACTCTTGAGAGTCAGTCGCCTGGACAGCAAGGAGATCCAACCAGTCCATCCTAAAGGAGATCAGTCCTGGGTGTTTATTGGAAGGACTGATGTTGAAGCTGAAACTGCAATACTTGGGCTACCTAATGTGAAGAACTGACTTATTTTAAAAGACCCTGATGCTGGGAAAGACTGAAGGCAGGAGAAGGGGATGACAGAGGATGAGATGGTTGGATGGCATCACTGACTCAATGGACATGAGTCTGGGTGAACTCCGGGAGTTGGTGATGGCAGAGAGGCCTGGCATGATGCAATCCATGGAGTCACAAAGATTTGGACATGACTGAGACTGAACTGAATCTTGTTAATTTAAGATGTGTGTTGTGAAAGTGGATCTGGTAAAAGTATATAAGGCCTTGATAAGACTAGCAAATGGACCATTCTCTGTCCCGCTTCTGATGTCTATATCAGAAGCTTTCTCAGTCTGTTTTCACTGTAATAAAATTTCTGCCACACAAAAGCTCTGAGTTATCAAGTCTGGTGTCTGGTCCTAAATCATCTTCTTCAGAGATCATGAATCCAAAATGGTTCACCGTAAGCTATCAATACAAGTCTTTGGAATTACATCCTGGGGACGAAGAAACCCTTGCTGTCTCATTATACACTCAGAGTAATGGAATCACCAAGTAACTCATTTGGCAAACCTAAGGGTTTCTAAAGTCAATTGATTGGAATAGGATTCATGCCTGTGTCCAGAAACCTGATTAGCTCTTGCAAGACAGCTCCAAATTGTCTTTACTTGTTTTCTTTTTTTCCGCATGGCATGAGACTTGCAGAATCTTTCTTCCCTGTCCAGGGATTGAATCTGGGCCCTTGAAATTAAAGCACTGAGTCTTAACACTGGACCACCAGGGAATTCCCCCAAATTGTCCTTAAGGAAAATTTTGGTCTTCCTTTGAATGCTAAATCCACTCAAGTTGCCTTTGATCTATGTACATTAACAGGCTGAACTGAGATCTCTCTTCTAGTTAAAAGAATATAATGGAAAATTATGTCCATCTCACCCATACCCTCGATGATGCAACTAAAATGAAGACCACTAAAATTCTTAATTTTCAACTCCTAGAAAGGAAGCCTTTAAACAAACCTTCCTAGTCTCCATCAAAATTTCTAAAAGCTAGAACATTGGAAGAAAACTTTCTATAAGCGTAAGTACTCCAAGCACCTTTAGTCCTCTAACTAGCCTTACTAATGTCCTCCTAATGTCCAGGACTCTGAGGAACTACAGAGAATTTCCCCAATCTTTTCTCTTAATCAACTTGAAGAAACTACTCATTAGACTGGAAGCAAATCTGTTTTTGTCCTTTTTATAAAAGCTACACTCTTGGTGCTCAGCCCCACGACCATGAAAAAGCTCTTGCCTCAGACTACTAAAATGATTCAAGTGGTGGGGACCTCTAGTAAACCTCAACAGGTTATTGCTAAACCTGTCCCCTTTTGCTTAGGCTCTCTAAGAGACACTTACTCTCTTCTCCTTACTTCCTCCACTTCTATTTATTTATTGAGCCAAAATACATTAGAAAAATAACCACTGGAATTTTTCTCCCAAAAGGGGGAAATAATTCTGGAACCTGACAGTAGCAACCAAAATAACCAATTAGGTAAATCAAATGGCCCTTTAACATCTTTTAATTTCTCCATCTCTAATGGCACAAGAGCTAATTCTGAGAACACTGATCATTTGTCCCTGTTGGATTAGCTACCACTCTTCCCTGTGGCTCAGATGGTAAAGAATCTGCCTGCAATGCAGGAGACCCAGGGTCAGTCCCTGGGTCGGGAAGATCCTCCAGGGAAGGGAATAGCAACCCACTCCAGTAATCTTGCCTGGAGAGTCCCATGGGCAGAGAAGCCTGACAGGCTACAATCCAGGGAGTCACAAAGAGCGACTGACACTTTCACTTTCTCCTTATGGGCAAAATCCTCAACTGATATCTGAAGTACCCATGTGCACCCCCTATCAAGATTCAAATATGACCCTCAAAACTTCTCTTAGGATTAATCAATACCCTACAAATAAAGAGGCCCTTCAAGGCATTAAGCCAGTAACAAAGGCTCAGGGCCTCATCATCCCCTGCACCAGTTAGTGCAACACTCCTATTTTACCTGTGAAGAAACCAAATGGTTGTGGATGGAGTCTCGTCCAGGACGTTCGAGCCATAAACAATATCGTCACTCTGTTACCCCAGCCCCTCACTTCATTAGCCTCCATCCCAACTGAAAGCAAGTTTTTTGATGTGAATGAATTTATGTAGTGTGTGTTTTAGAAGTTCCCAGAAGATAGAACAAGACAATCTAGTATCTTCTTGTCTTTACTGGGGAAGGTCAGCAATATTCCTTTATAGTAATGCCCCAGTGAAAGCCCTTCTTTTGTGGCTCAGTTGCTCAGTCATGTCTGACCCCACGGATTGCAGCATGCCAGGCTACTCTGTCCTCTACTATCTCTCAGATTCATGTCCATTAAATTGGTGATGCTATCTAACGATCTCATCCTCTGCCACCCACTTCTTTTGTTTTCAGTCTTTCCCAGCATCAGGGTCTTTCCCAGTGTGTCAGCTCTTCGTATCAGGTGGCCACAGTTTCGGAGTTTTAGCTTCAGCATCAGTCCTTCCCAATGAGTATTCAGGGTTCACTTCCTTTAGGATTGGTTGGTTTGGTCTCCTTGTAGTCCAAGAGACTCTCAAGAATCTTCTCCAGCATCACAATTCAAAGTGTCGATTCTTCAGTGCTCAGCCTTTTTTATGGACCAGCTCTCACATCTGTATATGACTACTAGAAAAACCATAGCTTTGACTATACAGACCTTTGTCAGCAAAGTGATGTATTTTAATATGCTGTGTCTCAGAGGTTAAAGCGTCTGCCTCCAATGCGGGAGACCTGGGTTCGATCCCTGGGTCGGGAAGATCCCCTGGAGAAGGAAACGGTAACCCACTCCAGTATTCTTGCCTGGAGAATCCCATGGACAGAGAAGCCTGGTAGGGGGGTCCATGGGGTCGCAAAGAGTCAGACACAACTGAGTGACTTCATTGTCATAGCTTTTCTTCCAAGGAGCAAGCATCTTTTAATTGAATGACTGCAGTCACCTCCACCCTTCTTATTTCTCACAAACTTTATTTATGGCCTCTCGTCTTGTGGCACTCTAGCTCCCTGACCCATACCCACTGCAGTGGAAGCACAGGGTTCTAATTACTGGGAAACTAAGAAATTCTCCTCATAAACTATGAAGGCTGATCTAGAAGACATCCAGTTCTCTGGAAGCTCCACCTTGAAAAAGTTATTTATTTGACTGCACCGAGTCTTAGCTGTGGCGTGTGGGATTTAGTTCCTTGATCAAGGATCAAACCCTGGCCCCCTACATGGGGAGTGCAGTCTTAGCCAGTGGACCACCAGGGAAATCCCTGGAAGCTCCACTTTAATAGAATGTGTGGATGACTTCTCTGCTCCGCTTCCTAAGCCTCCTCACAAGAAGAGAGTCTCCATTTACTCAAACTCCTAGCCAAAAAGGAGCATAAAGTCTCTAAGGAAAAACTGCAGTTTGTTCAAACTCAAGTTTGTTTAGAACATGTTTTCAGAACAAGGACTGCACCTAGATCAGACAGACTTCACAGCATCTTGAACTTCCCAAAGCCCCAAACCAAATGCAAGCTGAAATGTTTTCTTGGATTGGCAGGCAATTTTCTCAATCAGATCCGTTAAACTTCCTCAATGGCCCAACCCTTATATTCTTGTTAAAAACTAATAAATCTCTTATCACCTTGGAATATTCAGGTGACATGACTTTTACAATCTTAAAGGAAAGTTTTATAACCACTCCTGCCCTTGAAAGCCCCCATTATCAATTCCTTTTCTTTTTGTACATGAAAAGGAAGGGGATGCCCTTGGGGTACTCACCCAAAAGTATGTGGATCATGACTGACCCATAGGGCTTTACAGTCAACAACGAGAACCTGGAGTCTGGGATACATCTTAACCCCCACCTCAGAGCTGTACCTGAAACTGCCCTTCTTGTAAAAATCACTGAAGAATAGTCATGGGATCTTCTTTAACCATTTTGTGCCTCATGCTGATGAAGCTCTTAACCCTTATCATACTCAACATCTTGCAGTAAGCCACCTCACTTTCTATGAACTTCTCCTGTTAATGAACTGCCCCACAAATCACTCTTGCCCAGTGTAGTAACTTTAGCCCAGCTACTCTTCTCTCACAGATGAACTGTGCCCCTCATGCACCGCCCCCCACACCGCCATGACTGCTTACAGGAAATGCCCTTAGATAATACTGACCTTTTACAGTTCACTGATGGTTTTCTTTGAAAGATGAACATAGTAACTATTGTGCTGGACATGCAATGTCCATTCTTCTAAGAAACTGAAGTGACACTTTTGCCTTGGGCTACTTTGGCCTGATAAGCCAAATATATGTACTCACGTGGGCCTATAGACTAGTCGAGGGCGAAATGGACAACATTTACACTGATAGTAGCTTTGCTTTGTCTTTGGCAGGGCTCACAATTTTGGAACGTGATGGAAACAACATGGCTTCCTTACTTCCAGGAGAGATCATATTAAAAGCAGTCTTTTTGTTCAATTATTAAATGCCATATTCTTACTTGCTACTTTGCCTGTTATTAAAGTTCTGGGGTGTGCTAAGCTCGACTCTTTAGAAGCTAAAAAAAGTTACCTTGTTGATATTTCTACAAAAAAAAAGCTACCCTTCTGGGACTTCCCTGGCATTCAGGTGGTTAAGACGTTGCACTCCCAATGCAGGGAGCAAAGGTTTGATCCCTGTTCCTGGAACTAAAATCCCACATGCCACATAGCACAGCCCCGTTCCCCCCACCCCCTGTCTCTTATACACATCTAGATGTGTATAAGAGACAGACTACATACAACTAAAAATGGAATTAAAACTTTGAGCAGTCTAAAGATCTACTTAAAAATGAAATTTGCTGTTCAAATTACAAGTCAGCTCTTTCATAAACATGAATGCAGAAACTTTTAAGCAAAATGTCAGAAAATTGAAACCAGTGATATATAAAAAGAATAATACAATACAGCTAATAGACTTTACTTTGGTTTTAGAAGGTTTTCACATTAGAAAAATCAACTAACATAATTCACTATGTTAACAGAGGAAAAACATTAAAAAAGCAAACCACTTCAATAGAATAAAAGAAAGCATTTGGCAAAATTCAATACCTATTCATGATGAAAATTCATAGCAAAGTAGAAATAGAGAACTTTCTTAATCTGACATATTAAAATGTTATATTCAATGGTGAAATACTAAAGATTTTTCCTTGTGATCAGGAGTGCATATAGTAAGATTCAATTTATTAATATATAAAATACAAAACAAGAAAAGTTAACCTATCTGTGTTAGAATCCAGGATAGTAGATGGCCTTCTCCAGGAAGGGAGCAACAGGAGGACCCATGGGGGTACTGATAATGTCTGGTTCTTGATCTGTTGTGGGTATACAATTATATTCACTTTTTGAAAATTTATTTATCACCTTTTAAAAACGTATATGATGTATAAATGCACAAGTTTCAACAAAAAATTTGATTTAAAAATATTCAGATGGAAATTAAAAACAAAAAAAAAAATCCAAGTATTTCAAATAGGTGGCATTCTCTTACAAGATAGCAGTTGGATTTCTCAATGCTCAGGGCCGTTGTTTGCCATCATGTTGGCCCAGCCATGACAAGGGCTGAATGATGAACATATTGAGATCTATTTAGAGAAGCTGAGCTCCTTGGACAATGGGAAACCATCCAAGTCTTTCATCAGTTTCCTTATAGTTAAGTGAACTTTTCCGTCATCCCTTCCAGTCATCGGATAATACAGTGCTATTTCAGGAAACTTTCCTACTGCATGTAACTGTGCTGTTACTCTCCAAAGGAAAGGACTAGTGAACTATCACAAATCTGTTTCTCATTGTCCTGCCCCTAATGGGGTGGGAGGGCAACATTAAAAACAAAACAGAAAAATCCAAAGCCTCTTGAAGAACTCAAACCAGGTAGAGCAGAAAGTAACATTATCCTCAAGGGTCCTCTGGTCAAAACACATTCTCAGGAACTTCCAGTCCAACACCAGTAGCTTATGTCTGAGGCATGGACTCTTGAAGCTGGTATTCAAGGAATATTCTCCAAACAAGTTGCACATCTTTTGTCTAGACCTAGGCACAGAGTCCCTTTCCAATGTCACTGCATTCTAGCATCTGCTCAGGAGCTCCTGCAGACTTGCTAGTGGTCAGGTAAAGTGCTGGTACATTTGCAATAGGAGTTGTTGACTCCTTATTTTCTTAGAATGGAAATCCAGTCAGCCAGCTTTAGCAAGACAAACGCTGTGGCTTTCTTTTCTTAGCAGGCAACATGATTTCAATAAGCTAACTTCCCATTTCTCCAAGAAGTTCTCTTTAACTTACTGTAATTCACAGCCCTTTATACCTTCTCTGAACTCTGAAAGCACATAGCAATGAGGTTCAGCTTAGACAATGGCTGTTTTCACCCTCTCTCTCTCTCTCTCACACACACACACACACACGCAGCTTGGAACCCAGCATTCTCTACAGATGTAACATTTGTGTAGTACTGAGTTTCTCAGGATGGCCCACAAGGCCTGCATGATATAAATACAACCAATAGCTCTGTATTTATAGTCTGCTTAAAACTTCTGTCTTTTCATTGTGACATTTAGCAGGAGACACAAGCCTTCAGAGTTCTGTCTTGACCTAACAGAGCTCCACCTGTCCTTGGAGGTAGAGGATAATCTTCTCCCTGACCTGCTCTAAACTGCTTACTGTTACTGACAATCCCAAAAAAATCAGGCTCCTCCCTAGTTCTCTGACATTTTTGCTCACTCCATTTTTTCCCTCTTTGATTACTGTTCACCACACTGACCTTTTATCTCTCCTCAAATATACCGAAGATGTTCTTGTCTCCACCCTTTGTACTTGCTCTCCCCTCCGCCTGGAATGTTCCCTCCTAAGACTTTCATTTGACTATCCTTCTTATTCCCTCTTGGAAGAAATGGCAACCCACTCCAGTATTCTTGCCTGAAAAATCCCATGGACAGAGGAGCCTGGTGGGCTACAGTCCATGGGGTCACAAACAGTCAGACACGATTGAGTGCTTAAGTAAACACACGCATACACCCCTTCTTATTATTTAAATGTCAGCTTAAGCATATCTCCTTAGAAAGACCTTCCTGACCACCCAATAAATCTGAAAGTCACTCTCTAGCCTTTCCCTAGTTTAAATAACTTATTCCTACTGCTTATGGTGTATGTACCCTCTCTTTATTGCACAGTGCCTGACATGCAACTGCAAGTTCTTTGAGAAGCAGAGGCCAAGGATTAGACACCCAAGCAACTTATTAGTGGAAACACCTATGAGGATAACATAGAGGAAGCTGAGAGAAGGCTGGGAGAGGTTTCAGACTGTGACACAGGTCTGACGGGAGGCTAGCGAAAGGAGCGAGGGAAGGAAGGGAGATTGGGTAGGAAGAGCCTCAGACCATGGTGCACGACCATGGGGCTCAGACCATGAGCGAGTTTTGGCCAGACTGAAGGTGAGGCCCACACAAAGGTGGCTCCCTGGAGAAATCCCATATTGGGCAGGAATGGCCTCGGTCCAGAACCCCTGCCCAGCTCAGATCATGGCAGAAAGTGGTCTCTGGGAGGCTGGATCCACAGTGAATCCAAAGGCACAGTATGTGTGACTGTCATCCACCAAGGTCCCCAGGAAGGTTCCCTGGAGAGAGGGCTGAGTGGTGGACTGCTGGGGCCTCCCCATCAGTGTATAGATATTTGCTGACAAAGGAAACAGTAGATAAATACATGGATGAATCTCTGAAGTCCACTGGAGGCAGCTTCATGACCTAACTGGACAAACTGTCGAGTTCTTCAGCTGGTCTCCTGCAGGGCTGGCTCTCTTACCATCGACAGGACACCCGGGCATGCTGTGTGTAGGTCAGGGGTCATGTCTCTGCTGGATGCTTCACGATGGAGACCTTAACTGATCCATAAATTAACTTTTTTTTTTTTTAATTATTGTTAGTATTCTTGTTTTCTCTAACCAGCTTACAATGCTAATCCTTTTCCTGTTTCCTCCAAAGTTCTTAGCAGCATGCTAGGCACAGTGAAGTTCTAAAGTAAAGATCTCAACCTCAAAAGCCTACTGAGCCAGGCATGCTATGGAGTTGAGTGAAGAAGGTCTGGCGTGGAGTGGTAGGGACTGATGAGTGGAGTGCGCTTGGCCCAACCAGATGGGATGACTGCTATAGAGGGGTAGCCAGTTATTGCCAGGGTATGCAGACTCTGAGCTACCAAATCAGATGATGCCAGAAATCTGGATTTTTTTTACATGACATCTCCTGATTTTTCAAATGTTAGGAACTAATTAAATATTTCTTAAACACTCTGCAGGCCAACACTAGCCTGGCCAAGCAAAACATGCCTATGAGATGATTTGGCCACCAGTAGTCTCCATTCTAGACCTCAGTTGACAGACAACATTTCTAGATCTTTAAAAGTTATCGCTTTCTTTAAAAAGTTTTGTGGCAGTTATTCTTGGAAATCTTTTCCGAACCAGCCAATGACTCGCCATTTATGTCACTACCCAGTATCTTGGATCCAGAGAGCATGGAAGAGAATTGACCATAAATGTCTGAGTCACAAAGGTCATGGAACTCCTGGGGCTGGGGGGAAATCCTCCATGAAATACAAGGTGACAGACATCACGTTGCCAGTGTGTGAGCCAGTTTGCCAGAAGAGCAAGACTAAAGATAAACAGATGAATCTCGCTCCCTATCCAAAAGGAGCACAAAGAGGCCTCAGAGGAGGGAATTCTAAGGCAAGTTTCACGTTGTACATATGTTATGACCCAAAGCTAGAAAATCTAACTTTTTTTGGTAGTAAGCCACATGATTAGAAATTCCAAAAGGTGAAAGGTAATAAAAACAACGGTAAAACTCATTAGCTGTTCAAAACGGTGCTGATGGATTAGTCACTAAGTTGTGTCTGACTCTTGCAAGCCCATGGACTGTAGCCTGCCAGGCTCTCCTGTCCATGGGGATTCTCCAGGCAAGAATACTGGAGTGGGTTGCCATGCCTTCTACAAGCAGATCTTCCCGCCCCAAGGATCGAATCCTGGTCTCCCACATGGCATAAGGATTCAAATCCTGATACCTAATATAATGGTCATCTTCAACCCTCAGTCAGGATGCACTCCAGGTTTGTGGTGTCGACGGTGACTCTTTCTTGGGTTATCTGAAGAATGAAGAAATCATAGATTTTAAGAAACCCAGAGGAATGGAAACATTTGCCAGAGTTTGACATGTCATAGAAATATAAGTTCTTGGATTCACATGCTTATCCACAAAGCTGTTGGAGGGAACTGCTGTGCTCTCAGATTTACAAAAGGCTGCTAAAGAGTAGCTTGTGCTACTTTTTCAGAGGAAATCTTTGTTCCTTAAAATTGTGACTTTAATCCAACAATGCTGACAATCTGCTTCTCAAGTTGCAACACTGTTTTCATTGATAATCCTAAAATGCTTCATATTAGTTTGTAATTTCATTGCATAATGATTGCCTTCTTTAAAAGTTATCTGTCCAGTTTTAACATAAATAAGCAAACTTTGGAAAGTACAGTGATGGTCATTGCTTTCTCTCCCTCTCTCTCGACATTTCAGGTTCAATGTACTTTCGTGTTTTGTCATAACTGTAAGAAAGCACCATCGTGTAAACAAACACTTGGACAAATTGGCTTTCTCGGTCCTTCAGTTCCCCAAAGTCTTTGATCTGAGGAAGCAGCTCAGTAAATGTCGTCATCCAGTTTCCCCATCTGATGGCATAAAAATAAATGGTATCTGCCACACGCTGGTTTAACTGCTCCCAAATATCTCATAAACTGCTGGTGTCTGTGGGGACTGGCTTGGAGAACACTCACAACTGGAATCACTTGCTGCATCACGTCACACAGTGGACCTGCCCACAGAGGTGCTGGCCCCAACCTCGCGGGATAAGGCAGTGGTGGTCTGGCACACCAGTCTGTGCTATTGACTGCAATCAAGTGTCAAGCTGCCTCTTCTCCCTTTTCACCATGATGGTGCCCCCAGTGGCAAGTGAACCCATCTTTTCCAGGTGTAGACCAAACTTCTCCAACTCATCATGGGCATGCANTGGGGCTGGTGCATGGGGATGATCCGGAGGGAGGATGTGGGGTGGGAGGTGGGAGGGGGGTTTATGTTTGGGAGTTCATGTACACCCGTGGCGGATTAATGTCAATGTATGCCAAAACCAATAGAGTACTGTAAAGTAAAATAAAGTTAAAAAAATAACAAAAATAAAAATAATTTGGCAATAACTAAAAAAAAAAAAGATAAAGGTTTTTAAAAATTACAGATAAAAATTCTTGGAAATTCCTTGGCAGTCCAGTGGTTAGGACTCTGAACTTGCACTACTGAGGGCCTGTGTTCAATCCCTCAGTGGGGAACTAAGATCCCACAAGCCTCATGGCAAGACCAAGATAAAAAGAATAAAAATTCTCAGGAATCACATGTAACTAAAAAGACTATGAGAACTGAAACTTTGAATAAATAGCATCATAATAAAATACAAAGATTACTACAATAACAATTCCAATCAATCCTTGTCTAAAATATATTATTATCACGCACCTGTGAGCAACCCTAAATTGTACCAAAAACTGTAAGTAAAAGCCAATCACACTTAATCCCAAGGGGGAGAGTTGAGAGCAAACCTTGACGCTGCCCGTCCCTCTTTCACCCTAAGATTTTGAATATTTGTGCTTTTCACAAACGAGACAACGCTGGCTTAGAGTAAGTCCAGTGTGAAATAATCCATTGTGGGATAAAAGTTCACGGGGTGACAAACGGAGTTAGAAGTCTCTGGTGACTTCCTTCTGGGAGATACCACATCCACAGGGTTACAAATGACCAGTACCCCAGAAAGCTGCATTTCCTTCTGTATACAAGGACACAGAAGCTTTTTCCCTGAGGTAATTAGTACTTTCCCGGTGGCTCAAATGGTAAAGAATCTGCCTGCAGTGTGGGAGACTCAGATTTGATCCCTGGGTTGGGAACATATCCTGGAGAAGGAAATGGCAACCCACTCCAGTATTCTTGCCTGGAGAATCCGGACAGAGGAACCTGGAGGGCTACAGTCCGTGGGGTTGCAGAGTCAGACACGACTAAGCATTTAACACTAATCACTTTAATTAGTCTGAGTACCATACCTAGGGGCTTCCCTGATATCTCAATTGGTAAAGAAGCTGCCTGCAATGAGGGAGACCCAGGTTCAATCCCTGGTTTGGGATGCCCTGGAGAAGGGAAAGGCTACCCACTCCAGTATTCTGGCCTGGCGAATTCGACAGACGTATAGTCCGTGGGGTCGCAGAGAGTCGGACACAACTGTGCAACTTTCACTTTCACCACACTTAAGGCTTCCCTGGTGGCTCAGACAGCAAAGAATCTGCCTGCCTTGCAGGAGACTTGGGTTTGATCCCTGGGTTAGGAAGATCTCCTGGAGGCAGGGATGGCCACCCACCCCAGTATTCTTGCCTGGGAAATCCCATGGACAGAGGAACCTGGAGGGCTATGGTCCATAGCATCACAATGAGCAGGTCACAACTGAAACAACTTAGCACCCTTACACAGCACACACACCACACCTAAGACTTAAATAACAGGTCTAATCCTCCAGTCCATCCTAAAGGAGATCAGTCCTGGGTGTTCATTGGAAGGACTGATGTTGAAGCTGAAACTCAAATACTTTGTCCACCTGATGTGAAGAACTGACTCATTTGAAAAGACTCTGATGCTGGGAAAGATTGAGGGCAGGGGGAGAAGGGGATGACAGAGGATGAGATGGTTGGATGGCATCACCGACTCACTGGACATGGGTTTGGGTGGACTCCGGGAGTTGGTGATGGACAGGGAGGCCTGGTGTGCTGTGGTTCATGGAGTCACAAAGAGTTGGACATAACTGAGCAACTGAACTGAAACTGAACTGAATCCTCCAGGCTGAGTGAAGAAAGGCATTGAGAGAGCAGAGACTGAGCTGCCAAGCAGCGCTTTCAGAGTGGCATCTGAAGATAGGGATTTCTAGTCCTCTTTATCCTTTGTCTCAAGCTGCTCTGTGTGATAAGGGGGCCATTTAGCCACATAGGCTTGTTGAGCACTTGAAATGTGGTGAATATGACTGAGAACCTTAACTTTTTATTTTGTGACGTACACAACATAAAGTTTATCATCTTAACCATTTCTAAGTTCAGTAGTGTTAAGTACATTCAGTTTTGTGCAACCAATCTTCACAGCTCATTTTTATCTTGAAAACTTGAAACTCTCTACGTATTAACAGCTCCCCATTTTCTGCCTCCTCCCAGTCTCTGGAAACATCACCATTCTAATTTCTGGCTCTGTGAATCTACTTTTGATACTTAATGTAAGTGGAATCATACAATATTTGTCTTTTTGTGACTGGCTTATTTCACACTGCTTAATGTCAATGACACCCCACTCCAGTACTCTTGCCTGGAAAATCCCATGGACAGAGGAGCCTGGAAGGCTGCAGTCCATGGGGTCGCTGAGGGTCAGACACGACTGTGCGACTTCCCTTTCACTTTCCACTTTTATGCATTGGAGAAGGAAATGGCAACCCACTCCAGTGTTCTTGCCTGGAGAATCCCAGGGACGGGGGAGCCTGGTGAGCTGCCGTCTGTGGGGTCAGAGTCAGACACGACTGAAGCGACTTAGCAGCAGCAGCAGCAGCAATATCCTCAAGGTTCATCCATCTTGTAGCCTGTCTCAGAATTTCCTTCCTTTTTAATAAAAAGGGTAATATTCCCTTGTCTGTATATACCACATTTTGTAAATTCATTCATCTGCAATTAATGCTTGGGTTGCTTTCAACTTTTGATTACTGAAAATAATGGTGCTATGAACACTGGTGTACAAATAATGCTTTCAGATACATATCTAGCAAAAAGAACTGCAGGGTTATATGGTAATTCTTTTTAAAATTTTGAGGAGTTATACTGTTTTCCACAGCAGCTGCACAATTTTATTAGGTTGGTTTAAAAGTAATTGTGGTTTCAAACAGTGTATTTTAAATTATAACTAGGCTCAAACACATTTTTATCAATCAAGATAGGAACCATTACAATCAATATATTTTTGCCAATAAGAAATAAGTTTGTTTATTCCTGCAGTGTAAATATCCATGCTTTGGGATTCAGTGAACTCTTAGAAAGCATTTTCTGCATACTGCTGGCTGTGGAAACAATTTCCCCGCAAAAAGTTGTTGAAATGCTTGAAGAAGTGCTGGTTGGTTGGTGAGTGGTCAGGTGAATATAGTGGATGAGGCAGATCTTTGTAGTCCAATTTGTTCAACTTTTGAACTGTTGGTTGTGCGACAGGTGGTTGGGCATTGTTGTGGAGATGAATTGGGCCCTTTCTGTTGATCAGTGCTGGGCAGGCATTGCAGTTTTGGGTGCATCTCATTGATTTGCTGAGCATAGTTTTCAGATGTAATGATTTTGTCGGGATTCAGAAAGCTTTATTGGATCAGATGGGCAGCAGACCACCAAACAGTGACCAGGATCTTTTCTGGTGCAAGTTTGGCTTTGGGAAGTGCTTAGGAGCTTCTTCACAGTCCAACCACTGAGCTGGTCATTGCTGGTAATGGATAAAGTCCATTTTTCATCACACACCACAGTCTGATAGAGAAATGGTTCATTGTTGTTGCATAAAATAAGACACTTCAAATTAACATTTTTCAAAAATTTTTGGTCAGCTCATGAGGCACGTACTTATAGAGCTTTTTCGCCTTTCGAATTTGCTTCAAATAATGAATGACCATAGAATGGTCAACATTGAGTTATTTGGCAACTTCTTGCATAGTTGTAGGAGGATCAGCTTCGATGATTGCTCTCAATTAGTTGTTAACAGTCAACTTCCAAAGGCTAGCCACTGGGCTCCTCACCTTCAGGGCTCTTGTCTTTTGCAAAACTTCTTGAACCAACACTACACTGAACATTTGTTAGCAGTTGCTGGGCCAAATGTGTTGTTGATGTTGCGAGTTGTCTCCACCGCTTTATGACCTATTTTAAACTTGAGTAAGAAAATCACTTAAATTTGCTTTTTGTTTAACATAATTTCCATAGTATAAAATAAATATAAAATAAGCATAAAGTAATAAGTCATTGAGCTTCCCTGGTGGCTCAGACAGTAAAGAATCTGCCCGAATTGCCAGAGATTGGGGTTCGATACCTGGGTTGGGAAGCTCCCCTGGAGGAGGGGATGGAAAACCACACAGCAGTATTCTTGCCTGGAGAATCCCATGGACAGAAGAGCCTTGCGGGCTATAATCCATGATGTCACAAAGGGTCAGACATGGCTGAAATGACGTAGCACACAATGTCATTAGCCAAAAAACACAAAGTGAGAAAAGCATATTAATATGATGTATAACATAATCACATTTATTTAAGAATGTATTCCAATATCAAATGGCAAATTTCAACNAGCCTTGCGGGCTATAATCCATGATGTCACAAAGGGTCAGACATGGCTGAAATGACGTAGCACACAATGTCATTAGCCAAAAAACACAAAGTGAGAAAAGCATATTAATATGATGTATAACATAATCACATTTATTTAAGAATGTATTCCAATATCAAATGGCAAATTTCAACAATATAAAACCCATAATTACATTTGTACCAGCTTAATACATTAATATCAGCAACACACACGAGTTCCAATTTCTCCATATCCTTGCCTGAATGTAATTTAAAAACTCATAATTCAGTTATGGGAAAACCTTTAAGTATGTTTGGAACAACATGGATATGTGTGAATCTGCTTTTTCATCTGTAAATTTTATGAAATCTAAATATACATTAACTATTCCCCCCCCAATTTAAATTCTTGATTAAAAAAAATATGGAGATGTGCTATAAGTGGAAAATACACATCAACCTTCAAAGAATAAAAAAGAACATAAAATGTCTCATTGATAATGTTACATATTGACTACATATGGGAAGATATTTTGGGTATGTTGATCCAAATAAAGCTATTAAAATGAACATTACTCATGTCTTCACTTGTAAATGTGGCTACTAGAAAAAAATTAAATTACATTTGTAGCTCACGTATTTGTATTGGACAGCACTGTTATAGCTACTCCCACCACATAATGAAAACCATCAGATTCTGGAAGACAAGGTCCTTCTCCTGGAGACCTAATTGTAAGTCAAACAAACCCTTTTCATCTTCTTTTCTGCCTTTGATATTTACATGCATCTTTTTTTTTACTACAGGAGGATGATCTGAATGAAAATTTCTATCCACTGCTACTGCAACTAGCTGGGCTATTATAACTAGTCCCTCAGTGACTGTCTGGTATAGGCTTGGGTATCCTATTTTCTCTCTTTTGCTGGTGTTTCACAGCCCGATGCCTTCCATTACAGTGTAAATTAACTCCTGTGCTTGGGTCATGGCTGGGGTCTGTGTGTCAACACGACACGAGGGAAAGCTCAGGAGATGCATTCATGTGTTTGCAGAGTTCAAAGAAGCATTTTCATTTCTTTGCCTTTGACCTGAAAATTCTTCCTTGACACAACTTCTCCTCTTGTACTTTTGTGGTTCTTACCCTCTTAAAGCTTATTTCTACTCTGAAATCAGTCAGGAATCTTACTTTTGTCTATGTGACGACAAAAGAATGGACCAGACCTAGATCAGGTGTGGTCACTTTAAGTGACTGTGGTGGCTATAATCCCACAGGGGGTGGGGCAGGTGTATAAGGACTCAGGAAGAAACATTGAAATGTCAAGTAGAGAAAATCCAGAAGCTCGAATTGAGTCAGAAGAGCAGCTGTTGACTAGAGCTCTTCTCATTTCTGTTGCTCACACTGGGATCATTCTAGATGCAATAACCATCATCCCAGTCAAAAGCAAAAATAAGCCTTCTCCCTAGAGGATAAATTGGGCATAAGTTTTTAAAAAATAAAATTGTTCAAAAATAAAAATTTTAAGTATTTAGAAAAGTTTTGGGACTTCCCTGGTGGTCCAGTGGTTAAGAATCTGCCTACCAATACATGGGATGTGGGTTTGATCCCTTGTTGGGTAACTAACAGACTGGTTCCAAACAGGAAAAGGAATCACCTTGCTTATTTATTGTCACCTTGCTTATTTAACTTATATTCAGAGTACATCATGAGAAATGCTGGGCTGGATGAAGCACTCAACCAGTCCATCCTAAAGGAAATCAGTCCTGAATATTCTTTGGAAGGACTGATGTTGAAGCTGAAACTACAATAGTTTGGCCACCTGATGCGAAGAGCTGACTCATTTTAAAAGACCCTGATGCTGGGGAAGATTGAGGGCAGGAGAAAGGGATGACAGAGGATGAGATGGTTGGATGGCATCACTGACTCACTGACAATGGACATGAGTTTGAGTAAACACTGGGAGTTGGTGATGAACAGGGAGGCCTGGCATGCTGCAGTCCATGGGGTAGAAAAGAGTCGGACACAACTGAGCAACTGAACTGAACTGGGTAACTAAGGACTTCCTAGGTGGCTCCATGGTAAAGAATCTGCCTGTCAATGCCAGACAGAGGAGACATGGGTTCAATTCCTGGCTCAGGAAGATTTCCTGGAAGAGAAAATGGTAACCCACTCCAGTATTCCTGCTGGGATAACCCTATGGACAGAAGAGCCTGGCAGGCTACAGTCCATGGGGTTACAAAAAGTCAGTCATGACTGAGGCACTGAGCACATGGAGAACTAAGATTCCCACACCACAGAACGGCTGAGTTTATGTAGTACAACCAGAGAGCCCTCTTGCTGGAACTAAGACCAAACATAGCCAAATAAATACTAAAAAGAAAAAGTTGCAAAGATAGTAAAGGGTGTTCCTGTATACCCTGCATTATGTCTCCTGTATTTAATGTCTATATAACCATGGCATATTTGTCAAAACTAAGAAATTCACACTGATATGATACTCTTAATTAAAGTACAGAGTTTAATCTGGTTTTACCATGTATGTCCTTCCACTGTTTCAGAATCGAAACTACAATCCCATATTGCATTTAGCATACAAGTTTTTTATATACCAAGTTCAGTTCAGTTCAGTCGCTCAGTTCTTTTGGACTCTTTGTGACCCCATGAACTGCAGCACTCCAGGCCTCCCTGTCCATCACCAACTCCGAGTCCACTCAATCCCATGCCCATTGAGTCTGTGATGTCATCCAACCATCTCATCCTCTGTCATCCTCTTCTCCTCCTGCCCTCAATCTTTCCCAGCATCAGGGTCTTTTCAAATGAGTCAGCTCTTCCCATCAGGTGGCCAGAGTATTGGAGTTTCAGCTTCACCATCAGTATATACCAAGATCTTGCCTCATTTTATTATTCACAATTTTTTAAAAATTTCTCTTCAGAAATAAAGGCTCTAAGGTTTTGTATGGTTATATATAATTCATAAATGTAATTATCTATATCCATAAATGTATGGTTATCATAACCATATGTGTCTGACTCTTTGTGACCCCATGGACTGTAAGCTACCAAGCTTCTCGGTCCATGGGCTTTTCCAGGCAAGAATACTGGAGTGGGGTGCCATTTCCTTCTCCAGGAGATCTTCCCCAACCAGGGATCGACCCCAGGACTCAGGCGTTGCAGGCAGATGCTTTACCCTCTGAGCCACCAGAGAAGCCCATATATAATTCATAAATGTTAAGTATCTATATTCACAAATGTATGGTTATGTATAATTCATAAATGTGATGCCACAACTACCAAAACACAGTTATGGTCAAACAATGTAGGGCTAACTGTTGTAGCCAGGGAGATCTGACACTATGGGGAACCCTTGGGTATCTTAGGAAGTGAATGTTAAAACGGGCTTACTGGGACTTACTGAAAGGCCAGTGGTTAGGACTTGACCTTCCAAAGCACTGGGTGTCAGGTGGATCCTCCCTCGGGGAGCTAAGAATCCTACATGCTTCTTAGCCAAAAAATGAAAGCATACAACTAACAGTAGAGATTTTTTTAATGGTCCACATTAAAAAAAAAAATCTTAAATAAAAAGGGCTTATTGTAGTGTTTGGGCATATGTCGGTGATTTAGGGGAGAGCCCAAGGAAACGGTGATTTAATTGTTATCTGAAAAGCAGGAGGAATGGAGCAGGACTAGAGTTGTCACTGGAAAAGCAATAGTCACTCATGTTAGCTAGAGAAGGGATGTTTGGTCTTTTTGTGTTGCAGTGTCTGTTTACTGTTCATGCACAGTCTTAAATTTCTTCACTTTCCGTCTCGTTCGATACCTCATTTGACATCAAAATTCCATGATGTCGCTTATGTTCATCCGGGCTTTCAGGCCAGCTACCAACGATGGTTGTCGGGGCTCCTTTACTTTTTAACGCTAAATCTGACCATAATTAAGATGAAAAACAAAAGATCGCTCAGCTGCTTTTGTAACAGAATATGACAACTCTTGGTCCCTGACACTACTAATTCTGACTTTGTACAGGTCCGTAACAAATAACTCGTTACCAAGGGCTGGAAAGTTCAATGTGTCTTGTTTAGAGCAGAAACAGCTTGCCTGGATGTAGCAGGAAACCAAACGACACTGGCCTAAACCGTGTTTCTTTCAGAAGTGAAGGGCTCCGCGGTGACTTCCTCTGCCCCAGGACTAATTTCTCAGGACAGGCCTGAGGAAAAAGCCCTGCCCTCTGAAAGAACCAGTTAAGAGAGCTAGCCGATGTCACATGACCGCGCAGAATAGAGACCCTAGATCAGACATAGCACAGCCCCGTTCCCCCCACCCCCCGCCCTTGCTCCTCCCCCCACAAACAAAATGCTGCCCTCAAAGGATCATGGTCTAGAGGAACTTGGATACTTCTGATTGTTGGATCTGTCATTAGAAAACCTAATCTGTCTATGACAGCCATGACCCTTTAAGCCATCTCCACTGTGACAGCTAGTTGTAGCTGTACTCCTTTGGATATTTATCGAGTCAAACTTCTGCAACCATATTTTCCTGTACCTTGCTTTGACCTCTCCTGTGTTGTGTTGTTAACCCTCAATCCAGCTAATCATACCTATTCTACCTATATATTAATAGTTCTTAGCAGGTTAGGTCTGCTTGTCATGGCAAAACAACTCCTTCTGTATGGCCTTTGAGAACAAAGTCCATAGAATAGGATGGTTTCTCCCTAATTGTTCACCAGACACCACTAACCCTTGGCTTGAAAGGGCCAATAGAATAATAGGGGCCAACAGAATAATCCTAATTAATGGCACTAATAAGAATCAAACCCAGTAGGAATCTTATGTGTACTACCTGTTCTTATATCTGTAATGAATGGGCCTCTTGATGAGTTTATGAATGTTTGTACAGCTGGTGGATTGAAGGCCAGTGCTTACGAAGATTTCTAACTGTCCCCATGGACAATAAATCTGAATTCTCCCATTGGTCCTGTCATTTGTCTTCTCCATTAAACCACATTGCCACCTTAAATGGGAATTCCCAAGAGGTAATATACATGACTAGAGTTGCTTCCATTGGAAGGGCACTTATTCATGGCAAACTTGCCAATTCTACCACTAAGGCAATAGCAGCCAAAGAAAAACTACTTGACTCATTGGCCAAAGTAATTTTGGATAATTGAGTAGCTCTTGATTACCTAGCATTTGTGTGAATGCAAATGCCACCTACTGTGCATGGATAAATTCCTCTAGAGAAGTAGAGACTCCAATGGTATACCTTAGATATATTTTGGGTTTGGTTCTCAACAACCACAATAAAATAAATATTACAGTAAAACAAGTTACATAAATTTTGATTTCCCAGTGCATGTAAAAGTTATATTTATACCATGCTGTAGTATATTAGCTGTACACTGTCTGAAAAACCAACGTACATACCTTGACTGAAAAACATTTTATTGTAAAAGAATGCCAACCATCATCTGAGCCTTTGGCAAATCATAATCCTTTTGCTGGTGGAGAGTTTGAAATATTGTGAGAATTACCAGAATGTGACATAGAGACACAAAGGGAGGAAATGTTTTGTTAGAAAAATGGTGCCAACAGACTTACTCAATTCAGAGTTGCCATAAACCTTCATTTTATAAAAGTGAAAACAAAAAGTACCCCCCCAAACCTCAATATCTACAAAGCATAATAAAGTGAAGTGTAATAAAATGAGGTATGCCTATACATAAAATTAGGGAACAAGCATACTGGCTACAACAAATTTCACTGACGAGCCATAGTCCTCTGATCTGCTTTCAGCTTAAGCTTTCAACTTTTAGTGGTCTTTTATTGAGATAGCACCATTTAATAATTTGTACAATATTCTAAAAATTATTTTTATCAGTTTCTAAGTAACTGTTGTAAGATTTTACTTAATTTACCAGTTACTGGTCTATCAGAAAATTATATTCTTCTGCCTGGAAGTCTTCATTTAAAAAAGGAGATTTTTTTTTTCATGTTTTATAATACAATATCAAAACAAAATCCTTTTTTAAAAAAATTTCTAAATTTTATTATGGAAATTTTCAAAAATACAGAAAAAGAAAGAAAGAATAGTCTAAATAAATAAATAAATAAATAAAGACTGACCAACAAAGATGAAAGTGCAGCACATAAGTGAAAATGCTAGGAGGGAAACTGGAATTGAGTATAAATGGAGTTTATAGAAGAACTTGCTGAATGGGAGAATGTTGATACTGTTGCTGTTCAGGAGACTAGATCTGCAGGCAGAAGTAGCAAAAAACTTCACATGAAGGGATTCTTGGAGATATTTCATGACATTAAAAGTGGAAAGGATACACATTATTGTAAATCAAATGTACCTGCATAAAATAAAAATTTTTATAAAGTGGAAATGGACTTCCCTCATGGTCCAGTGGTTAGGATTCTGAGCTTAAAGGAGCATGATTTGATCCCTGGTCAGGCAACTAAGATTCCATAGCTGCTCAGCCAAAAAAAAAAATATATATATATATATCCCCAACATTTTAATGCTGAATGTTTCTAATAAGTTATGGAATACAAAATAAATATTAGTTTTTGTATTAACTTCCCAATACACTCTATTTTTGAGAATTAGCCCACCTTTTAATTGAGAGTGTGAGAAGGAAAGAGTAAACATGTTAACTTAGTAGCCGGAATGTTGCTCTAAGAAAACTATCAAAGTTGGCTTTTATCTCAGTTCAGGTCAGTTCAGTTCAGTCCAGTTCAGTCTTCTCAGTTGTGTCCAACTCTTCATGACCCCATGAATCGCAGCACGCCAGGCCTCCCTGTCCATCACCAAC